>LR750373.1:98246-232348 GCA_902729485.2 Mus minutoides | reverse complement strand
ATATATACAAAGCCTTTATTTCTTAACTGAATAAACATGTACCTCGGTGAATCAAGATATGGCTACTCATTTTAGCAATCATTCTTGAAAACTTGGTCATTACTGGAAGTGACCAACCATCTGGTAGTAACAGCCTGTAGCAAGATTATTAACTGAAAAGGCAAAGATTATTTTATCAAATTGTCAAGGACTGGTCAGTGGGGAATTCAAAGACGTGGTGGCTGTCTGGAGTCTCTTGGACATCCTTTTATGGCCATGAGAAATGCAACTGTTTAGGTATAAAAGCCATTTAGGTCCATTTCTCTATGGGGCAAGAGGAGTAGAGTCATGGGCAGACACAGGTAGAGATTTGTGGGTGGGGTGAAGTGGTGCCATTCTGCTCTAAGGACACTTACCAGACCATAAGGCTCAATCTAAGTATTTCTTGAAACTAAATGTTCTATTAGGATTCTTATTAGATGTGTGAAGTAGCTCCATTTTGTTGTTTATTGTTTCTAAGAGACAGAGAGCTCAACACAAGCTATTTTGGATGGCAATGTAATAATAAGTGGAAAGTCCTGAGATAGTAGGTCTAGCCTCCAGCCTGGATTCATTCAAAATGACTTGGTAAAAGAGTCGATATTTCTTTGGTTATTTACCTAACTAACCCTACCTAGGTTGGTCCCATGGCCAAGCCACACCAGGTTCTCAAGAGATTCAGCAAAGGCAATGCCATGTCCCAAGTCTCATAGGTTTCAGTTTCTATCTGGGGATGGTGTTTATGAAACTTCCAGCATTTAATGAAGTAAGTTGCTAGGGTCACATCATTGGACATCTCGCCCCTGGCTGGCCTCTTCCTTTCACTCTTCCCAGTCCAAGTGAGTTAATGAGTTCCCTTAACCACACATTCCCTCTCTCCATCGTGTTATTCTTCTCCAGCCCATGGAGCCGAGTCATGGGGACTAAACCTCCTGGAACCAGGAGACACGGTAAATCATTCCTTCCTGGAACTGTTTGTCAGGTATTTTGTTCACAGCTACCCAAAAGTAATTAAGACAGTCCTACTATCTGGAACCTGAGCCCCTTTGCTACCAAACCAATCATTGTGACTTCGGAATGCAGGATACTAACCAACAGGGACAGAGGAGGAATGCATCTGTACTGGCTAGGTTTGTGTCAACTTGACACAGCTGGAGTTACCACAGAGAAAGGAGCTTCAGTTGGGGAAATGCCTCCATGAGATCTAGCTGTGGGGTATTTTCTCAATTAGTGATCAAGGGCCCCTTGGGGGTGGGACCATCTCTGGGCTGGCAGTCTTGGGTTATATAAGAGAGCAGGCTGAGCAAGCCAGGGGAAGCAAGCCAGTAAATAACATCCCTCCATGGCTTCTGCATCAGCTCCTGATTTCTGACCTGCTTGAGTTCCAGTCCTGGCTTCCTTGGTGATGAACAGCTGTATGGAAGTGTAAGCCAAATAAACCCTTTCCTCCCCCAAGTGCTTCTTGGTCATGATGTTTGTGCAGGAATAGAAACCCTGACTAAGACAGCATCCTAGAACAGAAGTGTAAGAAACAAGAGTAGTGGAGAAGCAGATTCCATTGGAAGACTATAAAGGTTGGAACCACAAGTAAGATCTGAAAGGAAGTTGAGTCCCTTGGACAGACATTGTCCACCATAATATGAATTAGTCTCCTGGTTAGAATAGAGATGTCATATATAGCAAGAGGTCAGATTAGGGGCTAAAGGGCTCATTATGAGCTTAGGGGGACACTAAACACAACCAGGAAAATTAATGCAGGCAAAGATTAGTTGCTTGGTGTTTGCAAGTGAAAGTAGGCTCACACCAGGCTTATGGTCTTTGGGCTCATTAAATGCTAAGTACTGAAACAGGACTGGCTTTGGGCTTAGTCATGCTGGCAAGATATAGAGGTCTTCAGCAAAGACAGCAACAAATAGTCTCTGTACCTTTTCCACTAAAGAGAGATGAGAAAGGGAAAACTCCGTCCGCAAGGGGTGGGTCTACCACCGTCCAAAGCCACTGAGCATACTGAATTGCTCTATGTCAGGTTCTCCCCATTCCTTAAACTTACTTGTGGCTCAAGTGGAAGCATGCCCACCAACCGTTTTTCTGTTTTGCATGTTTGGTCACCAGTAAGGCCAAAGCAGTCCAGAGGCTAAAGTAGAGGAGGCATGAGTCTGAGGACAACCTGACTATACAGTAAGAGCCCATGTCAAGACAAACAAAAACCTCAGGGTCCTACAGTGGCCAGTGTGGTAACTAGATCTGAGTCCCAGGGACTCTGGGAGGCTTCACAGAATAAGACCTTAACTCTGTTCAATGCTAAGGACAATAGAGCCTACCCTTTCCACACCGGCTGAAGATGGTCTGTGGAAATGAATTCAGGCAGAGAAATATAAGCAGTGGTCACTGACCTTTATACCCCAGGGATGGTGGAAGCAGATCCCAGGTCATGTGTCACCCTCTACTTCTTGCTGAACTCACAAAACTGAGAACTACTTTTCAGGTTCCCTTGTTCTTTGTACAGATCAGAACCCTAACCCCCACATTCTACCGCCATACTTGCACTTGGGGAACCGAACACTATGCTAGCTCTCCCCCCTCCCCTTTCCTGTACGTTAGAAAAACTGAGAGGAAGAATTGTGCTTATATAGACTCTCCAACATGGAAGCAAATACCAATCAAGAGTAAGGTCACCTCCAGTGGAATGGATGAAACTCCTGTGAGCACAGCCTGTACTTCCCTTATTTCACTGGCTTTGAGCTCAAGTCTGTTTAGTGACCCAAAGAAGGAGACAAGTAAGCAAAATGGTGATGGGTAATCTCAACTGTAAACTCATGGAGATCCAGAACCATGCAGAAGATGGGCCTTTAAGCATGCCTGTGGAGGATAATCTTGATTTGGTTAAGTGAGTTGGGAAATCTTGTCTGCTGTGGGAGCCACCATTCCCCAGGGGACTGGGGGTCCTGGGCTATTGAAATGTGAGCCAAGTACAGATGCTCATTGCTCTCTGCTTCTTGACTGCAGATCAGATGTAACCAGCTTCAGGCTCCTGCTGCTGTGAGTTCCCCACAATGATGGGTGGTAGCTTGGAGCTGTGAGCCAATCCACCACCCATCATTGTGGAGAAGTCACAGCAGCAGGAGCCTGAAGCTGGCTACCCTTTCTCCTTCAGAATTCTTTATCATATGAAACGTCCCCCAAATATTCATGTTCAGAATGCACAGTCCCAGCTTGTGGCACTATATTAAAGGCTGCAGAACTTTTCGGGGGGGGGGGGGCAGCTGGTTGGCAAAAGTAGGTCACTCGGGGCTTGGAGCCTACTGTTAGACTTGGGAGATTTTGCAGCCCCTGATCCTGCTCCCCACTTCTCTGATGCCTGACATTATGATTGCTTTGTTATCCTGCTGTGGTGAACTTCCAGAAACTGAGCCTGTAAGACAAAGCTTTCTGCCCTTAACTTGCTCTGTCAGGCGTTCTGCTGTGACTATAAGTAACTAGTATGTTTGAATGTATTCAATTCTTACAACAGCCTCATGAGGCCAGTGCTAGATCATCCAAGGTTGTTTGTTCCAGATGGGGAAACCTTAGGGGTAAGAAGTTGGGGGTCTGGGTTCAAGGTCATGTCGCTATTACGTGACAAGCCAGGATGCAAAGCTGGCCTGACCCGAGAGCATGTACTGGAGCTTTGGTTCTAGGTCAGCCAGACCTGGACAACTGCCACGTGGATAGGTCTTTCCTAGCCTGCGAATATGAGATCTCTGCCCCTCCATTTCCAAGTGGAAAGTAGAGATGGCTGAACTGCTTTGTGCATGTCCTACCTGAAGGACATGACACCGGGCCTGGAGCTCAGTACCTGGCAGCCACTACCCAGTGGCACTGTCCCCCTCTTCCAACTGGCCATGTCACCCGATAATTGAACATCACCATTGAGGAATTGCTGCTTCTGGGGTCCCCCTGACGATAACTAGTGGTCGGGAGAGTGGGGCAGCCTGCTGCGGTGCCTTAACCCCGCACCCCAGACTCCTCCAAAGACAGGGCTGATTTCACTCTGAACTCGGTTCATTTAAGGTCTCCACCCCAGGAAGAAACACGGGATCTGCGGCAGTGAACTCAGCCACATTTGTTCCCCGCTCCAAGAATAAACAGAGAAGCAAGCTCCCCGTGCCTCCCGAAGCAAAGCACATTGACTGTACTGGAAACAGATGAGTTCTCTCCGTTTGCATTAATCGTGTGACTGCTTGGTCCAATTATTCTCACCACTTCAGCAATCATGGTCTGCTTGTTCGAGAAGAAAGAAATAACAACAGCTTATCTCGTTGAGAGCGAAGAACAAACAGTGAGAATTCAGGGTCCGCTCCTAAGCACTGTGCTCTGCCTTTATTGTGCTAAGGAGATGATTCATGCTCTCATAGCAACGAGAGAGAGAGAGAGAGAGAGAGAAAGAGAGAGAGAGAGAGAGAGACTGAAAAGTGGCAGAATTCAGTGGCAGCAGATAATCTTTTCAAAATCATCCCAAATGGAAATAAAACTATTTTTATCACTCAATGCAAATCTGCTTGTCCCCTACCCCAATAGTATCTTCTCCTTGTGATTTATATAGGTTTATATAATTCTCTCAAAGAACACATTTCATTAGCCTAGGGAATGGACAAAGCTTTTAATGCTGTCTCGTGGCCTGCTGGAAGCCTGATGTTTTTAGGGCTACATTGAGCCTAAAACAGAAAGAGGCAAGAAAAGGAGTATCAAGCCACTTCAGACATGGCAGAACCTGTAAGGATGGATCCTCCTTTTTCTTGACCATGACAAGCAACTAAAGGTGTCTATGTCACAGGGAAGCTTTCTATCTTCTCCCCCACCTGACCCTTCTCACAGTTGGAACCAGCAGCCAGTGAGAAGCTACGGGAAATTATTATGTTTTTCATATCCTTGCTGTTAACCCCATTTGCAATCCATTTCCTGTTGTGTTTCTGGAACTCCTGGTTCTTTACTTCCTGTATAACCTTTGCTTCAACTTCTGGATAGTTCAACAGATGTCTTGGTACTAAGCTGGGGTCATCTCCAGCTCTGTCTATGATTGTCTCCTGAGGGAAGCATAAGACTTGATCCAGGCTTGAAACTGGCTGGCAGAGGTTGGTTGTGGTGCCAACCACAGGAAATTGAACCAAGGGTTTGGCCCCAATAAACCACCAGTATCTGACAGAGCCATGGATGAAGAGAGTAGTGACATCCTGGTGACATTGCCACACCTGAAATAGGAGGCTCTTGTTCTCTACCAATCAGCAAATCTGTCTGTGGTTTATAGAATAAACAGCTGGTATTCTGTTACCTACCAATATAGAGAAAAAAAAATGGTCTCCTCAGGATTTAGAACCCCAAGAAAAATACGAAGGCATTGGAAGACAGATGGAAAGCTATGTGTACAAAATCTAGAAGGATCTCTATGTAAAGAGAATTAGTTTAGCATTTGCCATAAATTCTTGAAAGTTCAAGGTTTTAACAGAGAGCTTTCCTGTGTAGTGACTTTTGTGTTGCTCTGACTAAAATACCTGACACTTGCAGCTTAAGTATCCACTTAACTAGTTAGCAACTTAAGTAGCAACTTTACTAGTTAGCAACTTAAGTAGCAACTTAAAGTTGTAACTCTTACTTTGAGAAGGTACAGTCCATCACACCAGAGAATACAGAACTAGGTAGCAGAGTTAGACCAGATCGGAGGTGGGCTATAACCTTCAAAGTCTCACCCTGAGTGGCCTATTACCCTGGCTCCTAAAAGTTCCACAAACTCCTAACACAGTACCACAAGCTAAAGACCACCATTTAAGCTTAACACAAGACTTGAAAAACACCACAGACTCAAACCATTACAGCTGTGTAAACCATTTAGCTCAACGAGATAGTACTCATTTGTAGATGCTCCCCAAAGTGAATTTTCTCAGCTAGACACATGGCAGATGAGGTAGTTTCTCACCAGTTTGATGTATGGCTTAAAAGTAGATAAGAGACAAACTCAAAGTCACCATATAGTCAAAAAAGCAGTCCTAGACATAATATGGAGCAAAGGGATAATGTGCAAACAACACCACAAGAAACAGTGACAGAAGAAGGCATCTTAGGGGTGTTGAGGTCTAAGGAATGCTTGGAAGAATGAGTAAGAGTTTGCAAATATACAGTGAGATCAGAAATAGACCTGTGAAGCAAGTCTATCAGATGTATAAACAGTATGGCAGGGTTGGCTATTTGTCTATGATAAAAATTTCTAGAATATGTAACTAGGGAAAGAGATGTAAAAACGAAGCTGGAAAGTTAGGGGTGATGTGATATATATATATATATATATATATATATATATATATATATATATATATATATATATATTGCAAACATTAATACCACAGGATAAAAAACAATGACAAAAGACAACATCCTAGGGGTGTTAATGTCTAAGAAATGCTTGGAAAGATGAGTAAGAGTTTGCAAATACGCACACACACACACACACACACACACACACACACACACACACACACACATATATATATATATATATATATATATATATATATATATATATATATATATATATATATGGAGAGAGAAAGAGAGAGAGAATTGCCCATGCCATGCCATGAGCTTCTGTGGAGGTCAAAAGTTAACCTCAGATGTTGTTCCTTGCCTTCTGCTTGCTTGAGACAGGGTTTCTGATTCACTGCTGTGTAGACCATGATAGCTGGCCTACAGGCTTCTGGGGAATTTTCTTGTCTCAGCCTCCTTTCTCCCATTAGGGGTGTTCTAGAGTTACAGGCACTTGTTATAGCTAACATGTCTGCCTCTTCTGTAGACTCTAGGGGTCTACCTCAAGTCATCAGGCTTGTCCTGCAAGCACCTACCTTTTCCAGTGAGCCATCTAGGCAGCTCTATTTCTTTGTCTCCTTGTTAGGCTATATCACTTTCTAGTGTTGATAAGAGAATAGAGAAGCCTGCAGGGACCAATCATGTATACAGCTCATGGTTGCTCGCCAGGAGAACAGAGACTTTTCTTTGAAAAGAAGAGAACACTCTTTTTTGGCAAAGATAGAGACAACACCCCTGACCCTTGCAAAGGTCATCTCTGCACATAGCTCTGTAGTTGCACTCCAGAACAACAGGCCTGTGATCCATCTCTCCCTGAATATAACAGGACTGGGGGTTTCCTCCTCCCTGTGTCCTTCCTCCCCTTCTCCCCTTCCAGACAAGCCTTGGCCAGGAGCCTGCACCTGCATTGGTCCCAGTGAGGATAAAGGAAAGACTTCCTCTCAAGAACAATTCCCTGGCCACAAGCTAGGCCGCCAAGAGGCCCACAGCTTCCTTGGCGGGCTGCCTAAAGGCTTTGGTGTCCAAGGATTCTGTCCTGGGATAGCAGGCAACATGGGGCTTGCTCTCGGGGTCTGAAAATTGTACTGTGCCTTAGCCAGACCCTGGCCCTGAGATGGCTTGCCTCGGGGACAACTGGGCAGAGATGGAAGATGGGGGAGGCTGTGCAGACTGCTTGCACCACCACCAGAGCACATCCAGAACCCATTCCAGTGTGGAGCTTGCATGTTACCCGCACCCTAACACAGACTGCCTTGGCCTCAGTTTCCCTGTGTGATAGAGGAGAAGTAATCGCAGTACTAAAGATATCAAGGGTCCCTAGAAGAAAAAGATAAAACTGCTCATTCATTTCACAAGTATTTATGGAGTACCTATAATGACCTTGAGATATTCCTCTTGGAGTTTACTAAGGTTAAGATTGTAGATGTAGTAAGAGTGTTCCCAAGGGAAAACAACAAGAGCAATAACCACTTTAAAAGCACTGCACATAAATTGATAAGCACAGAGGCTGGCACATAGCCAGGGCACAGTTAGCTATGATTAGTTGAACATCTATTGTTCCACAGCACTGCCATAGAACTGTCATCCTCCCCTGTCCTCCACCTTGACAATGTCAGTAAGCCATCCACATTCTGACTCTTCTTTAATAAGTGAGGATTGTGGACTCAGAAGATGGAAACAGAGTCACCTTTGGGTAACTAGTGAATAAGAGAGTCAGCTATGGAACAGAAGAAGCCAATAAGGGATTGACTCAGGCTTTTAAGTGACATGTATGTCTATTCAACTGTACATCTTAGGCAGTTCTGAATGAGTTGGGGCAAGGAGTGTGTGTGTGTGTGTGTGTGTGTGTGTGTGTGTGTGTGTGTGTTCGTGTATGCAGCATGAACTTAGTCTCTGAAAATACTAAGAGTTCAGACCTGCCAGAGGGAAGGGAGGGAAGGCAGGCCCCTCTCATTCCTAACTCTGAACCCCAATGCTGTGATTTGCATAGTGAGTTTAAAAAGAAGGCCATGCAGAGAAGAGCATTGTGAGCCATGATCAGGCAGAAGGGCGCATCAGGAGCCAAATCTGGATCCTGGATGGAACCGAGGCCAAGTGACTGGTTGGGGTTGCTAGGTTATGGAGTACTGGCAGAGAGGGGAGGCTCGTGATGAGGAGAGAATGTACCAGTGGGCTCTTTGGTTATGGCTAAAATCCCAAATTGGTGACTGTCGGGTCTTGGCATCGGCAGCCCTGACTATGTAAAGCTGTTATCACCGTGTTTGCGTTTATTAAAGCCTGTAATTATTATCCTGACTCACGGAGCGCGTGTGCATCCTCCTAAGCCTGGGTCCGCGCATCCTCCTAAGTCACATTTGATCAGCCTGAATGGGGGCCAAGCTTCTTTGGCTAATATTGACGTTGGCAGGGGGCCAGCTGTCCGGGGTTAGAGGAGCTGAAAAGCCTGTTCTCTTTCTCACTTGGTTTTGTCAGGCTTTTCAAAACGTAACTCTTTTGGATCACCCCACAGTTAAAACTACATCCAAATCCTGCCCCCTCCCTCGCCTCTTCTTCCCAGATTCCCTTTAAGCCCCATTTCTAGGTGACTTTTATTTTCTAAAATGATTTCCCTTATGCCAGATTTGCTCTTGGATTAGACTGGAAATTCAGAGGAAAAAAAAAACAACAACAGTTATTTCTTCCCTTCCTTTTTGTTCCTCCCAACCCCTGTAAGCTTGAGATTGTTGTCCTAAAAGGGTAAAACACACACGAAGTAAAAGAACTGGATAAAAGCAAAAAAAAAAAAAAGTGAAGAAAATATTAAAGAAGAAAAGGAAATAATTCTGGCATACAGATTGCGTGAGGATGAGTCACTTTCTGAAGGCTTAGGGAATGTTTGTCCCTTTGTCCATGTGTTCTGTCCACATTGCTAATTACACTCCATTAACAGCCGTCATCAGAGTGTGACATCATGAGTAGTGTCTCCCTGACAACCAGCATCCTGAATCTTGGATATCTAGCTCCTTCAGTGGCTCACATCATGGTAGTTTGCTTCTCTTGTTCTCAGGTCCCTTGTTCCTAACAATACACTTGGCTGTCCTTGGCGAGCCTCCTGTTTCCTTCCAAGGCTAGCCATCCACCTCATCACCATCCATGTGAGAATTACAATGTCATCCTAATTTGCTCCTCACTTTCCTTTTTTATTTTTTCATCCCTGAGACTCCTTAATCTATCCACTCTTTTAAACTCCCCTCCCTCCTCTCTCCTCGTGTGTGTGTGTGTGTGTGTGTGTGTGTGTGTGTGTGTGTGTGTGTGTGCGTGTGTGTGTGTTTATGTAGTTCAGAGGTCAATCTCAGGTGTCAGTGCCTTTGCCTTGATGGAGGCAGGTTCTCTTGCTCAAAGTCACTACCAACATGGGGAAAGATTGCCTACCAGCTTCTAAAAATCCTCCTGTCTCTGCCTCCTATCCCAACACAAAAGACCTGGAATTACAGGCACACACTTTCACATCCACCTTTATGTGGTTTCCCAACCTAGGTCCTTATGCTTACCAACAAGTTGTTTATCCATAGACCATCTCCTCAGCCCTGTCAATAACACCTTTATCCATCTTTTCTTGATAACAAGCTCCAGTGCTCATCACTGTAACGTTGTGCCAGGCTCCCCTCTGTGCCTCCTAATTCATTTCTAACAGAGAATCATTTCTGACCATGGCAGCTTCTTCTTTATGAGCCTTGAGTGAGTCCTCCATTCCCTCAAAAGAAAGTCTAAAATGAGCTCAAGGCTATTTCTTCACTTACTGATTTGTTTTTACTTTTTAGAAATTTTATTTATGTATTTATTTAATTATCTGAATCTTTATTTATTTACATAGCCTTTCTGTGTAGCCTAGGAGATGTCCATCAACAGAAGAATGGAGATATATATATATATATATATATATATATATATATATATATATGAGACACTTGGATAAAAATGGATGCAACTGGAAACATCAGGTTAAATGAAATAAGTCAGAACACATAACAATAAGAACCCATGCTTTCTCTTTTATACAGAAGCTAGATTTAAAAGTATATGTATTTATACATGTATAAAAATAAAGATATGGGAAGAAAGAGAGGAGAATGAGAGACAGAGACAGAAAGGAAACAATGAGTGGTCATTTCAAATAGCTCTCCTGACCTGACAGAGGGTGCAAAGATCTGAATGGAGACGAAGTCTGGGTCACCCTTGGGTCTCTCATTTACCACTGCTCAATGCTAATCCTGACTCCCATGATCCTTTGCTCTGAGAAGGGATCATCTTAACATCCCTTGGTGATTATGAACTCTCTCTCAGGACTCAGGACTCATTTCTCCGTGCAACTTCTTCTCTTCTGTGTTTAGAAATCCAGCAGGAGGAAAGGACTACAGTTCTTATGGTCTGTGTTTTTGCTGAGACTTGCCATGCATGGTCCATGGCTCCTCTAACCAAGTCCAGCAGCCGCACAGTAAGCCAAGTTGACAGAGTGTGCAGGAAACACACAGGAGAAAAGAATCAGTTCAGGGATGCTATATTGGAGGACCATCGCTGACTAGCCTCCTTTTGGCAAACATTTAACATTGAGTGTTAGGAGTAGAGCAGAAAGAAGGCAGGATGACTGGAATATGTCATGATTTCTTCCTCAAACTCTGCCCCAGCCCAGCCTGCTTCAACCCAGCTTCTCCCCTCCCACCACTCAGCCTCATTCACTTCCTCCTTTTAAATCTTTTCTATGAACCGTGACAGAACACTGGGAAATTCCATCACCACGGCCCCAAAAGATAAAAAGATTTTTAAAAAATTCTGTCTTTCTTTCTTTTTTATTGTTACAACTTTTAGTACTTTTAGTGTCTGATTAATTACTTGGGGGTTTTTGGTTTGTTTGTTTTACCTATTTGTTTTATTTTATTTGTCTGTTGGATGGCTAGTTTTTGGACAAGATCTCATATTGCCCAGGCTAGCCTCAAACTTACATATAGGCAAGGATGGCCTTAAACTTCCAATACTCCTACCACCCTCCCTAAGTACTAGGAATGCATGCATGCATGCATGTTAGGGTTAGGGTTAGGGTTAGGGTTAGGGTTAGGGTTAGGGTTAGGGTTAGGGTTAGGGTTAGGGTTAGCATGCTCAGTTTATGGGCTGATTAATATTGAACCTAAGGATCTGTGTCTACTAGATAAACACTCTTTCATAACTGAGCTGCACTCACAGCTATTTTCGTGGCTTGTTGGGATGGGATGAACTGACTCTCCAACTTGCGGCAATCCTCTTGCCTCTACCTTCTGAATGTTGGGACTGAAGACACACAGTATCATACTGAGCTTCTTTACCAGCTTGGATGTGGAAGTATTGAATGGAATCCTCTACAGAGCAGAGTGATGGCTACAAATTCTTAGGAATGATAAGCAGCTGGCAGTGCAGCTTCCCTCAAAAACAATGAAGGCTTCAGGAATGGACTCAGGACTCTGCATAATTATGTAGAGCAAGGTCTCCATTCAATATTTGTCTTTGCATTGAGCTACCAATGTTTCTTTTTTAAATATTTATTTTATTTTTAATTATGTTCCTCTCCCCCAAGCTTGTGTGTGTGTGTGTGTGTGTGTGTGTGTATGTGTGTGTGTGTGTGTGTGTTCATGACAGCAGTGCCTATGGATGCCAGAAGGAGGGTACCTTATACATAGAATTATAGACCATTGAAAGTTGCCCAACATGGGTCCTGGGAAACAAACTCTGATCTTCTGCAAGAGTAGAAAGTGCTTTTAACTTCTGAGCCATCTCTCCAAGCCCAAATGTTTGATGTTTGTTTAAAGGGATTAAAGCATATTTTTTGTGGGAGGATACTTAATGTAAGCAACCCTGGAACTATATGGTCCCCTTCTACACTTAACAACCCAAAGTCATTACAATGCCCTGAAATGACTGAGACAACCTGAGATCCCATGTCCTCCTCCCTACACTACAAGCAGCCCAGTACCTAAGATAGAGACAGCAGTACTAGCCTGGGTCCCATTGTAAAAGAAAAAAAAAATCTCAAAGTGGACGTGAGCCATAAGGTCATATTGTGGACCACAGAACTGGGTCATTTAAAAATAAGAAATATAGCCCATGTGGGCCTGGGAGAGAAAAAAAAAAAAAAAAGGAAGGAGACATTTCAAAATTGAGGGGAGACATATTTAAAGCCATGGGCTGACCAGCCACATCATCTAAATGGCTGTTTTATAGCTGTTTTATGCACTCAATTAAAAATAAAGTTGAATATAAAAAAGAAATCTAGCAAGAGGCAAGGAATCCAGAGAGAGGCCCTTCTCCCTTCCTCCAAGCTACTCGTCTCAACTCTGAAACCAAAAACCCTGCAGTCAGCACCAACCTCATCCCACTACGCAATTAAGGACCCGCGTTAAACCCGGCCTCCGAAGCCGGCTACCCCAAAAGAACTCAGTGCCTAAATGAAAAGCAGACATGTGGCCGAGCCATTGGCACCAGCCCGGATCTTGATATACAACAACCGTATAGATTTAAAGAGAAAATGAGGAGCAGTCATTTCAGCTAAATCCATGGCGTGCCTGCCAGCTGTTTATTCAGAAGGAAAGAGAATGATGTGGGAATTCTGGAAAGTGCAAAGACTCCCGTGCTGTGCCTTGAAGATATTTGAACTACTTGTTCCACAGTAGGGGAGGGCTGTCAACACATCTTTGATCTCTGGCTAAAGCTGGTGCGTTTCCATGTCTAGGTTGGGGGCACCTCAGTCTACGTTGCTTTCCCCATCCGTCTCCCGGGAGATTCTCTGCCCCTATCCCCAATCTTGGTTCTTAGGGCCTTAATTAGAGGTGAGACTTGGGAATAGAGTTGTTTGCCTTCTCTGCTGATGTTTCCAAATTCTGTCAGGGGCTAGAAATAAACACATTCCCAATTTCAGTCTACTGGTCCCTGGTAGCACTTGTGTGCATAGAGGGTCTCCCAACTGCAAACTCTTTTTGGTTTTCAGGAGATTGACTGGTTCCGTCTTCCTCAACCACCCTTTCGAGTTGGCCTTCCTCCTTCAGAGGCTATCTCATGATGCTCTACTTCTTTCATGTCTTGCTATGAGGCACGGCCAGTTGTTCTCCTCACACAACCCGAAGCGCAGCGCTCTGATCCACTAGAAAATACACACAGGGAAGGTTGGACCGGTCATCTACCGCTACATCCTAGGTACTTATTGGCTATGAAGTGAGTTCAGGAACGCATGGCCAGAGTGTGGAACAAACTTTGTTTTAGGAAGTGAAGGGGGCAGCTTTAGGCAGTGAAACAGCATTGAAGGATTCCGGGGCAGATGCTAAGAGGAAGAAAAGCTATAAAGCATGTGACCCCAGTGTCCCCAAAAGCACAAAAGTTCCAGAATACATACCAGGTATCTCCCCTTCCTCCTCTTGCTGTGATTATTTAAAAAAAAAAAAAGACAACAACGAAAACAGACAAAACACACAAATAACAAGCCAACCACAGCCATGTAGGGAAGGTTTTGATTTTGGTTCAGTTTAAGCCTACAGTCCATACATGAGATACATGAGAACTCCTGGAGACACGGAGTTTGAGGTATTCAGTGACATTGCATCCGCAGCCAGGAAGCAGGGGGAGAAAGTGCCTGTGTCCAACTGCTTTCTCTTTTATGGTCACCCCAGGAACTCCAAACCCTAGGATGGTTCGGCCAACAGTTAAGATGGATCTTTTCACCTCGGTTAACCTAAGCAGATCACCCATGACAGATGCACCTAGGCTAAGAATACATATGTCACGGTGGCTCTCAACCTTGCCAGCGCTGTGACCCTTTAACACAGTGCCTCATGTTGTGATGACTCGCAACCATTAAATCATTTTCATTGCTACTTTAAAACCGTAATTTTGCTATTGTTATGAATCGCAATGCAAACATTTTGGGAGATAGAGGGTTGCCAAAGGGATCGTGACCCACAGGTTGAGAACCACTGACCTATGCAATCCTCCACAGAGGTGTCAGGGATTGTATGCTAGGTGATTCCAGATCCTTTGCCATTGACAGCACTCTCCATCATTGGGACATCTGAGGACAGGTCTCAACCCTCTATCTCCAGAGACTTATTCCAGTGACCTAGGGTGGTGTTACACTTTGTATCTGAGGTGTGCTCCACAGGCTTAGGTGTTTAACTCACAGTTGCTGACACCATGTTTGGAACTTCTGGAGAATTTGAAGTTTGTTTCTTCACTGGGGGCAGGGGGGCGGATATCATTTGGTGTGTGTTCTTTCAGGCACATTATTGCTGATATTTTTCCATAGCTCCCTATTTCCTGGTAGCATGCTGATGTGAACTGTCCTATCCTGCCACACATCCCCAGGCCCAGTGTGGTGGAATAAACATCCCAAGAACTGTGAATCAAAGTACAGATTCCCTCCTTCTAAATTACTCTTTCAGGTGACCCCTAAGCATCACCCCCGAGTCAAAGCTCCCACAGAGATGCTCACTGATAAACACTCAGGTTGGGAATCTGTGCATGAGACAGCTCAGGGAGAGAAGTAAATGGAGTTTCACTCCTCAAAACTCGGACTAACAATTCAGGGAGTACCCAAGGGCTTCAGGGCAGGGTGTGAATTCCCAGGGCCTGGTCCAGACCTCTGAGGAGAAAATCTGACTTGATCACAGGGTGAGTACTTGATTTGTCTAAGACTCCTGGAGGATTTCTCTCACCTGTAAATAAGCCAATGTGTTCTGTAGCTACCGTTCTGAATCTCAGGCGTGGAACACTTTCAGCTGGGTGTGTTGCAGCAAGCTAATAGGATGGCTATATAAACATGAGTTTCTTCTACCTGGTTAAATTAAATTTCATTTATGGAGGTGTTGGCTTCCCCAGTTGCATGCATGTCTTTCTTCTTGGTGAGGTTCCAATACTGTCTAATTCCTCCTGTGGCTTCTTTCATACTACATGTCCTGTGACTGCCAAACCCAGAGGGAGTTTCTCACTTTGGGCAATAAGGGCTGGAGCTTTGGCTTGCCTACTGGCTGGCTATGAAAGCTGAAGCAAGTCACTCTGCCTGGTCTTCATGTTTGCCATCCATGAAGAAGGAACAATAGTCCTTGAACAGCCCATCCTACAGGGCTGCTCTAAGGATCAGATCGGATAATTTACATAAGCGAAGGGAGGTGTAATTATCGTGTGGCGTGCCTGTGACTCAGAGCATGCTGAACTCAGGAGCTTGGCTAGTTAGGGAAGGATTGGGAAGGAACAGATGTGTGCGGCCTCAGAATCCTACCAGGAAACAAGCCCGGGAGAATCCAGGTCCACGAGGAAGCTGCTCTTTTCCAACAAACTTACATGAATCGTACTTCTTGCAAAAAAGGCCCACATAATTCAAATATTTTATTCACCTTAGCTACAAAGAGCTTGAAGTGGTTCGTGACAACTGTTCGCTCCTTCTAATTTTCTCTAGAAAAAATCTAAAACATTTTCTAAATGTTTGGTTTGGTAGTATTATATATTGTTATCTTTAATTAAATATGTCCATATAGACCGAGACTAATAGACTAAGACTCAGTCAATGGCAGAAATAACCAGGATGAACATATGACCAGTGGATTTAAACATACAGGACAACTTATTCAGTATCCCTTTGTTTATACCGCAGCTGTTCCATACGAATATGTTGCTGCCAAACTTTTCAAGTCATTATAATTTTGTAGAGGCCACAATCAAGAAGCTTAAATGGTGGCACTTGTTTTAGTACATTTAAACCAAGATTGCCAAATGTAATCGCTTCAAAATGCAATCACTATTAAAAACAGTGAGATAGTTTACATTACTTATCGATACTAAGACATTTTGTCTTGACGTGTATATATATATATATTTTCTCTTTAAAGACATTTTTTATTTTTAATTGTGAGTGTATGTGTCTGTGTGAGGATTGGTACCTGCATGTGAGTGCAGGAACTGTTAAGGCCAGAAGAGGGTGTTGGATCCCCTGAATCTGAGTTACAGGCGTTGGGGACCAGGCTCATATGCTCTGCTGTCTTAACCACAAAGCCAGCTCCCCACTATCTCTTGCAATGTAGACTTCTCTCCATATGGCCTTGTTTCCGCACTGGCGCATGCGCAGTACTGGCCATGCAGGATGGCCCAGGCTTAGGTAATGTTTTGGAGGGAGAGCTGCAGTGGTGTTGAGCATTTATTGCAGGCACACATTGTGCTTCATAAGCAGCGCTAATTACCTTAAGAACACTTTGAGCTCAGAACTACCGAGAAAACAGCAATTGAGAGAAGTGAGATCATTGGTCACAAAATTGAAAAAAGCATGGGTGGAATCCAAACCCAGCATCCAACACGCACATCCCTTACTGCGCTCTATTGTGCTGGTACCAGTGAATCATGAAGATGGTGGGTCTCCCACCTCACTTGGTAACGGCATGAAATCTAGCACCTTGCCTGAACTCCAAGTCATCTCCAGTCAAGACCCTCTGAAAGCTACGAGTGCAGCCTCCACGTCACAAATCAGGAGTCTCTCCACCAAACCACTGCCTCCAAGCCGAGCAAGCTCGGATGAGAAGTTTGGAAGAAGCAATTATGATTTTATTGCACCCGCTGTGCTGACGATTAATGCTGAGTGCGGGTGGAAAATGCACCCTCTCATTTGCTAACACGCACTATAATTATGTATGCCTCTCCAGGTACTATAATTTAGAACTTAAAAAAGCCCCATTCCGAACAAGTACTGCTGCACTGTAAAACATTACAGATGTGTTATCATATAAACGAGATAGCCGTGACACGATCTCAAGATAATAAATCCTCAACTTAGATTCGGAGACAAGATATGTCAAAAGCAAATCCACACCGCCACTTAATCTTCCCCATAAACTGTTTATTTTTTTCTGAGTCCTACAATAATACACGTCAGACAGCTTTGATGGTTTGCAGATTAATGTATTCCCCCCCTTCGGGTCATCACACGAATACTCATTTCATAAAATTAACTTTGCTAGTTGCAAGGTGGAAACGGGCTGCAAAACATAACTGTTTGTACTAAATGGGGAGCTGGCAAGATGGAATTAATAAAGAAATCTGATATACCCCCCCCCATTTCCGGGGAAGGCTAGAAATGTCATTGTACATCACTTTTTGATTTCTGAGCTCGCACTGGGCACAGTGAGCCCCACATTTACAGATGTGCGAGCTGAAAGATGCTCTAACACTCAAACCATTTGTTTGATGTCTGATGGATTCCACTCCCTTCCCATAATGCCTCTGGGGTGGAGTTGGTCCTCATAAGCCCACACCCTAATTAAAAAAGAAGAGCACCTGCAATCAGGAGAGCCTCTTCAGAACAGCTTTGCTCAGCTCCCTGCCCCAGAGTGAAAGCCACCACCCACAGAGCAAGCTCATTCACACCTATGTGTGAACCCTCAGGGGTGCCTTCAGGGGACACATCTGCCCAGCACCATACCCTGCCCAAAGTCCAATTCCCAAATTGGAGCTCTCTCTCTCTCTCTCTCTCTCTCTCTCTCTCTCTCTCTCTCTCTCTCTCAACTGCCCCATACCTCAAATCATTTCGTATGCAGCCACACCAAGACAGTGCCAGTCTGGGAAAGCTGTTTGAGAGTTGGCAAACGAGTTAATATAAAACTCCAGTTTCCCAACTCAGTAGACCAGGTAACCCACCAACTTTTTTTTTCTTTTCTGGAGAGAGAGAGAGAGAGAGAGAGAGAGAGAGAGAGAGAGAGAGAGAGAGAGAGAAAATCAAAATAGAAGAGAGCAAAAGTGGGCCACCCAAATTTCTGACTCCACAATCCAACCCTGCTATTGCAGGACTCCAAGATCACACAGAGATGATACGTACAGTGTGGCTTTCTGGGGTCCATTGCTTCGATCATAACATTTAGTCTCTGGGCTGTTGTTGGCTGGCTCCTGGCAACAGGGACAGAAGGTTGCTTGGCTTCTCACAATGACTGTTCCAATACCGAGATCCAAAGATGTCTGTTCACGCAGAACCCTTCACAGAGCTACACAGTGAATATCGAGTGTCAAGTCCTTCCTATGCAAACCCTCATTCATGGGACTAACCTTCGCAAGACCCAGGACCCCAGATTTACTCATCTGTCCCTGTAAGGCAGAAGTGTGTGGAGTCACAGGAAATCTTGCAGAATAACAAGCAAGGCCTTGGCCAGAACAGGGCTGGCAGGAGATGGTGAGGCTAAGCCATTAAGTGGCACTTTCTCTCCCTTTGTTATGACAAAGCCTGAGTCTTTCTCAATGCGGTGTGACACACCTGCACACATACACACACATGCACAGGCACACACACACACACCACACACATAAACACACATGCACAGGCACACACACACATACACACACACATGCACAGGCACACACACGTACCTACCACACACAGACACACATACACCACCACCAGCAGCATAATGAAGTGCCCTAAAGGAAATTAGTGTGCGACTACAAGCACTTGGGTCCCTTTTCTCTTTTCTCTCTAATAAGGGAGTCCAGGATCCTTGGCTGAAGACACCTGATTAGTTGGTTGCAGGTGTTTGCTCTTTCTGGGTGGAGCTGGGGCTAAAGGTGCTAGTGACACAGCTGGAAACAGAGCGAGAACAGGAGCCGTTTGTTCCCTGTTGCTTCTTCAGGGCTCCAGGCTTACCTGCCAGGGAGGTTTCATTGGCTGTGTGTGAACCTGCAAAGTGCCAGACCCAGCCCAGCGGAAGAAGCTTGCCTTATAGACTTCACCAGCAATCAAGACTCTGATCATCTAGCTGGCTTGGCTTGATCCCATCACTGCCTCATATGTGGCAGAAGACATCCTGTTCTCCATTGTGCCAGAGAGGAGACACTCCTGGTCACTGATTATAAAAGCATCCTTTTCCCAGAGGTGGGGGCTAACAATGCTGAGCACTGTGTACGTCCCAACCTGTGTTTGAATCACCTGTGGAGCATTCCCTGTGAACCAGGCCTAAGCTCTCACAGAAACTTCTAGAGTTGAACCAGGGAGGTGTTTCTATTTCCATTGTAGAAAGCCCACTGACAGATCCTCCTCCTCTGGCTCACTGGAGAGGAGGTGGCCATCCTCCAGATTGTGACTCTTGGATCCGGACTTCGACCTTCTAGAATGTGGATATTCATAATCAAATCTGAGTGCTCAGAATCGTTTCCTGGAAAGAGACCAGCCACTAGACACCCTGATTCAGCCAGTGGGACAGAGCTGTACCTCATTAACCAGACACCTTTGGGTGTTGAATCTGTTCCTTCCTAAGCCACCCTTTGACTGATACCCATCCACAGTGACATCTCCATCTACCTAGAAGATGAGGGCAACGCAGTGTTGAGGATCTGAGCATGGTAGAACAAGTTTACAATCCCAGCATCCAGGAGGTTGAGGTAGGAGGACTGTAGGTTTGAGGCTAGCCTGGGTATGTAACAAGGAACCACATAAGGCAAGTCCCATATGTCCCACACTTCAGAAGTTGCTACTTTTACTTTTAAAGTGGGTCCTGGCCTCTTTATCCATTCTACCCTAGGTCATAAGCCCTCTCCATGCAGACTGGACAAAAATCAGTTTTGTTTTTTTGTTTTTTTTTTGAGATGAAACTTCATCTTGAAACTTTAGGAACTAAAACATACCAGATATACAGGTCTTCACTGGGAATAAGCTGGAAAGCAGATCTTGTTGGGTTGTCTAGAATCCTACAGCAGTAGCCTTAGCATTCATCAACAGCATCCTACTTCCTTTGGGCCCAGCATTTCACCCATAATATATTATTCCACAAAGACAGCACTGATAGCACTTTCGCTTTTACTCTCTCTCTTTTCCTGGTAGACAAATCTGCTAGGTAGGTTCTTAATTATCTTTTAAATCCAAGCCCAGGGGAACGTAAATGGCTACTATACATTTAATGCACAGAGGAAGACCAAATAAGTATAAAACCCGCACCTCCTATTAGGAAATGTTGGGGAATGTTGGGTAATATCATATGTTGGTGACCGTGTGGGGAAAAAACACCATAGGATTCTAACCCTGTATCTGAATTGTGAACAATATGGGTGTATTATTTGGAGATGACTGTGGAGCAAGTGTTGCTTGCTTCCTGGCACAGCAAATCAATCTCTCTCTCTCTCTCTTTCGCTCTCTCTCTCTCTCTCTCTCTCTCTCTGTCTGTCTTTTCCCATTGAGAATTCACAGCCTCTTAGGACAGAGGCAGTGTGTTTACTGTAGTACTCTGAGACAAAAGCTCAAAATTGATATAATTATCCATCATTGAGAACAGGCATATAAATTAAGTACTTTGAGGACTGGAAGAACTCTCTGTGTGGGGATTAGAGGAGGAGAAGTTCTCCGTGTGCTCAGTTGGAAGTTCTCTGGGCCTAATGCAAGAAGTAGTGTTGAGATTTACAGTGGTAGTCAATGAGTAGAACAATGCACATGTTCTACAGACATACAAAGGGACCACTGATGTTTCCTAAAAGGCCAAAACAATGAGGCTGTATCTGGTCCTACCCCGACTGTACTAATGTCATCATCTGCCTATACTGAGTTCAACCCTGAGTTGGACTAATTGGAAACCCGATTTTTTTCTTGGAACATAACTACAGCCTACGAAAAACTGAGAAACATAGCCACTTTTCAGGACCAAGGTGCTTAAAGACAGAACTGATATTAAACTTTAACCTTGTGTAACCCTAGAACATTGGTTAGTACCACCAATGTTCAAAGCTATTGGGTTTGGTTTCCAGTGGACCTAGGTTCAACTCCTAGTACCTACACTGTGGCTCACAACTATCTATAACTCCAGTTCCAGGAGATCTGACACCCAGTCTAGCTTCCATGGGTATCAGGAATGCATGTGGTACACAGATGTACTTGCAATTTAAATCTCCAGACACATAAATTAAAAATAAATCTCTCAAAAATTGTTAAAGTCATTGGCCCTCAAGCCACCTAGATGGCAACCAGAGATGAACCAGGTAAGCATTGGACACTCCAGCTCTACAGGAGACAACCCTTCACCAAGTCACATACATAAATCCCATGGGTTATGCCTTGATTCTGAGATGTCCCAACAGGCTCCTGATTTGAAGGTTCAGTTCCAACATGCTAGCACTATTTTGAAGGCTATGAGTTCTTGAGGGAGGTGGGGACTGGCTGGAAAAAGTGGGTCTTTAGAGATAGCCCTTTGAAAATTGTAGCTGCCCTGGTCCCTACCTAGCATCTCTGATTCCTAGCCTGCTGTGATGGAGGACCCTTCCCCACGTGCTCTAGCCACGGGCTCTAGCCACGGGCTCTGCCATGCTGTCCCTGTTATGATGGGATAAAATTCCTCAGCAACTCCAAGACACACACGCACACAAAAACCCTTCCTCCCTTAATCTATCCCTGCCTGGGGATTATTAAAGCATAAGTCAGGAGGGTTTTTTAAATTATTTTATTTATTTATATTTCAAATGTTGTCCCCCTTCCTGGTCTCTCCTCTGCAACCCCCCACCCTTTCTCCCTTCCTCTTTGCCTCTAAGAGGGTGTTCCCCCACCTGCCCAGCCTCACCCCTCCAGCATCCCCCTTCACTGGGGTAACAAGCCTGCACAAGAGCAAACACATCCCCTCCCATTGATGCCAGATAAGGCTGTCCTCTGCTACATCTGTAGTGGAAGCCATCGACCCACTTGTGTATACTCTTTGGTTGGTGGTTTAGTTTCTGGGAGCTCTGAGGGTCCAGTTAGTTGACATTGTTCTTCTTCCTATGGAGTTGCAATCCCCTTCAGCTCCTTCAGTCCTTCCCCTAACTCTTCCATTGGGGTCCCCAGGCTCAGTCCAATTGTTGTCTATAAGTATCTGTATCTGTCTTAGGTGCTCTCAGAGGACAGACCCCTGTCTGCAAGCACTTAGCATCAGCAATAGTGTCAGGGTTTGGTGTCTGCAGATGGGATGGATTTCAGGGTGGGGCGTCTCTGGGTGGCCTTTCCTTCAGTCTCTGCTCCATATTTTGACCCTGTGTTTCCTTTAGACAGGAACAATTCTGGGTTAAAGATTTTGAGATGGGTGGGTGGCCCCATCACTCAAATGGAGGCCATGTCTATCAACAATTTAGGTGACAGTAGATGCTGGTAAGGATGTAGAGAAAAATTTACTCTCTTCCATTGCTGGTGGGATTGCAAGCTGGTACAACCACTTTGGATATCAATATGGTGGTGCCTCAGAAAATTGGAAGTAGTTCTGAAAACTGAGCTATACCACTACTGGGCATATACCCAAAAGAATGCTCCAACATATAACAAGGACACATACTCCACTATGTTCATAGCAGCCTTATTTATACAAGCCAGAAGCTGGAAACAACCCAGATGTCCCTCAACGGAAGAATGGATACAGAAAATATGGTACATTTACACAATGGAATGCTACTGAGCTATTAAAAACAATGTCTTCATGAATTTTGTAGTAGAATGGATGGAACTAGAAAATATCATCCTGAGTGAGATAACCCATACCCAAAAGAGCACTCACCAGTAAGTGGATATTAGCCTCAAAGCTCAGAATATCTCCGATACAACTCACAGACCTTTTGAAGCTTAACAAAAAGGAAGGCCCAAGTATGAATGCTTCAGTTCCACTTAGACAAGGAAACAAAATAATCATGAGAGGCAGAGGGAGGGAGGGAGGGAGGGAGGGAGGGAGGGAGAGAGGGAGGGAAGGAAGGAGGGAGGGACCTGGCTAGAGGATGGGGGGGAGGAGGGAAAAGATAGGGCAGGATCATGTATGAGAAGAGACAGGAGAGAAGTCCAGAGGGCCAGGAGAATGAATAGAAATAAGTAGCAGTTGGGGAATGGGGGGGAATGGGGATGACCACTAGAAAGTCACAGATGTCAGGGATGTGAGAGGCTCCCAGGACCCAATGGGGATGACCCTAGCCAGAAATACCCAAGAGTGGGGAGATCAACCCTGAACTAGTAAGGTTTTTGTGTACCTTGTGAGCCCCAAATCTCCCAGCTCTGCTCAGGAAGATCAGTTATTTGCATAAGACCTACCTCTCCTCAAGGGTACACTGTGTGTCTGAGCACACAAAAGAGCAGGTGTTGGCCTGCCATGGAGTGTAACAATAAAAAGGAAACCCCCTGTGAGGAGCCCTGAGAGGATTTCATCCCTTACCTTCTCAGCCCTACTCCATGGGCCTAGAAGTTTCTGCTTCTGTGCTGTTCTGGGCATACAAAATGAGAAAGAAAGAAAGAAGACGGAGTAAATGTTATTTATCTGTAAAACTCTTTTATCAAATGTTTCAAGGAGGGGAAAAAAGAAAGTTATTAATAGTCAGCATCCCAGAAATGACAAGTGACGTCTGTTATTGAAGCTAAATGCTTCAGGCTTCTTGGGTGTGTTTGGGAAAGTGGCTGGTGGGGTGATGGGCGTCCGTGAAGACAATGCAGTGTGCCAAGATGTTGGAGCAGATTTCCCCTTCAGCATCAGTGCCCTGCCTAGACAGGAGGTACCTCATGGTCCCCTTAATCATACATCAAGCTGACTGACACTTGAAATGGCAACAATTCTCCCCTCCTGAGCAGCATCTGTCTGTCTGTGTTTTGACGTTCATTCCTAATCAGACTGCCTTTACTCTGATCAAGCAGCACCTGAATGCATTGCAAACCATGAGCAGCGACATGCCTGCTGCTAATCCAGGAGGGAAATGAATCCTTCTCCGCTGAAGAGTATTCGTGAGGGTGAGGGGACCAATCATATTTGAAAACAGATCCATTGTTTCTGACAATGTAAATGACATTTTTTGATTCTCTATAGAAACTTGCTTGTATATATATATATATATATATATATATATATATATATATATATATATATATATATATATATATATGTCTTTCCCAGATAACCCTAAATCAAGGAAGGCAGATTGGTCTCTCCCATCAACCTGTGTCACTTTCATGCAACCCAACCTACTTCCTCAGGGCACCTCAGCTGTTGGTGCTAGCTTGATAACAGCAGCAAAGACCACCAACATCTGGTCACACGGGGGAGCATTTAATAATGCGGAGGGTTCAGGCAGGGACAAGTATTCCTATAAAGGAGAGTCTTCCTAAATATGGGAAGCATCTTGCAACTTCCCCCTAAATTCTGAAAGGATTTTTAAGGCTTCTACTTGGGTCTTGGAAATGTGGGGCGAGAGAAAGAAAAACCTCCCTCCTTTGGAGGTGGCCTTCCACTTACATTTCTTCTCTTGGAACTTGGTTCTGCCTGCTCTCCCTTCTATTTTACCATTGGTCCCTGATGTTCAAAGGTCAAGTCTTCCTTGGGAAGCCATGCATTGAGATTGTTTGTTTGTCTTCAGATTCAGAGACCAAGTGCCAGAGGAGAACATGGAGCCTCCAGGTGAAGCTGGTCCAGGCAGAAATCTAGGAAGCAGGACCACGAGCTGCTGGAGCATTCAGGAGAACCAGGACCATGCAGAGAGAGCTCAGCTTCTTGTTTGGCTTTTCCTTGAGAGCTGGTAACAAAGATGGCAACATTTTTTTTTTTTTACTAGCCACACAGGCGCTTCTGGTTGCTGTGAATGGCCAGAAAGATGGCTTCGCTTGCTGAAGCTCCCAGGGATATTGTAGTGCAATATGTAAATTAGAAAAGCAATACTTTTTCAGAAGGAAAGTGCTGGAATCTTCATCTTTCTTCCCCACTTATGTTCCCCATAGTTGGCTTTTGTTCCTGCCAAATGTAGGTTGGGCTACTGTGGCTTCTACCTTGGGCAGGACACACATATGCCCAAATCAAGCACCTTAAAAGGCCATCTTGCGGGTTGCTTTAATGACAAGCCAGAAAAGCTTCAGTACAGGGGTGTGAGCTGTGATAAGTGCTAGCGGTTGCTAGGATCTCAGTATTCTGTAAACCTTCAAAGGGACGGTGTGGTGTGGGTTTAACTGACCTGCTGTCTCAGTTACTTCTCTAAGATGCTGCTGGTTTCAAAGTTGTGACCAACTTCAGAACGAAAAACAACTTAAGTGAGGAAGGGCTCATTTGGGCTATAGAGTTCAAGGATAGACAGAGCCCATCACAGTGGAGATGCCAGGTATGTGGTCACAGTATCCCCCAACCAGCAAGGGGAGAACAAACAGAAAGTGATGGTAGCCTATCAGACCTCAGAGGTTACCCACTTACTCCAAGGAGGCTACCTGTCCTAACAGGTCCAAAACAAGCCACCAGCTGAGGCCCACGTGTTCAAACACATGGCCCTATATGGTTGGTGAATGTTTATATCCATACCTCAACAGCCATCTCACAAGCAAAGAAATGTAGACTCAGAGGCCAGGGAAGCTGCCAAAGTCACAATGACAGTAAGTGACAAGCTGGGGTCTGAACCAAGTAAGCAGTCTCTTTGCCAGCATCCTTTCCACTACATCCATCAGCTTGTCATTTAAGAGAAAGGAAAGAAGAAAGAAAGAAGCAAAGACAGAGGAATAAACCTTCCACATATACAGGTTGTTATTCTGGTAGCAAGAGAAGCATATGTTAACAAACCTTTATCCTCTTCATTAGTAGATTATTAAACAAGGTTAATAATCTTGCCCTAGAGATCTAGAGATATGGCTCTGGGATAGAGGTTTGCTGTGTATGTGCAAGAAATAGAAGATCTGGGTCCCATACCAGCACAACCATCAGAGGCTATGGGTAAACAATGCCAAATCAGGCTGAAAGAGGAGTCATTTGGTTATACTTAACTGACATGAAACACATGGACAGAGCAGTGAGACGCACTAGCTGCTAAACTGGGACACCGGCCAAGCAAGAGCCCACTATGGACAGGGCTAGAGCATGCAGAGTATCTTTACTGGCAGGACATGATGTCACTAAACTGTCCAAGCTGAACTCTGTGTTGTACTCATTTTCAAGTGTATCAGACATGGTGTCTTGGTGATATCTCTGAATTGACTTTGTGTGGGTCACAATGTACCACAGGAAGGTCATAAAGTATGTAGCCAATGGGGCAGAAGAGGGACAGATTAAAGAGCTCTCTTCTGTACTGGGGTTCCAGCACCAGGGCAGAGCCTCAGAACCTGTGAGGAGCAGAGAATCTGATTGAGGAGACTATGAGAACAACCAACTCCCCTCCCCCGTGGCACTGCGCTCCAAAGCAACCCCCAGATGTCATAAGTTTTAATTCTGTGTTCTTTCCTGTCTGGAACCCAGGCAGAGCTAGGTTTGTTTCTATTTCTGTTTCTGTTTGCTTTGCATTTCTTGGGCAAACTCCGATAAAGTACTTCTACGTTTCTTGTTTCTACATCTGGAACTTGAGAATAAATATCATAAGTGCTCTTTCTTGGGAAAGTTAAAGATAAGAAAAATCATTAGCACCGAATAAAGTACAAAACACAAGACTCCAGATAGGTGACTTTTCTTATAATTTTACCATTTTTTTAAAAGTCACCATTTAGGGTCTGGAGAGAGGACTCAGTGTTTAAGAGCTGTGGCTGCTCTTCCAGAGGAGCTAACAGTTCCCAGCATCCACATGACAACTCGCAACCGTCAGGAACTCAAGTTCCAGGAGATAGGACACTCTTTCCTGGCTTCCACAGACATACATGGAGGCAAAGCACCCATACACATTAAACAAACAAACAAAGAAGCAGGCAAACAAATAAATCTTTTTAAGAGTCAATGTTCAGCATGGAATTGGAAAAAATCTATAGCCAGCAGGATATCAACACTCACCATAGATGATTCTGTCAAGAGATTTGTTTGTTTGTTTGTTTGTTTGTTTGTTTGTTTGTTTTAAAGAAAGCAATTAGAATGGGAGGTGGAAATATCCTCCCTTCTCCAAAGTGGGGAGCCTGTGATTTCTTTCAATATCAATCCAGTCAGAAGCTAAAGGAATGCCATGTTCCTGTAATGCCTTGGTAGAGTCTTCCCAAATCAGGTATGCTCAGAGCACCTAGGTTGATATCCAATCTAAAAGTAACTTTTATTCAACTTCAGTAATTGTTGTCTCGGAGGCTTACTGCCTCCATCTGCTAACCTAGGCCTAGTCCTGCAAGCGTCTGGCTTCTGTACAATCTTATCTAGGTCTAGGAGGTTTTCAGCCTCTAAGACTTACTTCTAAACAAGCTCACCCTTTCTAGCTCTTTATGAATTCTGACTAGCTGGTTCAGCTTAGCTGGCTCAACCTCCTCTAATTCAATCTGGATTTTCTCTCTCAGCCCCTGACGTTTTGCTCTGCTCTGGCCTGAGTCTGTTCTAATCTTCTAGCTACCTCTCTTTGTCGGAGTCATTCTGTCTTCTCCAATGTCTAACTTGTTCTTTCTCTGCAACCTGTCTCTGTAAAATTCTTTCGGTATCCACCCCCCCCCCCCCGACTTTTCTGTCTATTTTCCTGAGAGTTGGGTATATCTTATCTCTGACTCCTTTGTCTACCACTCAATTAGACATCACTTTCAAACATGGGTGCTTCCTTCTACAAATTAACTTCATCTTTATTGTTTGGGATTAAAGAAGGGAAGTAAGGGTGGGTCTGTATTGCAGCCCGAGGGATTAAAGGTGTGTGCCAAGGAATGACCCATACCACGACTAGAAACATCTTTTTTCCAGCAAATAACATAATCTCAGGGTTCAGAGTGTGATCAAATATCCTGCAAAATCCAAAGGCAGAGGAAATGCAGATCCCACTATTCTAACAGGACCCCTTTGTTGAGGAGCTCAGTGATTTAAACTAGTTTGTATTTGTGTGTGTGTGTGTGTGTGTGTGTGTGTGTGTTTGTCCTGATATGTGTGGGTACCCACAGAGAAAGGAAGAAGGTATCAGGTCCCCTGGAGCTGGATTGACAGGCAGTTGTGAGCTGCCTGGTGTGGGTACTAGGAAGAAAGCTTAGGTCTTCTGGAAGAGCACTAAGCACTCTTGATCTCTGAGCCATCTCTCCAGCCCTACATTTTAAGGGCACCTTCTCTGTAGTTCTCTTACACATAAGTCTGGTAGATACTAATGTAACTCTAAGTTTATAAAAAAAAGTCCCATGTGTGGTGATTCCGGAGAGTGAGCAAAGAGAGTTTTAAATTTCCATTTGCATTTTTCACTCCTCCAATTTTAACATTTGTTTTTATATAATTTATGTTTATAATATGCTGATATAAAAAATAAAAATGTATCATCCATAAAAATGTATATGTACCTAGATATAATATCTGTCTCTTTATACTTGCACTATACATACATTTATTTGGATACAGATAAGAGACAACTAATCTAGAACTCCGAATTCTTGGCATGCACACCCCCAGCTTTCTTAAATTCATTTCTGCTCAGTTGTTGCCGTCGTGGTTCAGTTTTAAGTGCTATTAATTTTTCTCTTTTCTGCCAGCTCTATAACTTGAGAATGAAGTGTTCGTTTGGATTGTTTGGAAAATAACAGCGGGTCTCTCAAGGGGTAAATGGCAGAGTCCAAGCTTTCTCAGTAGTTGGCTAGAAGAACTACATTCTGAAGGTGCCAAGAGCAGGGAGCTAGGCAAAAGGCTGATCTGTGCTCTCGTTCAGATAGGGAATCAAATACTCTCTATCTGAAGACGGGCTGTATCTCCATAGGTCTATGCCTCCCACTATCATCTCTGTTCTGCCTAGATTCTTACATTTAAACAAGTTAATAAAGTCGTCAATTCCTTTATTGGACAAATGTTTATGGAGTGCCTAGTGGATGTTATTGTTCTTGGCACAGAGTCTCAGCAGTGAGTGAAGCCTGCAAGGTCCCCAGCACTCATGACCTTACTTCCACACAGGGAAGCCAAGAAGTAAAATAAGCTAATAAATACATAGGGAGGTGGTTAGTTCAATTGAAAGGGACTGAAATGGAGCAAAACCAGCAGGAGATGACTCAAGCAGAGGTCTTCTGAGTGGCTTCTCAGATGGAGTATCAAATTCTTAATAGCCATACATTCTGTTCTGAAAGTCACTAAAAGACACACCCTACAGAAAGTGGGGGAGGGTAGGCAGAGTTGCTCAAAAGATTGAAGCACTTACTGCCATTGCTGACAACCTAAGTTTAATTTCTAGGACTTACAAGAATTAAGGAGAGGAAGAATTTTCACAGTAGATGGATAGATAGATGACAGATAAAAGATAGATAGATAGATAGATAGATAGATAGATAGATAGATATTGGAGCTTGGAAATCAGGGACTCAAAATAAGAGATGGGGCAATCGTGGTTGGTAATGAGGCAATCTCTACACCATCCAGACCATGCCTAGTAGTGATACATCTATATTGATACAGGTTGGAAGTTTACATATATTTTTAAAACGGTAACTGTGATGGTTAGCTTTATGCAATGTCTACTTTATATAATCTAGAATTATCTAGGAAGAGAATCTTATTGGGGGTTGTCTAGGTCAGGTTTGCCTGTGGGAGATTGTCTTGATCATGTTAGCCCAGGTGAGATTTGTCCACTGTGGGTAGTACCATTCCCTAGGCAAGGGTTCTAATCTGCATAAGAATAGAGCAGTAAGCATGTATGCATTTGTTGCTCTCTGCTCTCGACTATGAGTGAGATATGGCTAACCATTTGAAGTTCTAACTTTAATTGCCCTCCTATGGTGGACTGTAACCTAGAACTGTAAATTGAAAAAGGCCCTTTCTTCCCTAAAGCTTTTTTTTTCACAGCAATAGGAATGAAACTAGGACAGTGGCACTAATATCTTACCCAAGTTTGAAAACATTTACTCAGACAGCAGAAAGAATTAGAGGGATAAATCATTATGCTAAGAATTTTGAAAAAAAAAAAAAAAAAAAAAAACAAAAAAAAAAAACACTAACAGTCAAAAACAGCAACAACAAAAACACTAAAGTGCTTGGCTTCCAAACAACCCTGTAAATGAAAAGCAGTCACCATAGCATTTATGCATGTCTTGGCAATGAGTATAGTTTACACAATCATTATCTATAAATGTCAAATTGCTCATCAAAGCACAACTACAAAATCAACATGTTGAGAAAATAGGACCCTGGTTGGATGAAGCTCTCTGAATGGAAGTTTCAGTCTCCTTTTTCCAAAGCTCAAAGAGAGTAGAGTATTCCAGGTGAACATGTGGTACTTAAGACTAGACTTTTGATGTGAACTACCCTGGGACCAAGACACTCATATTCTGAACACAGTCACTAAAGCAACCATTAATGTCTGGGATGCTGAATCATTGTTGTATTTCAGTACCCATAATCCTATGTTTATGTGGTTACTACTTTTTGATGGGGTCATGTTAAAAATATATATAAGGAGAGTATAGCTCAGTTGGCAAAGCGCTTGCCTTGCAAGCAGGAAGACCTGAGTTCGGTTCCTGAAGCACAGGCCAAAAAGGCAGTCATAGAAGAGTGTTTGTAATGCCAGCACACTGACGGTCTAGTGACACATGGATGCTTGCCAGCCTAGGCAAACTAGCAAGCCTCAGACCAGCGAGATACATTGTCTCAAAAAAAAAACCCAAAACAAACAAACAAACAAACAACAAGTTAGGATCCTCACACCACACACACAAACACGCATGCACACATATACACACAGGAATTTTAAAACATTGAATAAAGTTATGCTATGACCAGTAAGAAGCTTGAAGACACAACCTGTCAATAAACATTACATAGGTCTCACTGCTCATTGGGCTTCCCACTGCCCCTCTTATTACAGACACACAGAGCCAGGTTATTCTCTATCCTTAAATACCTCTGAGGTGGTCCAGACTTCGTGCTCTCTCCCCAGCTCTCCAGATTCATCCACCAGAGAGCAGAACTGCATGGGAAAGGTACATTCGCTTCAAGAGGAAGAGGCTCAAGAACCCATTCAAGCTGGCAAATAAATGTTCAGATTGCAAATGTCTTCGTGTAGTGCAAACAGCATCATTATCCAGACCCATCTTTTAATTACATGGGCTGGACATGCAAATATTTCGGCAGACACTTTTAGTAAGGCCATGGACTTTTATTTAAGTGCGTACTATAAAGGGCTGGCTTGTAACTGCTGATCAGTGCTTTGTTGTTATTTATGGTCTGTCCTCGCCTGTGCTGGCCTTGCCCCCAATAATAAAATCCTACTTAGTACTTACTTTTTCCAGAAAAACCATCATTTTTCACCGCAGTAGGGTTGAAGAAAATAGGAATTGATAGGACCATTCTCCTTCCCTCTTTTCTTCCTCTCTCTTTTTCTCTTCTTAAGAGACTAACTTTCTCCTCTTCTCCCAAATATTTAATCATAATTATATTAAGAAACATTTATAAAAAGTTAAGTAATAAAATTAAATAGGTTGGAGAAAAACAGAGAAGCAGACAGGAAGGATTAAGTGTAGTAATATAAAGAATAGATTATATTTAATGAAAATTTCCTTAGTGTTCAACATTTTTATTATACTTAATAGTTCTGGGCTTCATTTTTGTCTTTAGTAATTGTGTGTCCATAATGAATGGCCATTCTTATTCCCCCATTGAGCCCTGGCAGAAATTAATAAACCTAATTCTGTAGGTTTAAGTTTAATTTTGTTGAAATATATAAAGTAGTTACATATTCACTTAGCAGTGAGCCAAGATACAGTGGCCTTGAGCTTCTTGGGAACTTTCTAGTGTGTGTCTTGCTTTCTAGATTTTTCTTCCTTCTTATACCTTCTTCTCTTTGTGGTATTAGCTGGGAGTCTTGTTTGTGGTGTTGTTAGAGGATAGGCATGACCACAGAGGTGGAACCGTGGCTGGGGTGTATGTAAATGTTCTATTATATATGGTGAGGCCATCCTCCAAGAATGGCTGTTAATGATTGCTGAGCACTGCCTTGCTGGGTCACAGTCTGACCAAGAAAGTATGTGATGAAGAGATGGAAAAAAGGAACCGTACAAGACAGAAGATCTCCAGCAATAAATAATGTCAATAACCTGGGCTCCAGGCACCATAGCTCAATGTCCATGAAGACTCAGACTTGGGCCATTAGGAGAAATACAAACAAGTCATACTGGCTTGGGACCACCTCTGACTGCTTAGCCCATTTGTAGTAGCCTATAAATACCTTTTCTGAAGAAAGTCAGCCACACTGAGTTTCTATTCCTCCTTTGATTCCTCTGCCCTCTTTTCTTTCTCTCTCTCCAGCTCTCCTTCCTCAGGTGCATGCACCCATTCAATAAATAATGGGCTCTATTGCATGTTCTCAGTCAGAAGAGAAGTGGATAATACAAGACAGCCTCCTTCATTATGATTTTAAACACTTTTTTTTGGAGGAAAGGGTAACTCACAAATCAAATAATGGTATGATTTCTAGAGTTGTGGGGAGAAGACACATAGAAAAAGGATTCAGATGGATACATGAATCACTAAATTCTTTCTGGAAAAGACTGCAACCTAGCTGAAGTCTAAGAGCTGCAGGACAGACACATCTAAAGGCAGAGGAGAGAGGGAGGAAGGAGTGCCAGGGTATGGATACCTTCTGATGCTCTACACAGCACAGAGCTATAGTTAACAAAAACTCATTTCAAGACAGCTCTCAGAGAAGAGTGTGAATAGTCTTTGCATAAGTAAATGGTGTGTGTGTGTGTGTGTGTGTGTGTGTGTCTGAATTGATGAGTACATCATCATTCTGACCTGATCATGGTATACTCATCATGGCATGAACTACCATGCCCAGCTTCTCTCTGTTTACGGAAGTTTCTGTTTATGCAGTCAGTTGGTTGTACTTGAGCAATCATCCCCACACTCTTACTGGGGGAGCCCTTTACTCTATGAAATTAGCTTCATTTCTATAAACGTACACGTTACTTCTGACCACAGGCAGGGGTCAGCTGCCAGTGCAGCTGAGTCTCTCTGTCATAAAGCCTCTGTGTTCTGCACTGATCTGATTCTGCTCCTAGAACTTGTATAGAATGGTGTGAACATGAGGAGTGGGCTGATGGCACCTGTAAGGAAGGAAATGCAGAATCAAGGCAGAAGGGGTGGAGACACGAGAATCTGCTCCCTTTGGGTACAGGAGATTGAAGGTCCCTTTATGCTTCTGATGGTTTCAAGTTGAAATACACAGTTGGTCTACAGGTGAAACGTGATGCTGATAAGTACTGGAGATTATCTGGCAAGGATCCCATGCCCCAGCTCTACTCCTTTCTTTCTGAACCCTGCCCTCTTAGCTGGGACTTTGACTCTGACAAGCCAAGCAGTTCCTTGTAATAGACATCATTTGTCCTTTTGAACCACCTGCTACCCACAAACATTTCAGAGAAAAAACATATTCTGAGAGACATACAGTCAGCCGCCTGAGTTTTTGGTTCCTCCCCTTCACATCAGCATCAAAACAAGCAAAAAACAAAACATATAAACAACCCCCCCCCATGGTTCCAGAGACCCAAAGCAGTCCTTCATCTCAAGTGTAATGGATGCCAAGCCTAGTAATAAGGGACTGAACTTGGCATCTACCCTTGTCCAAGAAGTTTTTTTCCACCCCTCCCAGATGTTCAAGGAGAAAGAAAAGTTCTAGGGAATGGTTACTTGTGGGCATGGGGATAGAAAGTGGCCCTTATATGCCTGGTGGGCAAACTATGGGTATTTCTCCTGTTTATCCAAGATGGTAAAACTAGATGGTTTAAAACAAGACACTCTTCCTAAAAATGTTGTATGTAAGATAAAGTAGTAAAACTGAAAACACCTGAGCTGAATCTCTAACTGCCCAAGATCCATCAATCCATCTATCTATCCATGTGTGTATCTAGCCAGTCAGCCTTCTACCAACCTTCAGACTATCCATCTCTCAATCTGGCCATCTACCCATCCATCCATCCATCCATCTATGCACTTATCCATCCATTCTTCCACTCAACCAATGGCTCATACTCATCTATCCATCAAATCATTTATCCATCCATCCATCCATCCATCCATCCATCCATCCATCTACCCATCCATTCCATTCCATCCATGAATCCATCCATGGATACTTACTGAGCTTTTTTTAGTAGCTAGGATTTCACGGTGAGCCCAACAGACACAATGTCTGCCTCTCCACATTCTTGGTTACAGAGGGTCATTTGAGTAATTAAGAAGCTGATAGCACCACAGGAATGATATAAGAGGAGTTCAAGGTACACACAGAGAGAGTACAGCCAACATACACATAGCTCAGTCTTGGACTCACTGGTCACAGTTTCTCCTTCTCTCTGCCCCTTCTTTCCAAGAAGAATCGACCTTGTAGAAGAATCATGTCACTGGGCAGGTTGGGAGAGTGGAAAGAAAAGAAGACTCAAATATTCATTGAGCACAGATTACATACCAGACATGGGTCATGTGCTTACCACTTAACAGATATCCCTTCAATTAGTGTTCACAGGAATTCAGGAGCACAGAAGCCCAGTGTGGTTAAGCTGCTCACCCAAGGGTTCATTCAAAGATGGTCCTGGCTTTCTCTGATTCTAGTTCCCTACATCTTTGCTTTCTTCCAAGCATCCCCTTCTTCCATGCGTGTTGTGAGTACATACTGCAAGAGGGAAGGTCAAGAGGCAGGGACAAAATTCTCAGGGCTTGGGGCAGAGGATAAACAAAGAGGCCTTTGATTCCTCTTGTCCATCAGAGACAAGGTCTGGGAATAGCTCAGCTACGGGTGGCCTCAGGGGTCATAGAGCCCCAGTGTGTCCACCTCTCTCTAGTCCAAAGCATACAGTCTTCCTGTAATGTTGACTCCCCTGGCTCAGACATCTGAGACACCAGGACCGATCCCTGGGGTAGGCCTGATTCTATGAAACTTCTAACCCTCAAAGTTCCCTAAGACAAGGAAAGTGTTACCTAAGGGCCTATATACTCACAGACACACAGACAGATACATACACAAACACATACACATCATAAACACACATATAACACACACACCATAAACACACACATACTATACACACCAAAAACATACACACACACCACACATACAGCACAAACACACACCACTCGCACACATAAACACACCCACACACCACACACACCCCACAATCACACACATACACACACACCACATATACCATAAGTACACACATATACTCACCCACACACATACACACACATACCACACATACACCACAAACACACACACCACTCACACACATACACACAACCCACATCACACATACCCCACAAACACACACATACTAGACACAACACAAACACACACATACATATGCACACCACACACACCACTTAGACACACACACACCACATATACACCACAAACACATACACATACACACACACACACACACACACACACACACACACACACACTGTGCAGTGTGAGAATCAAAGTCCCTGGGGGCTTTGTCAGTTCTCAGCTCTTACTTATCTGCACCCTGACCTTGGAATGGAATGTTCCTAGAGATGGGGTCAGAGGGTACAGAGTGAGGCCTTCACCTGAACCTGGAGGGGCTGAAAGCCGCTTCCATCCGAGCTTTGCTGGGATTTCCTTTATGCTGCCCCAGCTCTGGGTCTCTTTTCCCACTATTTTTACTCATGTAAATGTGTCTCAGATCCCTGCCAACACGCTCCGCGTGTAATGTTGTTTAATAACTCCAGCCACCTCCATGAAATATTCATTATTCTCCTCTCCGTTGGAGTGTTCACCCAGGTTCCCAGAAATTTCTCTAGCTCTTGTTTTCAAGACAGCACCCTAGCAGGAGAGCCCTGCAGGAGGGCCTGGGCTCCCTATCTGAGGCCGACTGAGGAACTTGGGGTGCCTCCAGAGATCAAGGCCAAGGGCTCACCTTTGCTGGTTTCTCAGGGTAGAACCTACAGGGCTCCAAACAGTGTGCGGGAGCAGGATGAGTCAGCCCCCACTCCAGGGAAGGGAGCAACCTTTCGTTTTCAGATGAGCATCCGGCTTACTCAGCTGCAGTAGGCAGGCACCAGGACGTGGCTTCTGACACCTAGCAAAGAGCGCCGCCTGTTGAATGCTGGCAATATGTGCTTCCTCCAGAGCTCCGGGCTGGACCCTGGGCTTCAATGCAGGGGCTCCTGAGCCTCCTCCAGCCAAGCAGGGGAAGCCAGGTTGCTCTCTACTGTAAAGGTTTTTTGCTGACCATACATGAAATAAGACTAAAGCTCTGGATAGATTTTGCAAGCTACAGAAAAAGAAGTCTACTTATGATAGTCTATCAGATGATTACAGATTCTCTATCTCTCTATCTCTCTATCTCCCCTCTTTCTTCTTCCTGTCTTTCTTCCTCCTCCTCCTCCTCCTCCTTCTCTCTCTCTCTCTCTCTCTCTCTCTCTCTCTCTCTCTCTCTCTCAGACATCCCACTCTCTCTGTGGGTACCATTGGAATTAATTTATTGAAGTAGGGTTAAAAAAACAAAGAAAAGAGTGACCACATGTACAAGAGAGTCAGCCTAGCATCCCGAAGTGGACACATCTATGGATGAAGGCCTTGAATGAAAACCTCACACACAGCCAGCCCTGCCTCCAAGGAAAACTAAATCATGTTTTGTCATCTCTCCCCTCAGGTCACTCCTACCACCTCCACCTGTCAGTGGGCAGCATACACATGGAACCATCCATTGGACATTGTGTTCCTGTGCCCTGAAGTCTCCTTTATATGATGCACTCCTGGCATTATTATGAACCACACTTCTCATAAATGGGGGGAGAGGGGCAAGATCATATAACTGGGGACAAGAAACATGTTGCAAATCACTGAATTCATCCTTGGCATTTTTGTAACCAAATAAGGATCAGCATAAAGTCAGTCATCAGCCAGAGGGTACACAGCAGGGATGCCCTCGTATCAGGAGACAAGGTTCCTTTACTACCAGCCACAGAGTACATAGGACCTAAAATGTGGTTACTGCGTATCATGCCACAGAATCCCTGGAGCAAGCTTTTCACTCCAATCCTTGATGTACATCCCTGTTCACTGGCATCTCCATTACTTAGCACAGCAGTTTTACACTGTGTTCTCATCCAAAAAGAAAACAAATGGAGATCATGGAGCTGGAGAGATGACTCAAAGTGTGAGAGTGGTTTCAGGGCCATCAAGAGGTCTTGAGTTCAGATCCCAAGACATAAATGAAGAGCCAAAGTGTGGTGCCACACACACCTATAACCCCAGTGTTGCTGGGGACAGGGGCTTTGCTGACCAGTAGCCTAGCTCTAGGTTCAGTTAGAGATCTTATTAGGAACAAAAGAGTAAGGTAAAGAATGATAGAGGCTCTTCTCTTGTCTTTGCTTGCCCATGTAGGTGTATGCATGCACATAGACAAGAGGATACATGTACACAGACACACACACACACACACACTGAAATCACATATCAAGCTCTTATTCTCTCATTGCATATGATGGGGCTCAGTGAGATGAAATATGGAAGATTTCATAGCACTGGTTCCTAATAGAATATCCCACGATAGAAGGCATCTACTGGTCACACGCCTGGGCTTTGGAACTAGATGGCTAGGATTGCATGTTCATCCCTAGCACTTAGGAATGTAGTGGTTTGAATGTGAAGTGTCCTGAAAAGCTAACACATTTGAACAGTTGGTTCCAGGTGGTAAAGCCAATTGAGAAGGTTATAGAACCATTAGGTGGCACAGCCCCCGTGGGGGAAGTCAGTCACTGGGGCCTGGTCCCTGTTAGTTTTCTCTCTCTGCTTCCTGAGTGTGTATGCAATGTGACCAGCCAGCTTCTGGTCACTGCCACTGTGCCATCCCTGCCTGCTGCCATGTGACCCACCCTGATGAACTGTATCCCCTGGAACTGTAAGCCAAAAGAAAACCCTTTCTCCTTTAAGTTGCTTTGTCAGGTTGCTTTTATCACAGCACCAGGAAACTAATATATTTGCCTTTAGATCAATGGCTTTCAACCTGTGGGCCGAAGCACCAGCCTGGGTTCAAGTATCAGATATCTTGCATATCAAATATTTACATTACGACTCTCAACAGTAGCAAAATTACAGTTGTGAAGTATCAATGTAACGATGTTAGGGTTGGGCATTAGCATAGCATGAAGAACTGTGTTAAAGGGTTGCAGCATTAAGAAGGTTGAGAACCACTGCTTTAGATGATCTTGCCCAACCTCAGTTTTCTACGCTGTGAACACAGGAGATTGTAACCAAATTCTGTATTAGTGAGGTGAGACATAATTATTCAGTAAGCATCCTACAACAGCTAGTTATGACTATCATGTCTGTGGTTGCAAGCACATCCACAAAGAGATGTCGGACTAACTTGAGGCAGCTCACTTCCCTCCAAGAGACATCATCATGCAGACATAGCACTGGTAGATGAGAATGTTCAGAAAAGGGAAACCAAATCTTCCTTGAGGAGCTGGATGAGAGCTTCCAGGTCATGTGTCTCTTGTGCATACCACAGCATTCTGGTGCCTTGGGGCCCAGTTTATAGCCCATGGCCCAGGGATAAACCTCCACCACCACTCTGGAGACAGTGCGTGACTTATTTGCATGAGAACCCCTGACCACCTTTGTAAGAGACAATCCAGCTTTCCAGTTACCATCTGGAGGTGCCCCAGCCTTTTCTTCGAGCTCAGGGAGGCATGGTGAAACCCAGGTTGTCATGCAACAGCCATTGTGTGCTGGCTGAAGGCACCATAGCCTCTTCCCTACTGAGTGGAATACAGATGAGAAGATTAACATTCCCCATGACTCCTCCCACTGCGGGTGACCACTATGACCTGAGACTTTACAGTATAAGCTTTGCACCCAGCACCTTTGACAGTAACGCCGAGAATCTTGTTTACAGACATTCTGTTCTAGGTGTCTACTCACCGGATGCTTCCTTGTGCAGATCCTTCTCAGCTGATTAACAGCTGGTGAACATCAATACCAGCCCTAGTGTTCACATTGGAGAATCACAGACTCAGACCACAGTCTACTTCATAGTGGATGTCAGAGTGTTAGCAAGCAAGTATCTCTACCACCTGCCTGCCCCCAGGGACCCAGTGACAGCAGGATACACCATCACTAGCTGCCAAAATGCTGCACATTCCCACTGTCACCACATCCTGCCCCCGGCATTTGCTACACTCCCTTTAAAAGGCCAGTCCTTCCTCTCCCTGCTTTCTTCCTCTCCTCTACCCTCACCCACAGTCATCCTCTGTATACCTCTTCCCCAGCAACCCTCCCATGTGAGACCTGGTGTAACTTTATGGTATCCATCACATAGATCACAACACAGAGTCCACTTTGTGTGTGTGTGCACATGGCATGTACGTACCATAGTACAAGTGTAAAGGTCAGAAGACACCATGAAGGAATTGATCCAATCCTTGGAACCCACATAGCAGAAGGAGAGAGCCAATATCTGCAAGCTGTCCACTGACACGTATATCCTCATTTCTTGCTTAACCGTGGTTATTTCCACATGGAACGAATGGTCACACTGAGCCTCCTGGACAAGTTTCTCCAACCAGTTGAATCCAGTCCCCCACTCAAAACTAATGACATCACATCTTTGCAAGATTCAAACGGCACCCCTTTTTTTCTGTAAAGTTTTCTCTATGTTTCCAGGCATAAAGAGACATCCCTCCAAACCCATCCCAATGTTTAATAATAATAATAATAATAATAATAATAATAATAATAATAACCATTCTAGTAATCAAGAGACATTGAGTCTTATCATGTACTCAGACAGCATTCTGATTATTTGCCACGGACTACCCCAGGATTCATTGCTGGGTGGTTTACCGATCAGTTAGCACGTGCATCTGTCCCTGCTCCTCAGTTCCAAAGCTGTAGCAGAGATGGTGTGTTGCCTCCTTCTTCCTCTCCATCCCCCACTCCCAGTCACTAACACAATGCCTGGCACAGAGCACAATACAATCTGCTCAGTCATGGAGATCAGAACCGGTCCTGCACTCATGACTCAGCCGAGCCAATTCAGAGCTGTGTGTGAAGTGACTGCAGAGCTGAGGACAGACCAGCTAATCCCAAAGTAGGCCTCCCTGGGGCGGTCGGTCCCCGCCCGGGAGAAAAGCTACAAAGTGAACTGGCCCATCATCTCTTGATCACCAAGACCCAGCCTCTCCCTTCTCTGCTACTATTTATTCCCAGGTTTCCACACACATCATCTCATTTAATCCTCTTATTTTAGACCTGAGAAAACTCCTGGAGGCAAAGTCTCTTCTTTGCAGGTCACTCTCAAGGGGGGAAACAAACCAGGCATTTAGCAAGCCCGAGGAAGCTGAACCTCTCTGTGCATGCCTATCTGGCCTGCATTGCCTGTGCCCTTTCTGTTTTCTGAGCCCTCAAACTATCAGTAGCAAACATAATCCCTGGGGGGGGGGGGGGGGGGAGATGGTCTCAATGGAATGGTGATGTGTGAGCCTCTGGGGTTTGCCCCCAAGAAAGCAGGAAGTGGAGTGGGGTGGAGAAATGGCAGCTTGCCTACTCTCTTTGTCCCTCCTGCAGTTTCCCTGAGTTCAACTCTCTCAGCATCTTATTCTTACACAGGCAGATAGCTTGTCCAGTTCACCTTCCAGGAGATGTCTGAGTCTCTTCTGGATCACACCTATGTCTACACAGGTAGAACCCAAGCTCATCTTCCATTGAGCAACTTTTACATACCCAATGCTGAGCCTGTCAGCAGACCTTGCTCCCTACCTCCTATGCGCCCAGTAGGACTGCCTTGGTAGACAAAGAAACTGGGACTCAGAGGCCTGGGATTCCCAGACTCACTTGACTTACGATGGAGCAGAGGGAGCTGGAATATAGTCAGCACATGCATCTGAAAGCCATGTTCTCTCTACCATCGCAGTCTTGGGTGGTTCTTTATGTACTTTACAGTCCTGTAGAATACTAATGCTGTTTGAAAATGTGGTCTCGGGGCTGAGAAGAAACTCAGAAAGTAGAGTGTTTTCCTTCTAAGCATGAGAAGCTGAAGTTGATCTTCAGAACTCTTGGTTTAGAGAGCAGGGTGTGGCGAGAGTTGTCCTGGATGGAGCGGGGTGGGGGGGACATAGGCAGGGACAGGCAGATGCCTAGCCAGCCAGTCGAGCTGACTTGACTAGTTCCTGGTCAGTGAGAAAGCCTACCTCAAAACAACAACAAAGCGAAAAACAAACCAAAACAAAAACAACAGCTACAAAAAAAAGGTAGATATTACCTAAACTATATTCAGGATTACCCTCTGGTCTTCATATTCATGCACTTGTGCCTGCACACAAATGCACATCCATGTGCACACGGGGACACACACACACACACAAGCTTCCTGAATGTAATATTTGCATGGCTTGAAATAGATCAGTGCCTGCTATGTCCAAGAGAGGATCAAATATGCCACTACTCTGTGAAGGCATTTGATGGCAAAGTCCAATCTTCGCAGAGTATTCACACTCCAAGTGAGGGAGAGAGCCCTTAGCCCTCAAAATGGAATTTGTTCCTTCTTTATTTCAGCCCACCCTCTGGACTGAGGCTTCAACCCTCCTCAAATGCTTTTCATCAGAACCAGGGACTGTGTCAGTCTCACCTATCCCAGTCCTCTTCTGTTCCACTTTCTCTTCCAGTGTCCGCATTCCCACACGGAAGGTAGATTCCAAACACTTGCAAATCTGGATCCACCTTTCCCACCTCTGCTTTCTGAACAGGAAATCAGAAGCAAGCAGCATTGGTCATCAGAGCCCACAAAGAGCACTCTTCTTGCATCCAGCCAAATTCTCTTCTTCTCTGGTTTTCTGTCATTCCCCCATTCTCCACACCACCAGAAATGACACTTTAAGATTTAAGCACTGAATTCTTTCTTGATTTCCAACTACCCAAGGTGCTCTCCTCTGCAAAGAACAATAACAAAATCATAAGCCCAGACACGATATAATGTACTCAGAGGGGATCGGTTTAGCAGAAAGAGAATGAAAAGGAGCACATTTAATCTAAGCTACAACTTATTTAAAAATTGATGGGGACTAATTAAATTAATAAAATTTTATTGACCCCCTAAAACAAAAATCTTTAAAAAAAAAAAAAAGTCCCCCTCTTCCATTGAATCCAAACACAATGAGATTCTTATTTTTAATTAAACTAGGTGGCTTCCACTCTTTTGGAACGCAAAATAACTTCCAAATTGAGATTGTTACTTCTCTCCAACCAAGTACATACAGTTTCCTACTTGAAATAGAGAGGTACGAAGAAGAGGCTAGTCACTCACAGCACCCATCAGCAGGCTGAGCAGGAGGAGCCCTTACAAGACCAGCCTGAACAAGGCAGCAAGATGTGACCTCAAAAAAAAAAAAAATCTTTATAAGTAACACAAATACCATCTTATTTTTTGGTGAGGAATTTACAGGTTTCATTTTTAAATATACATTTAGATTTTTTATGTTACTTTTATGTATTTTGTATATTTGTGTGCTCTATGTATATGGACATATGGGTGTGGTAACCGTAGAGGCCAGCAGAAGGCATTAAATGTCCTGCATCTGAGTTACAGGTGGCTGTTACAGGTGAATGTGAACTGCTTGGCATGAGTGTTAGCACGTTACCTCACTCCTTCGCAAAAGCAGCAAGCACTGCCAACCTCCATGCTCTCTCCTGTCCCAGTGTATCTAATTTTGTTAGCCATCTCGCCAGCAGTGGGGCAGAGAGAACCAACTTGTGGCTTTCAGCAGCTTCTGTGGATGCCAGTGCCCCAAATGTGGATCCTGAGAGCTGATTTCCAGTCACTACGTAGAACAATGAATAGTTAGGTGCAGACGTGTACAGTGAGTAGTCAGGGACAGCTGACCGTGAGTTGGCACTACTGGGTCATTGTCCCCTTTCCTACGTCTGGTTGGATTAGAATAGTCTATCCGGACCACTGGCAGCACAAAGCAAGTGCCTCTTGGTGATGGTGGTGAGATCACACCATCATTCCAAGCATTCATCCTGTGACCCTAGGCTTTATTAGATTCAAAATGAATGTCTAAGTTCTTATTCATTGAGGACACACTAAAATGTTGGTTTATTTGACTTTAGCTGTATTTAACCTGTCTGCTTTCTCTTTGTGTTTTTATTTTGTTCCCCCAAATCAAATGAATAATTTTATGGTTGAGCTAGTTCAGATGAAATGTGGAGTTCATTCTATCCCCACTCATTACTCTCCCCACTTGAGTTACTGAGTAACTCAAGACCCCTCCTGACTTTGTTTAATTCTGTCAAAAGGCTTTGGAAACATCAATAAATCTCTTGTGGATTTTATTCTTCCTTCTAGACAAAATATCTACACTATAGCTCGCCTTTTTGTTCTTTTGATGGATATTGTAAAATATAAATGAATAGTGAGTGTGTGTGTGTGTGTGTGTGTGTGTGTGTGTGTGTGTATGTGTGCATTCATGTAACCTGTATACCAGTAACCTGTTCTGGGGAGCAGGTGCACGTTTGCCTGTGCATATGGGAACCAGAACTTGACAGTAAATGTCTTCCTCCGTTGCCATACCATAAAAACAGCACATCAAAAAATAAATAAATAAATAAATAAATAACACACCATGATAATTTTTTAATTATGTGCTTTTATTCTTTGAAAATTTCATACATTTTTACAATGAAATATGACAAGCTCTACCCCATTTCTCCCCAATATACCGTGATCACCCAAACTTTATATCTTCTTCCTTCTCTTCTTTATGCTCTTTCTTCTCTTCCTCCTTTTCTTCTTCTGACCACCTACCAAGTCCATTCAGTGCTTTCTGTATGTGACCAGTGGCAGAGCCATCATCCACACATTTGGGAGCATCCACACACTCAGAAATGAGTGATTCTCCTTGCCCAGTCACGGACCACACCAATAGCTCCTTGGTAAGGGTTGGGGTCACCAGGCTGTATGGCAATTTTGACTGGCTTGATCTTATACAAGTCTTGTTCCAGTAACCACAATTGCTGTGTGTTAATGGTGACAATAGCCATGTCCTGTCAAGAATTCCGCCCCTTGCAGTGCTCCTCCAAATGACCACCTTTCTTGCTCATTCTGCCACCTCTCCCACATTTTTTTTTCTTTTTTTGAGACAGCCTTAATGAATGTGAAGTTCCTCCTTTGGCTAGGATGGCTGGCCAATGGGCTGTAGAGAATCACCTGTCTCATCCATGCACCCCCAAATGGTCCTGGGGTTACAGATGTACATTCAGCTTTTGTGTTGATCCTGGGGAGTCTAAGCTCAACTCTTCACACTTGCATAGGCACTTAACCCTGCCATCATCCCAGACCAAGTGCTTTAATTGTGCATATTATTTTTATCAATTTATTCTTTCAGGTTTCCTCTTTTTTAAGTCTAAGAATACTCTCCTTACTCTAAGTTCATCAAAGTTGTCTAAGAGAAGCCTCTGCACAGGAGCTGGAGTGATGGTTCAGAGACTAAGAGAACACTCTGTCCTTCCAGAGCATCTGGAAGAGTTCAGTTTCCAGCATCCACACTGGATGGTTCACAACGGCCACCTGCAACCCTAGCTTTAGGGTGATCTGATGCTCTCTAATTGCCTCCAAGAGCACTGGCGCTCATATGTAAGCATGAGTGCACGCGGGGTGTGTGTGTGTGTGTGTGTGTGTGTGTGTGTGTGTGTGTGTCAATGGAAGTCATGGTCTACCTTTCAGGAATATATTCTCCCATTCTAGCAGGTGAATGCCAGAGATTCAACTCAGGTCATCAGGCTTGATAGCAAGCATGTTTACCTACTGAATGAACCATCTCCATCAGTATCTTTATATTTCTGTTCCTCCTGTATTCAACTGACAAAGACTTGCAAAGTGATATCAATAATAGAGGACATGTCTCTTTCTTTTTCCTCTCCTCCCTTCCCTATTTCCGGTCCCCCAACATCCCGCCTCTCTCTCTCTATCCTTTGTATCTTCCCTCTTTCAGATATAGTACAATTAAAAAAAATGCAGGCAAACTCAACAGGCATTCATGATTAACCATTATGTTCCTGTCAGTGGATAGGCAAAAGGATATATTTTACATGAGCTATCCCAGATCATCTCTATTAAAAGAGAACCACGATCCAAAAATCCAACCAGGAAGTACAATAGGTGAATGCACCAAATGTGACCAGGGACTCGGAGACACAACCTGCTGGAGAGAGCTGGCCAAGGCTCTCAGAACATAGGAAGCAACTGAAAGTAGACTTAAGTGATGCTCTCCCCAGTAAGAGTAGCAAGCACACACGACTGCCTTCTAAACTCTCTCCTGTATTCAACTGAAAAAGACATACGAAGTGATATCAAATGTAGATAACCACAGCATGTCTATAGGCATAGATATCAAAATAATACCCTGGATTTCTGTACACATCACATTTGAGCAAATTTGATATTCTCAAATGTTCTTAAAGGAAGTTATAATAAAAAAGAAAGTGTCTGTCTGTCTGTCAGTCTTTATTTGTCTTTCTTCGTCTTTCTTCCTTCCTTCCTTCCTTCCTTCCTTCCTTCCTTCCTTCCTTCCTTCCTTCCTTCCTTTCTTTTTTTGATTGTGTGTATGTTTGGAGAAAGGGCAGCTCCTGAGCTCTGTGTACTCAGGTCTTCTAAGAATGTTATATGAAATAAAGTACGAAGCAGTTGTGCTTTCTACCCCATTAGGAGTTAGTTCTCTTGCTATTTCCTTACTGACTATATTTGCCAACAATACCACAGGCAAGGTTTAAAAAAAAAACTTATCTTGAGCAAATAGCACAGTGTGTGGTGTAGAAGCATTTACCCTATGTAATGAAAAATATATATTAAGTGCTAAACAAACACTTGTTGATTTGGCTTGGTCTGGCTATGTTTGTATCAGCTCATAGCAAAAGTTCTGGGCAGAATTGTATTGCCTGGAGCCAAAGGCTTCAGCAAGGCTTACAGATTAAGAAGGAATACCATGAGATCTTTCTATTTCAAAGTTAAAGCAGAAAACTATACAAGAAAGTGAAAGTCCACAGCATTTCAGAATTAGTGTTATAAAAGGAGGCCTATCACCTAAGTGCTGTTTGTTTGTTTGTTTTTAAGTGGGGTTCTTGAATAACTTTAAGTTTATAAGAAACTGGAAAGTTATAAGCACACTTACCTGGAAGGCTCACACTTCTCCAGAGTGAAAAGGCAAATGTTCTTCAGTTTCACCTCCAAACACCTAACTCTGCTCTAAATTAAGACAGAGGACAGTTTTAAACTTGGTATGGTGGCCTCTATTGGAAATCTATTTATAAGGCTTAGGAAGAAAGATTGATCCAAAGTTCAAGGTCACCCTCAGTTATATAATGGGTTAGAGGCCAGCCTGGGCTACATGACACCTCCTTGTTTTAAGTATTAAACATCATTAGACATAGTGAAGATACATCAGCAACACAGACAGTAAAGGACGATCCTTAAATTTACAGGCTGTAGAGGGGAAGAACTCTTGAGCTAAGAAGATATGGGTCTCTGAATTTAGATTAACAAGAGATACAAGGTCAAGTCAGAGGACTAAGGCTATTGTCCCACCTTAACTTGTAGTTGGCAAACAATAGTTTAGCAGCTTAAGAAAGGTGCTAGATAGAATGGACACAAGGCACAGCTGACTTCAAGCCTCAGGAACAAGCTTTTTGATCAAATAAGACAGTGTCACCAAGGAAAAGAAGAATAAAAGAATAAAAGAGGAGAGAGAGACAGACAGAGTGAGAGAAGTGAGAGATAAAGGAAGAAAGAAGAGAGGGAGGGAGGAAAGGGAGGAAAGAAGGAAAGGAAGGAAAGAAGGGAGGGAGGGAGGGAGGGAGGGAGGGAGGGAGGGAAATAAACTTTAATGCTGAGGAACCACAAAACTTGAAGTCTTTGGCCTTGAGGAATCCAGAAGTAAAGTTGGTATGTCACTGACTTCTTGCGATTTGTCCATGGAAGGATGTCAGCTAGACCTTTACAGAAGGCATTGTAGGTGTGCCAGAGGGCACTGTCATAGCTGGGGAGACTATCTGTACCCACATGTAACATATTAAAGCCCCAGTGAGCAACTTCAACCTGGATCCCTGCAGTAGGAGTAAAATCGTATTGCCCCTGAAGAGATTTTTCACTTCCCAGTGTCGCGCGCACAAGATTTTTTTCAGGCTTTCCTCCTTGCTAAATTACTTTCTTAAACTGCACTCTAATCCCAGAACCACTTGCATCTGGCTAAGGGTCATCAGGATCCACCTCTGTCCTTTCCCTTTAAGAAGATAGGAGCATTGCTCCAAAGAATGGAGGACCTCGCACACTTGGCAGTGCAGCCACAGTCATGGAGAACTTGAGGCGATTATCTGCACAAGTCAAGACCACTGTCAACTGAAGTCTTAGCTCACTGGAGCACATGGGTGGGTGGTTTTCTTTTTCTTTTTCTTTTCTTGATTTATTTGCATAATTGCCTTGGTTCTCAGCTTCCTGCGTGTAGACCTGCAGAGAACAATTAACTGTCTAACATGAGGGGATCTATCTCCATGGCTTCTGGCCAAGCAGAGACATGTCAGTGTCAAAGAAAGCTATCTGGGGAGGCTCTCTCAGGGTGAGGATTTTTGCTTTCAATTATAGCCACCTAAAAACCATTATAAAAATTACTTTTCATGAAACCAAGCCATGGAAATTAAGTTTGAGAGGAAATGGTCAAAAGTTAACCTTGGAACCCCCTGTCTCCCCTAGTGGAGGACTTACAGGTAGACAGAGCCCAGGACAGACCCCAGGACAGAGCCCAGGACAACCTTGCTCTTCATATTCTGTTGATTTCCATGAGTGCTTGTCTAAATGAATAACATAGCTTTAGGAAGAAAATTATATATAAGTTATGTGTTCATTCCTGTTTCAAGGGGGGGGGGGTCATAGTACTAAACAATGCTTGCTCCTGTATTGGGTTTTTATTCAAATGAGACTATTAGAGGAGAGAGTTCCGGATAATTAGTGTGTACAAGTTCACAACAGTCCCCTAACTCTGTACAGAGAAACCGGCTTCACTCCACTCATGGATACAACCAGCAGAAAGCACAACCGAGACACTCCCAGAAAGCCACCTTCTGGCTTCTTGTTTAAACTCACTACTGAGTCTTCCCTTTTAAGCTTGTCTGACTGGACTTATCAGAAACAGACCGACAGGGCTACTCTCGTCCAGCCCCATCCTCCACTTAAATATACCTAATATCAATCACTAAAAGAGTGATAAATGTGATTTAATTGAAATAGCCTTAACATCATCTCCAATGTAATGTCCTAGTCAGAAAAAAAGAAAAAGATGAAAGAAGTAAAATTGCTTGAAGAAAAACAAAGCTTTCAGATGGTAAATATCAGTATGTGCATATACATGTAAACATATTCATACATACATTTATGTATACAGATTTGATAAATGGATGGATGGAAAAATGATAGACAGATAGATACATACATAAAATACATACATACATACATACATACATACATACATACATACATATGCAGACACATAATGTAGATGATAGATAGATAGATAGATAGATAGATAGATAGATAGATAGATAGGAGATAGATATGCTAAGAAGGACCCAGACAATGAACAGAGCCTTCCTGCCATGTGTGCCATGACATTTGCTCAGACTGACAAACCTCAGCTGAAGGTTTAGTTTACTAGTAACCAGGGAAGTTTGTTTCCCTGGATTAAGGGATGCTGCATATCCTGGATCTTTCTGCTTGGTATTTGCTTCCTGTGCTGTGTGGTGTTGGGGCTTCCTGAGTGCTCCCTGCAGCTCCTGGGATTAGCACCAGGATTAGCACTTCAGGCCTTTGCTTAAGCACAGTTTCCTGGTGGGCATTGCTGCTCTTTGTGTCTTGCTCTTTTCCTACTTAAAACTTTGCCTTGCTTGGCATCCTCAGTGGTAGCTCTGCCTCTCTCAGCTTCCAGCTTAGCCCCACCTTCTGCCCAGGTGGACTTTAACACACTGAGTAGAAGCAAGCTCATTACCCACAGAGGTAATTTGCCTCTTCAAATTGGTCGCACTTGCTCAAATTGGTCCCCCTTGTCCAATTTGGCTTTAGAATAGTGTCTTCTAATGTATCCCAAGGCCAGCTTCTATTTTTCACACCGAGATGCTTGAAGGCCCACCCTCACCTGGGCTTCTTGACGCTGCTTTTTCTCCCACATCCCAGTATGTCCAACATGCACCCTGGGGATCTTCAAACCCAGAGACTCAGAAAATCTGGGTCCCTCAACTTAACTACCAACCCACCAGTTAAACAAAACACATCTGGCAGCCTATAATTCTGTAGAACAGGGATACTTTGTAGCTGTGGGACTTATTTATTAGTTTTCCAACATTCTAATAAGGTCTAAGCTAAGAGGAACTTGCAGGATCCTCCAGTTGTTGCCAGAGTTTAGTACTTTGTGGTTGAAGGACTGATATGCAGCAGGCTGCCCTCAATGCTGGACATCTCTCTTCTCATTGCAGACTTGTTCAGAACCAGCAATAACCACCTTATCAGACCTTTCCTATAAGTTATGTCAGTCTCACTTCTCTCCCTGTGACCAACTGGAGAAAATTCCTAATTTTCCCATATTTCTATCACATCATCAGGGGCCATAGATCATTGTATCTATGTGCTGGTTTAGTCGGCTGTTTGTTATTGTTTTGGTTTGGGTTGGGTTTTCTGGTTATCGTTGACTTGATATAATCTAGGGTCATCTGGGAAGAGGGGATGAACATCAACTGAGAAAATTCTTCCATTAGATTGTTCCATATGCAAGCCTGTGGAGAATTTTCCTGATGATTGGTGTAGTAGAGGCTAGCCCACTGTGACAGGGTTACCCCAGACAGTGGTCCTGGGTTGTGTTTTTAAAAAGCAGGTTGAGCAAGCCATGGGGAGAAAGCCAATGAGCAGCAGGCAGTCTTCCATACACCATGCACATCCCTTTAGCCCCTGCCTCCACGTTCCTGCCGTGATTTCTTTCCATGCTGAACTTTAAGGTGTAAGATAAAATAAACCCCTTTTCCTCAAGCTGTTTTTGGTCATGGCCGCTATTAAAGCAACAAAGAGCAGATTAAGATTCTTCAAGATCCCTTCCGACATGTACCACAGCCATATGTGTGCCATCTTCACAGTCATATTCTTTGGAGTTAAAGCTGCTCTTTTATTATTTATTTATTTATTTATTTATTTATTATTTTTTACTTATTCACTTTTTTATCCCACCCATTGCCCCCCTCCCAGCCACCCCCTCTCGCAATCCTTTTCCTACCACCCCTTCCCTTCTCTCCGGAGTGGGTGGCGTCCCTTGGGTATCCGCCTACTCTCGCACTTCAAATCTCAAGCAGGAGTTCTTGAGACTGGGCAGACACATGCCTGTCATACTTACCTTGGTCTTTTGCACATAACCTTGCGACCTCTAGCTATGTTCTCTTCTATCTGTGACTGGCCTTTGACCATTGCTTTCATGTCCACCTCGTGTTGGTGAGGCAGCATCTGCCTTCACATTACCCTGTGGTACTCACTGTTTTATCCAGACCTCTGGATGAGAAGGGATGCAGTGGTCAAGCTGGTAATTGACCTGCAGGCCATTTCTTCTTTACAGTGGTCAACAAATGCTACCTGTGACTCTCCAAACTCAAAATATTTCCTTACCTTCTAGGACAAGGGAGACATCTACCCTGTCACAGCTCTCTCAGGTGTCTGGAGCCCTCTTGGAAATCCACTTCTATGGAAACCCCCAACACTGCCTTGACTATTCCTTTAGGTCTGTCTTATAGGCCAAGTTAGACCAGTTCAATGTCAGTTTCAACAATCATTCAGAAAAATTCAACATAATCCCAGTGGGTTTCCTTTGGGTCAGCTAAGGCAAGGGCAGAAGACTCAGAGAGAGAGAAGTCGAGCTTTTTCCCCACACTGGAAGAGACTTGGGCTCTGCATGTCCAGGAGGCCCTTGTTGAAAATTTTCGCAGTGGCCAAGAAGAGAGTTGGATTACAACTTCCAGGAGTCAAGTGTTTGGTGTTCTACCATAAAATCTAGTCAAAAGGCAAGAATTACATAGATGATGCCTGTTAGATCAAGCAAAGAGAGGGAAATGTTAACAGGGAAAATGCTCCCAAATGAATTCACTTTTAAAAGGCGAATTGAGTCAGGTGTTGGGGTGCACACATCCTTGGTTCCAGCTCCCAGGAGGCAGAGGCAGATGGATCACAGTAAGAATGGTACAAACCTGGTCTACGTAGTGAGTTCCAGACCAGCTAGGGCTACACAGTGAGACACACACACACACACACACACACACTCAAAAAATGACAAGAAAAGAAGTGAATTGAGGGAATGTTTTAATGTCAAATGCACTGGGGGCAGAAAAGGTGAAAGAAAGTTAAACATGTCTGCTTCCATATTTTGAGTCTGTCACAGATGGACATCAGAATTGCCAGTGACACAAAACGTGACTGTTTTAGGCTTAGTGGGCCAAACATGTCTTCAGTGCACCTGCCCAGCCATTGGAGCATCAAAGGAACCCCGAGGGACATGTAAATGATGGCAGGTGTCTCTAGGTTCTAATAAGACATTATGGTTTTACAAAGTGATCAGGGGTCAAGGTTTGGCTTTCAGCCAAATAGTCTGTCAATCCCCAGTGATAAGGGCGATAGCATTGGCAAATGCAAGGGACCCTTTAACCATCTTTTCGTCTGTGGTTTTTTTTTTTAATTGGACAAAACAAAGATGACCCTTGGTAACCATTTGTTACTGTTTAGAAAGGAGCTGGAAACAATGAAAATTCTCAGCCAAACTACATCCAATAGAAGAAGGAATTGAAATAAATACACACACACACACACACAATGTGGCCTAGGAAAGACCTTCAGCTGGTAGATGGCTTGCCCTGCGTGCATGAAAGCCAGGGTTCCGATCCTCAGTGCTCACATGTAAAGGCAGGACTCAACAGCCTTATATGTTTATAAGCACAGCGCTAAGGGCAAGGATAGAGATCAACGCTAAAGTGGGATGGCCAGCCAGTCTGAGTTCTGACTTCAATGAGAGACCCTGTCTCAAGAAATAAAGTAAAGGGTCATACAAGAAAGGCATTTAATACCCACTTCTGACCTCCATGTGCACATACATCATAAAAAGATGCACATCAAACACACACACATAAATAAATAAGTAAATAAATAAATAAATAAATAAATAAATAAATAATGCAAAAAGTAAATAAATGGAATGTAAAGCTATCCTTCCAGGAGAGTAGAACATTAGTTAGTGCATTTAAAATACTTCGGAACCAGAAGCAACTATATTTTGGAATAAAAGAATAGAAAGAAGAGAAGTGAACTGAAGAAGAGAAGAATTTAAAAGAACATAAAAACAAGGGTGAAGTGCCATAAAAAAATGAGCTGAGGGTAGAAGGAAGAAGTGGGAGATCAAACGATGAGTTTCCACCTACAGGCAAATGGCTTTCTCTGCCCCTGGTTGCACACGAGAGCGTTTGGGTGTCCTGAAAAGGAAAAACCTTTAATGAGGTGCCGAAAAACCCTCTTTGGCATTAATTAACAAGATCACTAGGCTGTCGTAATTGCAGAGAGAAAGCTTAATCATCAAGAGATATCCCCTAACAGGAATGCAGGTCATTACAAAATATTATTTAAAGTCGCATTTACATATAAAAAAAGGATCAAATGCATGTGGTCCCACTGGTACCCTAGCCCCCTCCCCACCCCCCTCTGATTGATGCACACGCATTAGGCAGAGCTCTGAGTGAGCTAAGGGGCTTTCAAATATTCCCAGAGATCCTCCCACAGGAACTTGGTAGAGGCAGAGACGTGAGAAATAAAGAAAATTCTTGAAGGCACAATCTCAGGGCTAACACTCACATCTTATCCCCCACCTGATTAATGGCCACTTATACTGTTAAATGCCTGATGCCCTTGCTTAGCTGGGGTCTCCAGGAGATCAGTAACCTTGTACTTTCCTCTCCTCTTTTAAGTCTTCAGCACCCAGCCCGCACTTGAGTACTCAATGCATGCTTAGGGGCTCGGCTGAATGATCACCCATTTGGAGAAACTGTGTCGGCTGCCACAGCCTAGGAGAAACTTTTACCCTCTGAGACACTGCAGCATCTCATGTTGCTTCATCTAGTGGCACTCAGAGAAGAGACAATAATAAATGGAACAAAGACCCTCAGTTCATTATGGACTGACTTAGGTCCCTCGTCATCCTCAGTAACCCAGTCCTTAGCATGGACCTGTGAGTAGATTAATCCTTAACAGAATTCAGTGTTCTACAAGCAAACTCTAGGCCTGTTGCCAGTGCATGATAAGTTGTAATCTAAAAAGACAGGTGTGAGAAAGGAAGTCAGGTTTCAGGGCATTAACTGGATATCTAATGTAAAAGGAGTTCCTGAAAACTTGTGCCTGAAATGTGCCTACTCCAGAGACATTCTTCTGGTTATAAAGAGACATTACATCAAAATGGAGTGGTATCAGGGTGCAGGTTAATTCAGAAGCCATTAATAGATGATAGACTTATGGATACAGATAGATGATAGATAGATAGATAGATAGATAGATAGATAGATAGATAGATATAGATAATAGGTACATAGATAGATAAATAATAGATAGTTAGATGATAGATAGATAGATAGAAAGATAGATAGATAAATAGATAGATGATAGATAGATCAATAGATAATTGATGGATAATAGATTGATAGATGATAGATAGATAGATAGATAGATAGATAGATAGATAGATAGATAGATAGCTGATAGGTGTGTAAACACTGAGACTGAACAAATAAATAAATGGATGCAGGTATTGGAGGCTAGGCTTATTATTATTATGATGGAAGGTGATAAGATAGCCAGAAGGAAAGATTGGAATGATACATGAGATTATGGGTTGTTGTTGGAAGCATTGATAAGGACCCATCCCATGCATAGATTCATATAGATATACTAGATACAGATAACTCAAGTGTGTGTGTGTGTGTATGTGTATTAATAAAATAAGCTCTTATATTTATTATATTATCACATAATATAGGTATTATATGATAATTAAATATATGTTAAATGTAAAGTATCACTGTTGATAGAACATGGATATGACCATAAAAAATAAGGAAATCATTGTAGTTATAGAGATTCATTAACTATCTTAAATGTATCACAGTAATGGTGATGGCTAATACTGTCAACCTGACAGGCTCTAGAATCACCTAGGAGACACATCTGTGAATGGGTTTCTAGTTAATACTGTCAACCAGACAGGCTCTAGAATAACCTAGGAGACACATCTGTGAATGGGTTTCTAGTTAAAACTGTCAACCAGACAGGCTCTAGAATAACCTAGGAGACACATCTGTGAATGGGTTTCTAGTTAATACTGTCAACCTGACAGGCTCTAGAATCACCTAGGAGACACATCTGTGAATGGGTTTCTATGTTGGGTTAACAGTTGCAAGAAAACTCACCCTAATGGTGCATAACACCAACCTGTGGACCAGGGTACCAGATTGAATTCAAAAGGGAAAAGAGAGTTACACAGCACAGTTATTTACCTTCTCTCTCCTTGAGTGGGAATGCAGTGTGAGCAGCTGCTTCCTGCTCCTGCCGTCATGAGCGCCCGCTATGATGGACTACATCCTTGAACCGTGAGTTCAGATCCTCCTTAAGCCACTTTTGCCAGATACAGTATCAAAGCAGTAAGACAAGAAACTCACAAAGCAACTGACAGTGTTAAATAGAGAGGGTTGAGTGTAAGACACAGACAGAAGACGCTATACTATCTTTGCAAATTTCCCATATATTTAAAAGGGTTGAAAGATAAACATTTAATGAAACAAATTAAGCTATAAAAATAGGGGAAATGGCCCACAAACACCTTGGAGTGGTCTACTCACACTGAGAATACAAAGAGGACATTCAAAATTATTACAAGCAGCTGAACTCATCTCAAGCCTGCCTCCATCTTCAGCTCTGTGCTGCCTTTGATAGGGACCCTGGTTGTGCTACAAGCATACCCCTCCCTAATATCTGTTGGTGTTTCCTCTTTTACCACTGGTGTTGGCATTAGGATTACGGCCATTATGGCCTGGCACTCTCTGGTCTGTAGCCATTCTCTGGCAAAAGAGGAACAGATATTCTTAAACCCAGACATGCTAAGAATGAGCTGGGAAGAATTGAGACAGCCCGTTTCTGTGTTCAACACAGAGATTCCAGATCAGTGTGCCTCAGTGTGTTCATGTGTATTTGTAACAAAATACTTGGGATGGGCTTGTTCATACAGTCTCACCAACCCCGGCTGTGACCTACAGGGCTAGCTGTGATTTTTTTCCCTCTGTGGAATCTTTTATTTAGCATCTCCATCTACATTTAGTTCCCTGATGCTCCTGGGTACCATATTTGATAGATAGTTGACAGTCAGCATTCAATTTAAGAAGTGAATGCATGTATGATCAGTCGCAATTTCCATTTGTGTGGGTTTGTGTGTGTGTGTGTGTGTGTGTTTGTGTAGGTGTGTGGTGTGTATGTTTTTATGTGTGTAATGTGTACATATGTTTGTGTGTGTGTGTGTGTGTGTGTGTGTGCACAGTGTTTGCACATTGGTTGTGTTCCTCAACCTCTCTTCACTTTGATTTTTAAAACAAGGTCTCTCCTTAAACCTGAAGCTCACCAAATTTGACAAGGATCCTAGAACTCCTCTTGTCTCTGTCTGGTATTACAGACGTCACACTTTGAAGATTGCTTTTTGCAATGGTTCCTGGGTATCTAATCATGTCCACATCATCGCATAACAAGCCCTTGACCAACTGAGTTATCTCCTTTGCTCCTTACCCTACCCCCATTAAGAACTTGGGCAGTGGGAGTTGTAGCCAGGAACTCACCTTTGCTAAAGCTCACAGACAGCAGGGGATTAGATGAATACACAGGGATTGCCCACAGTCAGGGCCATTCAGTGTACAGGCTGTGCCTGAGATTCAATACAATGGGAATGACTTTTTCCCCCTAGAAGTGTTGTTCTGAAGCAAAGATCACTTTCTCCCGATTTGTGTCTTTGCCTTTTTTTCCTCCCTCCTGGGTATTTTCCGTCTCATAGGCTGAATTAGGTGGGCCTGTCTTCCAAATCAGCAACTTGGTAATTAGTTTGGTTGCTGTTGCAGAGCAGAAACAGGAACACCCCCCCCCCCGCCCCCTTTCTCCCACAAGCAGAGAGAATCACAGGCAATTAGCTAATTGCAGCCTAACGCACACCTGCTATAGACACTAGGGACAGAGACACACACCTTGATGTCCAAACAGTAGTACTCTGACCTGGGGGACAGAACCAAAAGGACTAAGGGAACCCTGAGCTCAGCAGAAGTGAGAAGCACTATCAGAAAAGGCCTCTTAAACGGGCTCCCTCCGAGGTCACTCTCTGGGTGCCCCAGGCAGCAGAAAGACACAGGGGAACATGGGAAGGTGGCATGGACCCTGTTCCCAGAATTCTTTTAGAATGGCTGTCATTGTTTAAGTTAGAATATTGCCGGTTAATTGTTGGCTCCGACAGAAAAATTATGAGCAGGGGAAAGGTTCTGCATGGATTTAGTGTATTTGAATAATTTAGACCCCTGCCGTTAATTTGACAGGATTGTTTTTCTCTCGCAGTAGCCTGCTGCTACACGAATTAAAACTGTCGGGGAGTACCAGGGGCTGTGCCGGGGTTTCGTAATGAGGTTTATCAGTCAATAAATGATTTTATACAGCAAATTAAACTGTAAATTTCGTTTGGGTGGTAAATATTTAGAGAATAAAGATATCTGGTTAATGAGGAGGGCTGGGTGTTTGAAAAGGAGGAAGTGGAAAAAAAAAACAGAAATGTCAACCTTTTAAATCTTGAATGTAGTTGGGATTGGCTGACAGTTTGTTCACTAGCAGCTCTCTCTCTCTCTCTCTCTCTCTCTCTCTCTCTCTCTCTCTCTCTCTCTCTCTCTCTCTCCTCTTGCTGTAAATAAAAGAGGACCGATCCATTTGTATATTTAAATATGCCATGAGAAACAGCCCCTTCTTCAGCTTGTACCTACCAGAGGATGAGGTCAATGTCATCTTTTGGGGTCTTAGAAAAGACTAGAAAAAAAAAAACAATATATAACATAATAAATCACTCCCATAGTGCCCAAGGCTCAGAGCTTCTATTACAGCTGTGTAGGTTGATATGTTTGCTGTGCATCGAGGGATGCATTACAGTTTGAATATGAAATGTCCCCAACCCCATCCCAGCGGCTCATTATTTGAATACTCGGTCCCCAGCCAGCAGCACTGTTTCAGGAGATGGTAGAAACTTTAGGAGTAGAGCCAACCTCAAGAAATGGGAAGCTGTCTGGGTAGGGCTTTTATGGATCAGAGCCCTACTCAAGCTTTCTGCTTCTCATCTTAGTGTCAATGTGCTACAACCAGCTGGCCCGTGCTCCTACCGTCATACAGTCTCTACCATGATGGACTGTCTTCTCCAAAGCCATGAGCAAAAATAAATCCTCCCTCCTTTAATTTGTTTCTTTTGGTATTTGGCCAGAGCCATGAAATCTATTCTGTTGTTTAAGTGTTAAGTTTCCATGAATGAAAATTAGATGCAAAGATTCCATTCCAACTTTATATTTGAAGCATGTTGGGTCTTAACAGCTATGTGTGACTAGAGGCTGCTTCTTGGACATTGCAGAGACATTGGCATCAGCTCATGGAGTTCTCTAGAAAGGATGGTTGAGTATGTGGCTGACAGCTTCCCCATTCCCGAGTTAGGGCATCCAAAGATTAATTGGTACCCAGGATATTTAACGAGTACATCAACTTTCTGTTTAATATTATTATGTATCTGGACATATGTTTAATTCATCTATCAATGCTTAGGATAAGATAAAGTAATAATGGGTCTAGAAGAAGCAAGTCATTTGAAAGAAATTATTAAAGAAATAAATATTAGTTGTTGGGTAAAAAGACCACAAATGGAATGCAAAAGAACAAAACGGCTGATGCTTGAAAATTCTGATCTGTGGATTCCAAGGATTGACACACTGAAGAAGTGAGAGGTAAGAAACATGGTGGAGGTTGAGAGGATAGCCTGTGCTATAGTCTGAGCTGCAATGTGATACTCAGCCCCCTTCCTAAATAGTCTGAGTTTCTTCTATGGTTCAGACCCTGGGCATTGCCAGGGCTGTTACAGTATGAACTCATGATATATGTTGGAGTTGAAGGACCTTGTGGAGGAGGAGCTTAGAAAGCTCATCATAACATTGTGATTTGCACTCCCCAACTGCATCGTGACATTCCAAATCAAGGCAGCATCACCTAAGAGGACAACCCCTAAACCTTCCAGCAGTTCTCCACTGCCTTCCCTAAGGGTGTTCATCAGATCCAAACTGGCAATCTGAAGTGTTGTTATGACAGAATATGGTCAAAGGGGAAGTACAGGCAGGCCGGAAGCCATATTGGGTCAGCAAGATTCCCTATGAAAATCGTAGTTATCTTGATTCATTAAAAATAAATAAATAAATAAATAAATAAGCCTTTAAAAAAAAGTCTATGGATACCTGGCATGATACCACACACCTTTTACCCCAGAACTTTGGAGGCAGAGACAGGTGGTTCTTTGTGACTTCAAGGCTAGCATCATCTATAGAGCAAACTCCAGGCCAGCCAGGGCTACATAGTGGGACCTGTTCAAGAAAAAAAAAAAAAAATCTAGTGATGATGATCCAATCAGGGAGGTAAATTCTTTTGGACTATAAAGCTCCCTTTTAGTGCTGTGGTTGGAGCAACTTCCATAAATGCACATAAGCCATTTAAGGGGGGCAGGGACATGACATATAAAATTTAGTACATGGTACCCATATGGTAGAAGGAGAGAACTGACTCCCCTGGTTTGTCCTAAGTCCTCCACATACAGACCTTGGTAAGCATTCCTCCTGATCCTACATAAATAAAAGTAATAAAAAGAGAAAAAAATGTCATGTGAGTTTTCTGTTGGAAGTGGGTGCAGTGAATACCAGGGCATCTATGAAAGGTTCATTCCTCTCTTGGGGAACGTCATTGACTCATGAGTTGGGGACCTACTTTCTCCTTGATTTGAGCTCTTTTCCTCTGAAAGAAGAGATCACGAAGGTTTGGGGAGGCAGGGAAGTTCTCCTCTGTGGATCCAAGAGTGCTGACAGTGATGTAACAGACCCAGCCATCCAGCTCCACGGAGATTGATCGAGGAGGCATTTGCCTCAGGGGGCTGATTGGGCCTTTTTGGGCTTAAAATTGCTTTGTCAAACAATCTCTATCTGCTGTCTAAACAACCCCACCCCACCCCCGTGTCCTGGACTTTGGAAAGACTCAGAATAGAAACTCAAAGCTGGAGAGGCTAAAAAAATGTGTCAGGAGTCTGAGTCGTGAGAGACAGCCATGAAATTGTGAGGAACTAAAGCATCCAGTGAGAACTTTAAAGAGGAGAGCCCTGATAGAGGAGGGGGGAAGGTCACAGAGTTGTGTCTTTTATTGGAGAACTGTGAGGCTGGCTCCCTTTTGCTCCTTGTTCTTGTGAGAGAAAAATAACCATCTGGGGTATGTGGTGGCCAATCCTGAGGTGGCTTCTCCAGCACCACTATAGAGAGAACATGTCATTCATAAGATGAGCAGGAAGCACAGCTTCCGAGTGCAAGGCCAGGCAAAGCTGAGAAGCTCAGAAGCAGCTGCTAATCCTATGCCCTCCCCCTCTGCCCATCAAGTCAGACAGCATCCAGTACAGAGGAAAGTACTGAGTGGCTCCAAAGCACACTAAGAATGTGAACTTGACTTCTGAAAAAAAAAAATTCTACATTTCATTAAGGAACCGATCGCTCTCTGATTATGAGCTTAGACAACTGACACCATGTCTACCAGCACCAGTGTTCTCATCTGTCACATGGGTATGACTGCTACTCATGCTGCAAGGTTAGAAGTAGAAGCTGTGCTTCAGACCAAGGCATTGCCTCTGAGTTTACTGTGCATAGAAAAAGAGTAAATGTAAGCTGGCTCCCAAAGTAATATTCATCCCAGATAGCTAAGAAACAATGGAACTAAGATCAAGTACTTGTTATAAATGAAGTAATTTCTGAAGATCCCTTTTTACTTTTCATTGTGTATATGCATGCATGTCTGTAGGTGGGTATGTTGCAGGAGTGCAGCTGCCTATGAAAGTGACATTGGATCCCCTACAGTTGGAGTTGTAGGAGATTTTGAGCCCCCCCACCCCCCCACCCCCCGTCATGAGCACCGGATGTGTTCTTACTGCTGAGTCAGCATTCCAGCCAGTACATTAGGCAGTTTGACGACAGAGGCTGCATACCTTTCAAGTATCTTCAAGAAGAACGAGAAAAAGTCCAGTGGAGAGAGAAGGGTAGCTTAATAAATATTTGCTGAAAGAAGGGAGAGTAAATAAAGCCATGGTGAAATCATATTCAAGTTGCTCTACTGGAAGAGGAAGGTCTTTCTGACAGAGAGATGGCCCCAAGAGCAAACCTCACCATAAGTTGAACATGGCTCAACAATTCACTATTTTTCTGCAAAGAGGCAGAGAGTAAAAATTTTGACTTTGCGGGCTTTATAGTCTGTCTAGTGGTTCGTCTTTGCTATTGCTCAAAAAGCTAGAAAAGGTTTTTCAATAAAACTTTATTTACAAAGACAGGTGGCAGATCAGATTTGGCCTATGGCCTTCAGTGAACCTTCTGTGTAGTTTCTCTGCCTAGCATGCCACCTGTGACTCCTTTGGCAATTCCATAACCCATTACTGGTGTACCTGCTATAGAAATTTGATATCAAAAGACTCTCTGTGTGGTTGACATGACTGCACAGCCCATTTTGTCTTTGATGTTATATTGAAAATCAAGACCCCATAATATTCAGGTATGAACAAGAATCTGACCCTTTAGGTACACCATCTTCTTTGAGCTGATATAGTCATTTAAGTTAAAAGAGAGATGACTCCCTCTGAACAAGTTTGTCCATAGAAAAAAGTAAGCTTTCTCTGGAGGAAGAGAGAGAGTGTCCTTACACAAAAATCATACCAGGGCGAGGGAGCATGGCTTTTAGTTTGTTTAAGGTCCTTGCTCAAAGCCCAGCCTAGCTCAGACATGCCTCCCAAACCAACACACGCACCCTGAACCATTCCTTTGTTAAATGTGGCATCTGTTAAACAGCTTTTAATAATTAAAAAAAAAATCTTATTTTATCTGAGAACATCTGTGACCATCTGCAACCTCCCCTCTCTAGCATCTCCTGTCTAAGTCTGATACTTCTCTCAGCTGTTCTCACCCAGATTCTGGGACAGAACTGGGTATCGTGGAATAGACATCAATTATACCCATGTCATGAGGCACGCCAATCTCAGCAGGGAGACTGACAGCTTCCTTATCATCAAACCAGCAAGCTTCTTGATTAATTTGCTGCTACTGTCAATAACTGTTCATGCTAGAGTTGAGTTACTGCACATTGCCCCCACCCTCTTCTTTCTTGTTGATTCTTTTCCTCCCACCCCCATCCCCCACCTCCAAAGACAGAATCTTCACTTTCTATGTTAATTTTTTACATTGTAGGCACTATTCTTCCTATCACTAAGTGGTCCTAATAGAAAGATAAATTTCCCCTTTAAGCCTGACTTCAGTAGTCTTTTAGTTATTTAGGGGTGTGTGTGTGTGTGTGTGTGTGTGTGTGTGTGTGTGTGTGTGTTCGCATGCACTCATATGCTTAGACTAAGTAGACATACTATTGTTGTGAACCTTAATCAAGATTTTAGGATTAGAGAGACTTTCCTTTTTTTAATTTTTCCTGAACTTATATCATTTTCATTGATTCATTTTATCTTATTTTTTATTTATTTTTGGTTTTTTAAGACTGTGTTTCTCTGTTCAGAATGTATCTAATTCAGCTTAACTTCTTTTGAAGGCAAAGAGTTTGTGATTAGATAAGTACTCTGTGCTGGTTTGTATATGCTTACGTCAGGGAATGGCACGATTCAGAGGTATGGCCTGTTGGAGTAGGTGTGTCACTGTGGGCATGGGCTTTAAGATTCTCCTTCTAGCTGCCTGAAAGCCATTCTTCTAGAAGCTTTCAGATGAAACTGCAGAACTCTCAGCTTCTCCTGCACCATGCCTGCCTGGACCCTGCCATGCTCCTACCTTGATGATAATGGACTGAACCTCTGAACCTGTAAGCGAGCCCCAATTAAATGTTGTTTTTTAATAAGACTCAGCTTGGTCATAGTGTCTGTTCACAGCAATAAAACCCTAACTAAGATATACCCAGACCAGAGTTCCCAGAGGTAGTTGAGCAGATTTCGCCTACCTTAATGTGTTTCTAGGGCCCTGTTAGAACTGTATCTGTGTTCCTTTCTAATGGTTTGGCTATGGGTCTCATCGTTTATGTTTGCTGAGGACCCTCATATCTTCCTGGCTTTCCTTTTGTGTTGCTGTTAGAAACTCTCCACGGTCTATGATTTCGTCCAATTACAATATTGTCTTCGTGACTGTCTCCCATTTCCCACGTTCCCTTTGCTTTTCACAGCACAAGTGACTAAGCTTCCCAAGGGAGTCCCAAGCATCCTGTGACAGGTGGAAGTGGACTCTAATGGGCTCGGTCACACTTGTCTAAATGGAGGAGAACTTTGCACGCTGCCTGAGGACACGTTACTACTTAGGCTTATAAATGACTTTTTCCCCCTCTTTTTTGGCTTTCCATGGTTAAACCCTCTTTTACAGGTAATGTCAAGACTAGTAATCACCTATTGGAAAACTACACAAATCCCTGAGTTTCTGGTTATGAAATGGGGTTTACCAATGTCCCCTCCAGGAGTTTTGGGGAGTGTCTCTTCTTTTATGTTGCACATCAGACTTCATCTGTCAACACTGTAGTCAGTGAGCTGTGGGCTCTGCTGTGATGACAGTTCCCTCCTGAATTAGCAAAACAAAACAAACCTGCATCTAGGAGTAATAAGACTGCACAATTGTGCTGAGGTAGACATGGGGAGTGACCTCATAGGATGGACTTCACGCTAAATGTAAAGTGTGACAAAGAGGCTATTTTTTCAAAGGGGGCCTCTCGGCTGGTGGTGTGGTTCAGTTGGTAGAGTGCTTGCCTAACAAGTATCAAGACCTGGGTTCCATCCCTGTAACTTCACAGATTGACCATAGGTAGACCTATGATCCCACCAATGGACAGTTGGAGGAGGAAGGATCAGAAGTTCAAGATCATCCTCAACTATACAGTAAGTTTGAGGTCAGCCTGGGCTGCAGGAGATATTACCTCAAATAACAAAAGCCACAGAACCTCCATTGTCTTACTAACTAATTAATAATTAGAGCACCTAGTTATAGAATTTCAGACCTCTGCTCATCCATCCCTCAATTTTTTAACCCGAGACCCACGTCCCACAGCATGCGTGGAAGGGTCTCCAGGGCATGTGATGTCAAGTGAAGTCCCTGCTCCTTGCCACAATAGCTGTGTCCATCTGGACTCAAAGCAGCCACTTGGCCCAGAAAGATGTATATAACAGCTGAGCCTACTAACCATATGTACTCTGTTGGGAATACAAACCGGAGACATATACACGCAAGACCTCAAGTATGAGCATGGAGAATATAAAGTTTTCTGTCATGTGACCATGTTGGAGTCATAAGAGTAGAATGAGGTAATGAGAGGAAGGGGGGGGGGGACTGCAGGACTGGACACAAAAGCACAAAGAGGGATGCGACTCCAGGCAAGGGACACTGACAATATTCTAGCCCCACTTTTGATCTAGTCTGAGACCTGTCAGAGTTCTCTCCCGCCTCCCCCTCTCTACCCTTCTATTTTATCTCCTTTTCTCTTTTACTGAAATTGTTCTTTGCCCCTAAAAACTTTAAGGCATCCAGATGAAAAGAGACATGGAACTAGCATGGCAAGAAGAAGAAAAGACTCAGAGGCAGCCAATGCTTCTGTTATTTCCCTTGCTGTGTGCAGTTTAACAAGTGACACGTATGCAGTAGTCAGGGTTTGCTACATGCAAATGTGATACATGCTGTATCATATGTGTTCAAATAGGTGCTTTAGCAGTAGGATTTCAGACAGCCAGTAGGGGAAAAGATTCCTTCAAGAATCATGGCTGAAAGCACTCTATCACTTTAACATCTTTCTCCTCTCTCTCGTTCTCTCTCTCTCTCTCTGTGTGTGTGTGTGTGTGTGTGTGTGTGTATTCTAGAGTATATGTGCACATGTTCATGTGTGGAGACCAGAGGTTGCCCTTGGTTGCTATTCCTCAAGCACCATCCATTTTGGTATTGAGGATAATCTCTCTCATTGGCCCGGAATCCATCACATTGGTTAAACCAGATGGTCAGGGAACATCGGGGATCCTCATGTCTCTAGATCCCCGGTGCTGGGTTCACAAATCCACGCCATCGTGCCCAGCTTTTTGCAAAGGTTCTGGGAGTCAAACTTGGGTTCTCAAGCTTGCATAGCAAGCACTTCACCAATTAAACCATCACGCTTTTTTCTTTCTATATTAATATTAATGTTTAGAACCCTATGTATTGGATATTGAATTAGAAGACTCAGTTTCAATGGAATCTTTGGTGCCTGTGACAATCTGCTCTCGGATAAACTTTTTACTTCCTCTAAAACTTAGAGTCGAAGTCTTGAACATGGCGAGGTTAGGATAGGAACAATTTGGTGAACCAAAGAATGGATAAGCTGTGAAGTATTTGGAGCAGTGAAATATGGTATAAAAACAAGTATTTCTTGAGTCATGTGACTGCTGGGTACCCGTGCGCCTGGCCATTTGTCTTTCTCTCAGCTGAAAAAATCTGGCAAGACAAAAACAGGGTATCAACCCTGGTTGGTTGGTTCTGGCTTCATGGGGAACTCTGCTGAAAAGCATTCCGGGGAGGTATCTGGCTTAGTGTAAAATGCTGAGATTGATTGGTAATGTCTGTGCAAAGAGGTACATTTCTGCCCATAGATCTGCCATCACAGAGATGAGGGGGCCTCCCTGTGGAGTTTGTTGGCTTAGAAAAGGGTTCACACATTCAATCTCAGGGCCAAGACTCCTCACTTCACAGTGCCCAAGTCCAGAGCCTCCACAGTCATTCTCTGCTCCCATTGATGGCAAGAATATACCCTCCTCTCCGTCCCTTCATGCTGCTCTGTGAAGTGCAGACTGGAAGGGCTGACAGTGAGCCAGCCACCTAACTCTGAGACTCATCAGCTCCTGTGGCTTCCAGAACTCCCTTGGCTGCCTCAGCCCCTTTGGAGTAAAGGGCATTTTAGCAGCTAACAAGCTCTGACACAAAACAGTCAGCCCAGCCAGTCACCAAAGAAGCTCCTTCCTGGAGCTGGCCTGGCCTGGTCTGGCCTGGCCTGGTCTGGCCTGGCCTGGTCTGGCCTGGCCTGGTCTGGCCTGGCCTGGTCTGGCCTGGCCTGGTCTGGCCTGGCCTGGTCTGGCCTGGCCTGGCCCTTGCGTGCTTGTGTGAGCTGAGCTGAGAAGGCACACACATGTCTCCAGGTGAAAAGCTCAGTGCCAGTTCAAACAGTGCACAGAACACATGGTCTTCGCTGTTTGTCTATGCTCCTGTTTGATTTCTTTGTTCTGCAATTCTTCCGCACAACCTCCAACAAGGTGTGGAAACAAGTCATTTGTTTGTAAAACAACCAAAGCCAAGAGCATGGGCTGTCTGCCTTCCTTCCAATCTCCCTGAGATTGACAGTAAAAGACATAACCGTTCAATAAAACAAAAGTATTGTCAGAAAAAAAAAAAAGTATGGTGACATATCAAGATACATGATAAACTGGTAAAATAAATAAATAAATAAATAAAATGAAGAACCCAGAAACACGTAAGACTGCAATTTAATCTTTATATTTGAAATATAAATATTGTTACTATCAAGATTGACAGTATAGAAAATGTGTGCCCTGAAGCCTTCTGACAAAACAAAATTTATATTTAAAGCTTCCTGAAATAATACCTTTTATCCATACAATTCTGCCACATTGCAAGGGCTCTGAGCTACTGTATGGGCCCTGTGCCTTTAATTATTTTATGCCTAGAAGATACAGTTTAAATAGAAGAGGCGGGTTACAAGAGTTTTGACAGCTGAAGCTGATTAAAATACTGACAATACACACTCCATAGAATTTCCCTGAAATTTTTGTCAAAGACCCATAAGGAAAGTTAAAAATGAGACTTCCAGATTTCTCTTTAATTATTTTTACCCATCAGAACACTTTCATGCCAAGCTTGGGACATCTGCTTCTTGGCCTTGGATGAACAAATTCTTACCCCCAACTCTCTTTTTCATACATTACAAGGCCATGGTCCATTGATTGAGTTTGATAATCTGTTTCCAGTTAACAAAACACAGGGCTTCTCTCTGAGGCCAGCTGGTTCATCTCATTTGCAGAGGAGAAGACAGCCTGAAAAGCTTGTTTATTTATTTATCGGGCTCTTTTACAAGGGTGTTATTAGCTAGGCCGGGTTCCTGGACCAGGCCATCTTGTCTCCTCGTTGTTTCTCATTAGGGGAGTGTGACTGTTAAAACCTTTGCTACAATCTAGTCTCTAACAAAACAATCATCTCCTTGTCCAATGCCTGGGATATGGAGTCTGGAATTGCCAGAGAAGAGGTTGGAAATTTGGAAACTGTTCCTATGCCAGAAGTCTAATTAAAGACCTAGATTTCATATACATTGTAACTATGTTGAGTGAACACTTGTTTTAAGGATGCCATCCATGTAGGTACCACAAGTGCAGCTGATGGCCTGTGTGGCATCCACAGATGCTCAGGATATTGTTATGGCTGTGGGTCATTTGTAAGAGCTCAGTAAAGGTGAACTAGGCTTGGATTTTGACAACTTTCTCAAGACTGTCACCAATAAACATAATGATCCGATCCAGCCTCACAGTGGACCATCGTCTACTGCCCAGGGAGCTGCATTTTCTTCCTCGACGTTCACACATCAGATGCAAGTTCCTGGCTTCTTAGCAGATACATTGATCACTCCAAGTTTACTGGCATAAGACAATGGCCATTCCTGTAACATCTGAAGGGGAAAATATTATGGCAAGAATAGAAAATGCTACCCCCACCCCCAGCTCATACAGTGAACACTTTACTAGCTGCTTGTCTTAGTCAGGGTTTCTATTCCTGCACAAAACAGCATGACCAAGAAGCAAGTTGGGGGGTGGGGGGAAAGGGTTTATTCGTCTCACATTTCCACATTGCTGTTCATCACCAAAGGAAGTCAGGACTGGAACTCAAGCAGGTCAGGAAGCAGGAGGAGCTGATGCAGAGGTAATGGAGGGATGTTTCTTACTGGCTTGCTTCCCCTGGCTTTCTCAACCTGCTATCTTATAGAACCCAAGACTACCAGCCCAGGGATGGTCCCACCCACAAGGGGCCCTCCCCACTTGATCAGTAATTGAGAAAATGCCTTACAGCTGGATCTCATGGAGGCATTTCCTCGCCTGAAGCTCATTTCTCTGTGATAACTCCAGCCTGTGTCAAGTTGACACACAAAACCAGCCAGTACACTGCTGAACATTTTATTTCGGGATGTCTGAAAACTTGAGAAGATGGGACCTAGTTAGAGGAAGTAGGTTACAGGGGCCATCTTTGAAGGACATATTGCCTCTCTCTGTCTTTGTCTCTGTCTATTATCTATCTATGTATAAAAAATCTATCATCTATCAATCTATTAGTCATATATATATATATATATATATATATATATATATATATATATATAAACCTATCATTCATCTATCATTTATCTATCTACCTATGTAAAATCTATCTATCTATGCATCTCTACCTCCCTTTCCTGTCCATCACAAAGTGAGCTTTTTCTTCCCCCAGTTCCCATCTCAGAGATGTCACTTTACCATGACCCCCAAATAGGTAGAGCCAAGGATTATGCAGGGAATCTCAGAAACAGTGGGCCAAATTAAATCCTTACTCCACTAAGTTGTTTACAATAGGGATTTTGCAATAATAAAAATAATAATAAACAACTATGTAGACAGCAACACAGAAAGGCACATTTTTAGAAGACACGTAAGCCTTGCTTCAGAGTCACTAAGTGGGAGTTCTGCAATCAGCCCACCTGGCTTGAAATTTTAGGTCCACTACTTATAAGTTCTATGACCTTGGGTGGATATTTGTTCCATATTTTGTGCCATAAAATAGACAGGAATGTGTAGATTAATTAAACTGATTGAAATTCATCCAGTGGATAGAGTGGCAAAGCTACGTGTCTGACAGTAGGCAAGTTTTATCTCTTTACTGCTTCACGAAATGTCTGGTTTGGAGCAGATGTTCAGAGAGTGCTCGGTAAATAAAGAAATATTGAATGAGCTGCTGAGATGGTAATCTTTCCCCATCAGCATGTTTACTCTTGGTTTTCTTTGCGAACAAATCATCTAGAAATACAGAGTTTGAAAGAAATTAACTTCCCCTTCATTTAGGACTCTGTGGCTCACACAGTCCCCTGCTCAAAGCGTATAAAGAGTTTCAAGATGGCAACATGGAGTGTTAAGTACAGTCATAGCGCCCTGAAGGCACCAATGCCTCCATCAGAGGTTTGAGAGATTTCTGCAAAGGTCCTTTGCATAGAATCACAGGAAGGCTCAGCGGAACCTGATCATCTCATTCCCATACTTTGTTTTCTCTGACCAAAAATTAGGGTCCAGGCTGAATCTACCATCTGGTGCTCCAGACCAGTGGTTCTCAACCTTCCTACTGCTGAAACCCTTTAATACAATTTTTTCATGTTGTGATGACCGCCATGGCTACTTCATAATTGTACTTTTGCTGTTATGAATCATAATGTAAATGTCTGATATGAGGGATATCTGATATTGGACCCCTGTGAGAGGGTCATTTGACCCTCAAAGGGCTTGTGACCCCACATGTTGAGAACCACTGCTCAAGACTTTCTAAACACACAGTCTTGACCTAAAAGTAAGTGCCTAGATTTCTCCATTGGATGAGAACTCAAGCTAAGGATGGTGAGATGTATATTGACTTCCACTGCTTATAACTAACTGTCAAAAGAAAGCCAGCAGTATGCTTATTGCTTAGGAAAAGGATGAGATGCACTTGAAAGACCCACATTAAAAGTGCTTTGCTCTGCTGTCTGTCTGGGCCACAATCACTAGCCAGCATCTCACAGGTGGTTTTGATTTCTGCTTAAGGGCTTAAGTGGAAAACACTGGACTCCAGAGCTGAGCCAAGTGGGACAAGGGATCTGACGTCATCCAAACCTCATTTGAACAGCTGTGCCTTCCCGAGGGCTCTGTGACTCCAAGGCAAGCCAAAAGAACAAGCAGGAGAGTAGGGCCACAAGATTTCCAAACAGTGTGAATGTAAGCCTGAGCCCTACGTACCACTTTATGGATAAAGACCAAAGATCACCCTGTGGGAAGCAGGTTCCCTTGGGTGGATCCGAAAAAGTTGGTTTCATCCACACGCTAGTCTCCAGTTACCCTCATGTTATTCTAACCTTCTGATCACTTGCTAAGACAGGATGTCCCCAGTGGAATGATCCTACATTCTGCCACCTACCAAGATCACCTGCAACTGCCCCCTTTAAAACTTAAAAAATATGAGGCATTTTTCAAAGGCATCTTTTAGTCAACCAAATCTTGGCTAATTTATTTATTTCGAGAGAACCTCATGTAGCCCAGGATTACTATGTAGTACTAGATGACCTTGAACTTCTCATCTTCATGCTAGGATTGTAGGCATGTAATTTATGGTTACTGAGGACAAAGCCAACAGCTCTGTGGACAGAAAGCCCCTCAAACCTATAATGGTGGAGATACATGGAGACTTCTAAAACAAAATGTACTTAGTTATATTGAGGATATAGCAGCAGACGAGGAAGGCCAGGAACATTTCTTGGGTGGTGTTTTGTGGCAACCCTGCACCTCATATTTTCCAGTGCTACAGGTACCAGAGCTACTCTTTCTTCTGCTTCAAAAGTTCAACTTTGCAGTGGCAACAACATCTTTAAAAGACTACCAAACCTCATGCATAGGGATTTATAAAATGCAAGTATTGAGGTGATAGGATAAGAAGGGGAATGTCATCTCCAGCTGAAGATATTGAAAAAACAAACAAACAAACAAACAAAAACAAGTTTGCACCTGGAAAAATGGTTTGCTATAAGCCTTTAAGAATGGGGTGGTAGCCAGGCAGTGGTAGCGCATGCCTCTGATCCCAGCACTTTGGAGGCAGAGGCAGGTGAATTTCTGAGTTCAAGGCCAGCCTGATCTACAGAGTGAGTTCCAGGTCAACCAGGGCTACGCAGAGAAACCCTGTCTCAAAAAACCAAACAAACAAACAAAACAACAACAACAACAAAAAAAAAACAAAGAATGAGGTGGTACTTGAAGACAAGATACAGGAAGCATAGGAGAAAAATGTTTGAAAGAAAAAGGAGGGAAATTGCTAACTTAGAGGAACAAACCTCCTGTGGGTGATGCTTGAAGTAAGCTAAGGAGAGAAAGAGTATGGAGACATTTTATAGAAAGCACCACAGAATAGGACCATAACTCTCCACACTTCCCCAAATGTTATCCAGGCACAAAACTAGCAACTGACAATATTGTCAAATGTGCAGTAGTATTGTGTTCTGATCAAACTTCATTTGCAAATACAGGGCAAAAGCTATATTTAACTCCCTAGACATAGTTTTCCAATACATATTCTAGAAGGAAAAGGGAAAAACTCATCTTGAATCTGAAATGGTCTCCTTGAAAAAAGTAAAAGTAATAGCCAGCATGAAATCCCATGAACATCAAAGGACAATTCTCTGAGCCCTAGGTCCACCATGCTAGCTGTTGAAGCCAACCTTGATTGAACATGAGGGGGTGGAGTCTTGACTTAGCATCATCTTGTCGAATATAGTAGACCCCAAGACAGATGCAGAGTTGTTTTTCCAATTTGGTGAATAAGTGTTTATTCTGACTTGTACTTTTAGGAGATACACTCCATCATGGAAGGGAAGACATGGCAGCAGGGACTAGAGACCAGCTAGTCACACAGCATACATGGTCAGCAATCTCAGAACGGACAGGAAGAAGAGCTGGGCTCATGAGCTCCTCTCCTCCTCCATGCTGAACTTTTGACTGGACTCTTCTTATGTGGGTCTTGTGCAGCTAACTATAGCTGCTGTGAATTTATAAGAACAATACCCATGCCATGCCCAGAGGTCAGCGTTCCCCATGTCCAGAGGTCAGAGTTCACTGCATTTCTCACCATATTCCAGATGCACAAGGGGAAATGGAAATAATGCAAAACTCAGTCTCTTTTTGACTTTTTATCTTGAGGCAGGTCCTCACTAAGTTTGATTTTTAAACTTACCACACTATGCATTCAGACCTTGAAATTGTAATCCTCCTGCCTCAGCTTCCGGGTAGGTGATCTAGCAGGGCAGTGCCACCAGGCCTGGCTATGTTGTTGTTGTTACAAGTTACAGGTAGGTGGGAAAGATTGAGGGGACCTTTGCCTTCTTTTTGGGACAGAAAAATCTAGCTCCTCATGATCTCATTGTGCATTTGTTCACACTTAATATCTTTCAGGGTCACTCGGGTAAGCTATTCTACCACAGTTCCACCGCATGAGACCTCAAATAGAAATAAATAGCAACATTAGTTAACAGCGTTATATCATGCAAGTCTTAGACACCACGATGTGAGGGAGATAAAGCTTTATTAGGAGTCCAGGTATAAATCTGCATTAGACAAAGCAGCAGTTATTTTTGGAAAGCCTTGGTGATTTGTGCCCCCTGGAAGACAATCTGTTTCTTTGGATTCCTCTGAGACGCTGCTCTGGGTTTCACTGGTGCCACCTCCAGTATTTAAGTGCCCTGTCTGTGACACAAAGCAAGGCATCACACTTGGTTCCAGGATGTGGGAGGTGAAGGGACAAGTGGTGAAGGCTGAAGATGAACTTAAGCTGACCGTGAATAATGAAATGAAATAGTACCGTGCTTCTAGGGTTGACGAAGTTGGAAATGAATTTGGAGAAACTAATAAACACAACACACACACACACACACACACACACACACACACAGAGAGAGAGAGAGAGAGAGAGAGAGAGAGAGAGGTAGTTACATTCATTTTTCTAAAATCTCAAGTCTAGATCATGACACTTGTCATTGAGAACATCATGACTTTATTTACCAAAGAGGGGCTTTGACAAAATAGGAAGAAAATGAAATTAATTCGTTTATAATTTATGGCCTTGACCATGTTAGTCCATGACTTCTCTCAATAGGGTACCTAGTAGGTTGATTTTTATGGCCTTTGGGGGAAAAAATAAAGTTCAGCTAACAGATAAAGTTGAAAGTGTGCCTTAACCCCATTGGCAGAGTCACGGAGCTGAGAGGACTATAGGGCTCATGGTCACTGTAAAACCTGGGATGACCCTGACTCTGAGTCTTGTCTTGGTGAAGATAGCTCAAGAACGGCACAGAATTACTATGTAGAAACATTGCACAGCAAGCCATGGACCATACAACCTATTCCCATCCTTTCCATGTATGTGGCCTTCCCCAGTGCGATCTGCAAACAGAGTTAAGTCTGATGATTAAAGGCTCTGATATTCTGCCTCATGAATTCTCCTGCAGCCCTTTGAAGGCAAGGAAGACCTTGGAAGTAGTTTTGGAAGATATCCGATATCAGTGCATATATGACCAATGCATCCCACCATGCTGTAAGCAGACAGGGTCAATAAACACCCCTGAATCCTCGTTTATATTTATATTTATGGTCATTCATTCTTTTGGGTGGTTTTTTGTTTCGTTGCTACTCTTGTCTTGTTGCTTTCTTCATGGTCTCATGCAATCTAAGCTGGCCTGGAATTCTCAATGAAGCTGTGTATAACCTTAAATTTCTAACCCTCCTGCCCAACCCCACCTCATCCAAGAGCCTAAAGTATAGGAAAACAGCACCACACTCGGCTCATTGAGTCATTTTAGAAGACTGTGCTGAGTGCCTGCTCTGTGCAGTCCTTGTCCTGATACAAACAAAGAAGGATCATAGTACATCAATAGGGACTGTGTGACTTTTTAGGGGGTTCAAAAGGATTCCGGGGCAGAGATGGCCTCTTTATGCAAAGAAATAGCATAAGTGTAACAGAAATTCTGGAAGTTGGGAACCATGGATTTACAATCACACTAGCTCATTATTATCCTTTCTGTGATAGCATGCTGGCCGTTAGAGGACATGTAGATCAAGACACCAGTCCTAACAAAGATTGCAAAAAGCACACTATGATCCTGTTGAGAAAGGCCATGCTGGTTGGTTTTACAAACCTAGTCATATACCGGAAGAAGAAATCTCAGTTGAGGAAGTGCTTCCACCAGGTTGCCTGTAAGCAAGCATTCTTGATTGATGGTTGATTTGGGAGGGCCCAGCTCACTGTGAGCGGTGCCACTCTTGGGCTAGGAGTCCAAGTGCTATAAGCAAGCAGGTTGGGAAAGGCATGGAGGGCAAAGCCGGTAAACTTTATCCATTCATGACTTCTACACCAGGTCCCTGATTTGTGTTGCTGCTCCGGCTTCCCTTCATGATGAACTACCCTGGCAAGCTGAAAGAAACTCTTTACTCCCCAAGTTGTTTTTCGTCAAATGGTTTTTATTAAGGGATGTAGCACAAACTAAGACAGAGGCAGTGCCTCCAAGTGAAAACAGACTCCTGTCCCCACCAGAGAACTGATCTGACATGTAAGTTCAGCTTCTGTTCGGGAGACCAGAGGTCAGTTATTCAATCCGATCCACTTACAATCACAGAAACATTACAGCCACCCATCCTGCGATAGCATCTCAGCTCCACTATTCCAACCACTAATCTGTTATTGTTCATCCCTGGATGGCTGACTAACTAATGCAATTAACATATGGTTGAGTTAGTGGCTGCAAAGAGATACCATCTAGGGTTGAGCTAAGAGGGGAAACTACAGAATGCAGATATGCAAGGCAGGAAATGGGATGGACAATGCTCGATGCTTGGATCTCTGGTCCCAGGCTTTGCTTTAAACGAGCAAATGACCTATCCATGGGACAATTTGCTGACCAGTAAGGGGTGAAGGTGTCACTATCAGGTCAGTCTGGAATGACCTCATACTAAAACAGGAGATAAGGCTCGGCAACTTCAAACATGAGGCTCCATGACTCAATCAGAGCATGTTGAATCTTTAAAGCAGAATCAAATCTTCAAGGGAGAAGGCTGGACTACTGTCCTGTTTAATATGTCATTAGCAAGAATCTGTCTAATCAACTGTGGCAATTATTGGCATTTCATTATAAATGCTTAAAGAATGAGAATGAATTGAGAGATGCATATTTGAAATCCTGGTCCTGTGCGTACAGCACCAGAAAGAAAAATGAAAAATTGCAGGAGCTGCTTCTTAGACTGGCTTGAACAAGGCAGCCATTGCTTGTAGGGAATGAACACGATATACTACGTGACAGCAAAAGCAGATGCTTCCAAATGCTAAAATCGAGAGTCCACATTCTGAAAGATTAGGGTAGCCATCTGAAAGACGCTGAGTAGCCATTGGTGTGGCCTACCTTGCTAACCCTTAGAGAGTGAGTGAGCCTATCAGCTTTATGGTCTTACAGCCAAGAGTGCGCTCTGACCTTGGGCAGGGTTCCTTGCTTACAGAACCACAGAGCAGATTTATCCTTTCTGCTCAGCAGCAGTACAAGTTGGCATCCCCAGAGTGGCCGGCTATTCTGTTTTGCTTTCATAACCTCCGTGGATCACGTGCCACTCTGTGACTAGACTTCCAGAACTCAGATGCAAATTTGTGGCCGGCCTCTTTCCAGAGGACTAGAAGGCATGCCATGTATTTATGTACTTTCTGTCTTGACCTCCAAGTTGGCTGTTTGTCTGTGGTAAGCCTGTACGTCAGTCCCCTATTTAAGAAGGAAAGGCTTTGGCAAGAGCCCTCCTGATGAGATCCAGTTTCATGCACTCTGCAAACCTTGCTCCTCATAACCACCAAGATGATGGTTGCAACATCTTTTGCCAGCTTCGACCTCCCTTCTATCTCCCCCCATCCCATGCTCCATTCAAATCTTTGCCTTTTCCTTATTTTTTACTTTAAACTTACCAGTATCTTCTCTGAATTCATTCTAGCAATTTTTCCCACGAGAAACACCCTCTTTCACTCCCATGGACGAAGCTCCAATCTTTCTTTCACTGTGAACTTGAAAGTCCCCCGACATTTTCAAATGCTCTTTCTTCTGTATCCAGTTCTGTCCTCATTCATTACACATGACTGCACTTAATTTATCTGTTAGAAAACAGTTATACAGTGCCTACAGTTTAAGTACTGTTCACTAAGTGACTGGGCAAACAGGGTTCTGCCAGTGCCCATTATATATATATATATATATATATATATATATATATATATATATATATATATATAATATATATAAAGCATTAAGTATATCTTTGATAAATTGTAGCAGCGGGAAGGAAAAAAATAAAGATGCTTTTCTGAGAGCATTAGTCAAGAAGGGAAAAGGTGGGCTGGAGAGGGGGCTCTGTAAGTGAGGGTATTGCTACCAAGCCTGGTAGTCTGAATTTGAGGCCCAGGACCCACATGTTGGAAGGGAAAAATTTATTCCACAAGTTCTCCGATTTCTACTACATGTGTGCAATGGCAGGCCCCTGCTCCCCGAAACAAATAAATGGAATACACACACACACACACACACACACACACACACACACACACACATATATATATATATATATATATGTATATATATATATATATATATATATATATATATTAGCTGGGTGTGGTGGCGCACGCCTTTAATCCCAGCACTTGGGAGGCAAAAGCAGGCAAATTTCTGAGTTCGAGGCCAGCCTGGTCTACAGAGTGAGTTCCAGGACAGCCAGGGCTATATAGAGAAACCCTGTCTCAAAAAACAAAAAACAAGCAAACAAACAAACAAACAAACAAACAAAAAATTAAAGGTTAGAGATTCTAAATATAAAACAGAATAAATAATTCTGAGTGTTTCTGTCATCCTTCCTATATGTGAGTATGTTGATGAAAGGTTCAAAAACGACAAAGCAGGTTGCTTCGGTCCAGAAACCGGGCTAAGCACTATAGAGCGGTCATTTCCCATTTGCCAGAGAGCTTATGAGCATCATGTCCGACTCCACTCTTTTGTACTCAGCATCTGAATGCAGCCAGACTGCATCTTAAAACTCCCCAAGTCAGTCATCATGAGGAAAGTCCATTCACCTATAAGCCATCACCTGGAGACTGAAGGCAGCAAAGTCCCCGTGAGCACTGGATCAGAATTTTCCAGACAGGAGGCTTGGGAAAGCTACATTTTTAAGGGGCATCATGGATGTAGGGTATCATCAAACAAGCACAGAAAGTCACCTAACTAGTTGTATTGCATTTGCACAATAATTCCCTCATTTATGCACTATTATGTACAATGTACCAACCTCGCACTTCCAAGGGTGAGAAAACAGAGGGGCTGTAGTCCAAGTCAGTATGCAAGCTGGGTGGGTGGATTGTATCAGGATTGGGTCAGGACGTGCTGAGGTTGAAGGGAAAACAGGAAGGAGGGCAATAGCCAGGGGCCAACGAGGATGCTTTTACAAGTGCTGTGACTATCCTGCTCCTCCCTACATGCCTATACTTTACCTAACAGCAATTCAAAGCAATCATAGGTGATCCATATTTGTTCAACACAGGAAAGAAATAGTTCCTGAGGCATTTATTCAACGTAGTCAAAACGCTGGCCTCAGCTGAATGCCAGACCCCTTCCTATTTGGAGAAATGGCACTCACCGCTCTGCGTGCACTGAAGCACTCATCAGCTTACCGTGTGACTTGAGGCCAGCAGCGTTCAGCATGCCTCGGCCCCGAATCTGTCAAGCGGGAGGAGGGAAGCCACTCATCTGCTTCCTCTGGTGGCATTTGGAAATCTCAAGTTGCAGGCAGACACCAAACAAGGACACCAAATGTGCGGCAGCCAGCCTGTGCTTTTGGATCCCGCACATGTGCAGCCTGTGGTGGTAAATTGCTCATTAAGAACATTGTTGGGAGACCAGCGAGGCTCTCCCACCCTGTGATTTCCAAAAGTTCTGGAGAATATCATCTAACTTATCATCCAGGCTCAGTCCCCATCTATCTGAGCTGTCTGTGAGGCCTCTCAGAAGGGAGGAGATGGAGATGAGAGGAATTCTGATACAGGCTAAAGAGAGGAGGTACGGGCTTCTGACTCAAAACCCCAGGTGTTTTTGCCCTTCACCTCTGGGAATCACGGCGTTTGTGTGAATGAGGAGAAACCCAGTGGCAGTGAGTTCTTGGATTCTGGTGAAAAACCAAGCACCGTAATGTCACCTAGATTGAGGTAGACGCTGAGGTGGGTGGGCGTCATTATCAATTTGTTCTCACTGCGAATACAATCTGTATTTTGTTCCAGGATGCCAGCATACATAGCCTTGGTGTTAGCGGAAGGAAAGGGGATCATCTCCCGGCACTGACCACCATCTGCACATACCTCATGCTTCATTTCCCAGTCCCCATGTGTGCACAGGGATAGCTGCTTCACTGACTGACTGTCAGCAAATGGGTAATCCAAGCATGAAGTCTGCCCAAAGGGAAAAACTACCACTGATTGTTTTTCTTAAGAGCTCCATCAAAGGTTTCCCTCTTAGTTTAGAATTTTTGATCGTAGGGGCTACTACCACTGAGCCCCTGCCTACCTTTCTTGCCTATTGCTCCCCAAGGCTCAAATGTAGAGCACTCTTCGTGTTGGAAAACGACCACCTGATTTGCCACCACAGTCTTCTTGATTTTCACTCTTCCTGGGACACCCAATGACACATTTTTCTCCTCTGATAAGTCTCTGTAGAAAAAAAAATCCAAGAATTCAGACATAGATTAGCCAACCCAAATTTACCTCTGCCTCTATCCACGGATCAATATACATCCTAACATATAACTTTGTTCTTCCGTAAGTGGCTAGTGTTATGCATGGCTTACTTTTGTCCTCCTGTCACTAGAATAAGAGGGAAGGAACTACTCATGACTTGCCTTGCCACATAACTTCTAGAACCAAGAGAATACCACACCTATAACAGATGCTCAATAAATATTTGCTGAATGAATAAATGAGGGAAGGTGAAGGGCTGAGGGACAGATGACATACTGCCTTAATCCTTCACTTGTTGAATTTAAATAACTTTTGTTAAGTGGATATAAACGAAATACAAGGATAGTCTCAGTTTCTCTTCATTCATTCATTAATTCATTCATTCACTCATCTGTTCACTCATGCATCCTATATTTGCTAAGCATGTTTACCATGGCATGCTTTCCAGGATCCTAAGTCCATAGATAAAAAAACGCTAGCCCTCTAGTTGAACGCTCACAGAATAGATGAGGGGCAGGAAGTATCTATGTGACTGAGTCCTGACCATGAAGAAAGCTCTACCTTTTGTAGTTCATATGGACAAACCCTGTAAGATGCCTTTTAGCCTACGAGAAGGAAGTTGTTCTTCCTGTTACTGGGCTGATGGTAACACCAAGGCCTGAGGCGCTGGATGACTTGAGAACGTTTTAGCAGAGAATAATAAAGACCATAAAAAGCAGGTCTACTTCTCTTGTTCTAAAACCTTTTCCTGTTCCCATTCTCCCTAAGAGCATGCAGGTTCCTGCGTGGGTTTCTGGGAAAACAAGAACCCACCTGGAAGAGACTCATAATCTCTAGAAAGAAGATTCAAGATATACAAATGGGCTGCAAAGACTATCGCCAATTCCCGCCACCCCATGAGCCTGTTCCACAGTCAGCATGAAGAATGGGGGCTTCTTTTAAAACCTAGGTCAGCTATGACCTGCTATAACCAATGTAATATCGCACAGGAGTGTGCATGTCCTGGAATCGAGTAGTTGCTATGTCATTCTCTTGATAGTTATCTGTGCAAAAGCCTTCAGATAGGCCACTTGGAGACAGAAGATAAGTCACTCCACAACCAACAGAAACCTTTCCCTGCTTCTGCCAGTAGCATGTGCCCATGAGTGTACCATGGGAGGACACCTACGCAGGACAGAAACAAGTCACCTCTATCCAACCTTGAAGCTGTAGACCTCTGAGCCAGCACACGGTGCTTTTCCTGAGTGACCATATTTGAGAGTGGTTGGTTAGGTAACAGGTAACTGAAATGCAGATCCTGTGCAACAGGTGCCTTTGTTTGGATTTAGTGCTTGGGACCATTTCCCTGGAGATTGCCTTAGAAGCAAATGTTGTCTTGGCAGCAAGGGTCACCTGTCACAGTGTTTCTTTTCAGCTCCCTTCCTCAAGCATGCTGCACGCAGGGTCCATGCTATGGACCAGGACTTTGGTGAGTCAATGCCTTTGCTGTGTCCAGAGCAGAGACAGAGGTTGTAAAAGAAGCTTTGCAAGGGAAAGCCCCATCCTTTTCCTTTCTCTGGAGCTCTGAGATTCACAGCCCAGAGTCTCAGACTTCTCCAAGGTGAGGAGAAATGGCTGGTGTCCAGGTTACACAGCAGAGCCATGCTGGTTAACGGATCAATAGTGCACAAGAGAGTAAGGACCATAGAATGCTCACTTCAAAGAGGAATAGGAAGCACATCAGGGCTTTCGACTGGAAGCTGAGTCCCTGGCACTTAGAAGGCTCAAAAAACCAGGACTAGCATCTGCCTCACTAAATCTTTCCATAAAGGCCAAATGGTCCAGAAATTACGCTAAATTATCCATATTGATTAAACTAATTCAGAGCCATAAACCAGCTTTTGGAAACCTACCGTGTGTGTGTCTGTCCAATTTATATCAAGTGCAGTCTAATTTCTATTATCCAAAAGGTGTCAGTTGGGTAAGCTCACATTTATGTAATTCATGTATAATATTACTTTCTTCTGAAAGTGGCTTAACAAAGGTATAATTGAGAGGTAAAATTCTAAGCCAAAAGAAAGGGAAATCTTGCAGTTATAACTCACATTCATAGTTGTGAATGAACTGCAACTTGGAAAGCTGGTTCCTTGGGTCCCTGTGAACCAGTGAGCAATAAAAAACTCGTACAAATATTTCTGCATGTCTGAGTGTGGTGGGCATCAGCGGTTGCCTAGTCTGACCCTGTCTATAGTCCCTGCACTCTGGCCACTTCCCAGGAGTGGTGGCCCAGTAATAAACCCAGATCAATGAAGCAAAGTGAATAGCTGGCTGTGGGGAAATATTGGTTTAGAGATATAAAAAGATATTCTGCAAGCCTGGCCCTTGACCCGTGGAAACTTTCATCCTTTCGCCATTCCAGAAACTCGACAGGATAGCAGAAAGGAAAGAGAGACAAGGACTCTGTGTGCTGCGCATGCGTGCGTGCATGTGCGCATGTGTGTGGTCTGCGTATGCGCACAATCACACAATCAAGGCAGAGACCGTTCGATGGCGTTGCTTAGGCCTTATTTTTGATCTAGGGCCTCTGACTGACCTAGAACTCCCTAAGTCAGCAATGCTAGCAGCCCACTGGGCCCCAGGGATCCACTGGTCCCTACCCCTCGGCATTGAGAATTCAGAGCAGCACCGTCATGTCCAGAATTTTCAACAATTAGGATCCTAGGGATCAAACTTGGGTCCTTGTGCTTGTGAGGCAAGCCTTTTATAGACTGAGCCTTGTATGTTCTATTTTGCAGGATTAATCAGACTCCTCAAGAAATGTGCAGTTTTATCACTTTGAGTTCAGGTGCATATATATATATATATATATATATATATATATATATATATATGAAAGGATTTTTTTTTTAAAGATGCATGCCTCTCCTTGATTCCTTAACCTTTGAAATGGCCCCAGTGATCCCTGCTCTGCTAGCAAGGTTGTCACACATCAATGAAACTAAGGCAAAACAGAAGCCAGCAGCCATGCAGCTAGCTACTCCTGGGTTCTGTCAGATGTCAATATCCTGCTATGTTACCGTGATTTCCTGGTTAGGTACTCAGCCATTTGCCTTATCGTGGAGGGGAAAAAAAGGAGTAAACAAACAGAAATGGGGATTTTGCTGTTAATATGTTAGAATCGTACATATTAGATTTTTCCAATCCTTTTCAAATGCCCAGCTGAATCCATCACTAGCAACTCGAAGACACATTCAAAGATTCTTCTGGAGCTCAGGTGTCTTCTCAAATGAATTGTGAGGTTTCCTCCCTGAAGGGTGTGGCGATCTGCACTTCTAAATCTTTATAATGTACTCCTTAAGCCACACAATGTGGTAGTCTGAAGCAAGGTATGTGAGCTGAGTGGCCGGCTGACCAGCTAGTGTTTTGTTTTAACAGTGAATGGGAAATCAGCTTATTCTGTGCCTTGGCTTTAGGGAGATTATTTCATTAGATTGCAGGGTAATGTTATTAGCATGCAGAAAATTCCTTTTGGCTTCTGAAAACTGTTAATCTAACTTGGGGACTCTAATCCATTCCTAAGGTAGTTTCCATTGTTCTCGGAAAAAACTCCAAACACTGACTTCAACTCATAAAGCTGTAAAATATTTGCAGTTATTTTCGAGTAACAATACCAGAAAGCCTGCCTCATGCTGAGTTAATTCTCATTTTATTTCATTTTGGTTCCACTTTATTTTTCCCCAGAAACTCGAGACTGAGATAAACTCCCAGCGAAGACAGACAGTAGAGCACATGCTCTCCTATGGAAGACTGAAGGAGGTCTTCTGAGCAGAGGAGATGCAGGGCCTCCAAGGACCCAGTGAAACATCAGGAAGTATGAGCCCTCACTGGGGACCAACTTCAAGTATTACCAAAAGAACCAGAACCCATTGTCACTTGGACAAGTTCCCCCGCCCTTGAATTGAATTATTGTCCTCTGAAACCAGGAAGCTAATTATTGGTCAAATTGTGTATTCCCAGAGCTGAAGCCATTCTGGTAATTCTCCAAGGGGAAGTGGGGGTGGGGTCAGAACAGAACCTTTAGAAAGATGCAAATGTCCTCTGTGGAACTTCTGGGGGCCCCTGGTATTTAGGGTCAGGATGTCAGCATGCCCTTTGAACTGGCTGCTATCCTTTTTTTCTTGGCTTCCTGTTCCTGGAAGCCTGCTCTCTCTGAATTGTTTTGATTAAGCCCAGTTTAGAGAAGTAGATTCCCTTGAAGCATCCTCCACCATATTTGATGATAAATCTCATTCAATTTCCTGTGTAAGGTGGCAAGCTTTATTGCTTAACAAACATTACATCTACTCCGCAGTAATTTATATCTGAATGGGTTTATTATAGGCGTTGTGTTTCATTCATTGTGCAGCTAATTCCATAGCATGCTGCCTGAGTTCTGGATGGCCGTTGGGCCATTATCAGCTTCCAAGACAATTGAATCTTTTCCCTTGCAGTTTCAAGAAAATGGTTTATGAATATGTAACACAAACTGTGTTAACAAGGCAAATATACTTCATTTCTTTTATGGCTATGCCCAGGCCGTGGCATAGCTGTGCATCTCACTGAGAGTAAACTGTGCCTTAATATAGAAACAAGTCCCCTTCAACAGTGCTCTCCCAAGGCCGTATTGCCTTCGCCGAAGCCATGTGCTCTAGTGCGGCTCTCTGTGAAATGAGCCCCAGTCGACCTCCTACGGATTCAATTATCTTCTCTACACGGATGGTACGCTCTTCCCCTGACTTCCCCCAAGCCTGCTTTCCTGGTGTGGTCCTACAAGGCATTCTGATTATAAAACAGCTCCATTTGGGCGCCCTGCCGTCGTGGTAGAAACAGCATTAGTGCTCATTTTCTGTGTGGCTCGTTCTCTCTGTACAGTTCCCTGTGACCTTCATTCCACAAAGGAGCACTTGAGAAAGTGTACCCAGGTCTGCACAGTGGCTTCCTAAGTTGACCTCATACCTACCCACGTATGTCTATGTCTACTGTACCAATGGTGGTTGAATGACCACTGAACCTCCCAACCTGAAATTTTAGGATAATTCATCCATATGCTCATTCACATCTCTTCCCTGTAGCCATGTCTTATGTAGGTAGAACCCTTCAAGAAGGTACCTTTCCTAGGACAATTTTGTGTCTTCTAAATCCCACGGTGCCAGGGATATTCTCCGTGTATGTTATCCTATAAAAGGTCCCCAAGCCCGCATGGCTTCTATCTACCCTTAACCTGTGGTGAGACGGATGTATTTCTGGGGTAATGGACATTTTAGTCACTTCTGTGAATATGTCTTCCTACTGCTCAACATTTTGACGGTGCTCACTATGCTTTAGAACAAAGCAATCTATTCCTATCTTCTCCTAGTGAAGGAGACAGACTCCTAGTGGCTTTAGGAAGGTGCTACCTGACCCTGTGGATGTTTTTCAAGCTGGGTTGAACTGTTTTTCCTAAGTTAGCATACCAGGCCTGCTGGATTTTGTCACTTCCCAAACCAAGCCAGGTTCCTTCTCTGCTTGGGGTCTCACATAGAGAATATGCATCACGTGGAATTTTCTTCCTACCACATCTGCCCCAAACGTGCCAATACCCTCCTTTGAAGACACTTAGGGTAATGTCTCAGAATTCTGAGGGACCTCTGCTCCTCACTCTGAGCCTTTCCCACTCCCCTGGAGTCAGGTTTTCCCATTACATAGCAGGGCTTCTGGTCTTGTTGGAGGCTTTCCTCACTCTCCTACTTCTAAGAACTGCTATAACAATTATTTTTAAATAGTGCATCTTACTGTAACACAATGACATTGTCTTGTCACTCTGGAAGCCAGAAATACCTGTGTCTATAGGTTCAATTCCTCCTAGAGGGATAAGGGAACTTGCCGTTACTTTGCCCTTCCCTGCTCCAGCTCAGAGAGCATCTACATTTATTGGTTTGTGCCTCCTTCTCATCCATTGAGCCTCCTTCAACTTAAAAGTCCTGATGATAGAACTGTACCCACAAGGATCACCTCCCTAACCTTATAGCATCATCATTTGCAGATCTTTCCCTTTGCAAAGTCCTTCTTGCCAGATACATCTCTCAGGTATCTGAGGATTGGGATGAGGTCAATTTGGGGGTCATGATTTGGTCAACCCCATTTCTCAACTAACCTATGAATTCTCTCACAGCCAGAGATTCCCATCACTATCCCTGCCAAATATAATATCAGGCGCGTAGTATGGTGTATGTGCATGTACAATGTGGTGTGAGTTTATTGTGTGTGTGTACACATCAGTATTCAATGAGTGAACAAATGATACAGTTTGGTAGAAATCAGTTGGCCAAAGAAACAAAACACAGCTCCTTGACCACTTACTTAGTGTCTGTCTTTCCAAAACTATCCCTCTTACAGCTAGCCCCAACCATGCCCTCCTGTTAGAAATTACCCATGGATCCTCATTGGTGCCTCCTCATCTTCCTGCCCCATTACAAAGGCTCCATCAGCATCCTTCCTACCCTCAATGATACGTAGCTTCCCATGCTGACATTATAGCCTCTTTGAGTGAAAAAAAAAAGATGTGCCAACAGAATGGGTATCCAGGTAGACCAGCACAGCCACCCGGAGAGGACCCTTGTCAGTCTCTGGAGTGACTCAGGACAGTACTGCCAGACAGCCATGCTGGGACTGAGCGTGGTAGTGTGGGTTTTCAAGGTGGTCACAGCTACAGTTGTCAATCTATAGTCTGAGCTTCTATGCATATGGACACACACACACACACACACACACACACACACACACACACACACACACACGGGTATTTTTGTAAAATCTATTTTTAAGGATTAAAACAGAAATCTCATGCTGGCAGCTGTTGCCTCAATCACTGAATTTTAAAGTATAAGTTTCCCCCTCCCCATAAAGTGTGCATAATTCCAGAATATTTTGAGAGCTATGTTGGCATTAAAGGCACCCAAGTGTCCAAATATCTCTAGCCCCTTCATATCAGAAGATGATCCTGAGCCTGGAGTGGGCTAGTTTCTCCCAGGCTGGTAATATACCAGAGACTAGACACCCAGACCTGTACTTTTACACATATCATACCCTTGAAAAATCACTCCTGAAAATCGTGTTCTTTGGGCTGGAGACCTGGCTCAGGGGGTGAAGCACATGCATTGTAAGATTGACACCATGAGCTTAATCTCTGGAGCCCAGGATGGAAGGAGAAGACTGACTCCACCAAGTTGTCTTCTGACCTTCAGAGGCACAAATGCCTGCACTTGCACACACACACACACACACACACACACACACACACACACACTAATAGCAATACCAACAAACGACAAAATACATTTTAGAAGTATATTGCTTATAGTAAATTTGGATTCAATGTCTAACCAATCTAGATTACAAGCCTTGTTGCTGGCTTTGTATTTGGCTATAAACTTCTCCAACCACCTTCTCCTTTGTGTGTGAAAGAGAATGTGTAAGGGAGAGAATCTTTGCTTTCTCCCTTGCTTGTCTGTAGAGTGGAATTGGCTAGGGCTTCTTTAAATTTGTGTTTTTGTTGTATTTTTATCTCTGTACTTGAGGACTCTGGCTCTCCTCTTCCTCCTTTCTGTGGTGCCCATTTTTCTGAGGGCTTGCTATGCTCTCCGCAGTTTGCTAAACCGTTCTACCAACACTCAACAAGGATGCCGCAGCTGCAGTCAGAGCCTCCGACAGGTCCTTGTGGGGAGATGGATGGAGCAGACACTACCAAGCATACCACAGTGTTTAAAGTCTAGAGAAATGGGGGGCGCTGAGGAGATGGGGGGGGGGCCGCTGAGGAGATGGGGGGGCATTAGGAGTGCTCCCTGCTCTTTCAGAGGACCCATGTCAGATGAGTTACAACCATCTGCAACTGCAGCTCTAGGGGATCTGACACCCTCTCCAGGCCTCTTCGGATACCCAGGAGCATGTGCATATACAAACACATATACATGAATAAATAATAGAAAAAATAAAGAAAAGTGCAGAGAAGTGAACAGATGGTGGGGTGAGGGGGAATGACAGCAATTCTAGGTAGGGGATCATAGCAATCCTAGAGGTCACAGCAAAGCATCCTGTGAAACATTCATGCCCAGGCTGATCCCTGGGGTAGGCACAGAAGTGCACCAAGGAAGCTGGACAAGTGGTACTAGCAGAACAGTAAACATTTAAGAAAGCCAGCTTACAAGGGAAAGGGGACAGATAGGTGTGTTAAATGTTAACTGAGCCTGGATCCTTCCCTAGAAGGTGAGACTCTACTGGTGTACACAGAGTATGGGACAGACGTGCAATCCAGACAGACAGATAGAGAGAAGAGTGGGACAAGACTCTTCTGAATCTGGTTCACTCACATGCCTTCGCCCATGCTTGGCCTTGAACATTTGGCAGGGGGAAGAAACTGACTAACTGTGGGGACCTTACATGATACAGAAGAAACAAAAGGCATGGGTTGAGCACAGAGGAGCTTGTGGAGAAGAAAGTATTGGGCCTCCAAACCACAGAACACAGTAGAGATGGAGATTTCTTGGAGTCTCCCTGCTGGGCTGCCCCGGCGCTTTACAGCAGACTGTGGGATACAGCTCACTGGGCCCTGACATCAATGCTCACGGATTCAGGAATGTGGGGTTTTCAATAAAAGTGCAGGCAATGAGCCCGGAGGGAGCCCCGGCTCAAATGAGCTTTTATATTTTTATGTGGAACGTAATCACGTTTGGTCATGATGGAGGCGGCCCCGTTACTGCTATTAGAGTGTTTATGGTTCTAAAGGGGATAGGAGACTGTGGTGGTACGTGCTTGCAAGTAAAAGCAACAGGGTGTATGTGCAGATGCTAGAAACCACCTCTAAATACCAAGAACACATAGCTTGGGATGATGGCACTGTATCTGTGAACCTGGTGAGAGGGCTAGATGTCTTTTGGCCAAAGAGTGTCCCTTTGGAAGAAGAGAGGTATCATAAAGTCACAGCCACTGGTGGTTCATCCCCTGCTTCTTCATCATCTTCCAACCCCCCCCCCCCCAATCACACAAAGTAACTTGTGGTCACTGGACCACTCAAAAATATCTCAGCATCCCCAGAACACACAGTCAGAGGTATGGTAATTCTTGATGTCTGCTCTGACAGATGACCACAAACTGAGTGGTTTATTAAAAGCAAAAGTACTCCTTCAGAATTGTAGAGGCCAAAAGTAGCAAGCCAACATCTTGGCACGGTTGTTTCCTTCTGAGGCAGCTAGGGAAGCAACGCCATCCAATCTCCGGGCCTTTCTGAGTGCCCTGAGTGTTTCTTGGCTTGTGGATGCACCCATAAATGCTACCTCTAGCCACATATGGTCTCTTTCTTCAATGTCCAATCTTCCAGCCCTCTTCTAAGGACACCAGCCATGGAGATAGAGTCCACCTCATGTATGAAGATCTTATGCATCAGTGTCTATAAACACTGTCTTTGAAAATAAAAGCATGTCTTAAGGTCCCGGAGAGACATGGTATAACATAACATTTTCCTTTCAGAAGTGTGGCTCAAGCACAGGACAAAAGCTAATCACAGGAGAAACGATTTGTTATGGGTCATGGATTCAAAGGGTTCTTTCTGTGGTTGTCTAGCTCTAAGCACTTGAGCAGAACACCCTGGCAACAAGGGTGTATGGAGATACTTCACATCATCCTGAGTAGGAAGTAGAGAGAAATACAAGAAGGAGCCAGAGCAAGATCTAGCCCCCAGTTTATATTCATCCAATCTGTCCTCCATAGAACTCTGACTAAGGACCTTTGTAAAGATGTGCATAGATAGATAGATAGATAGATAGATAGATAGATAGATAGATAGATAGATAGATAGATACACACACACACACACACACACACACACACAATGTGTTAGTCACAAAATTGAATATGTCAGAGAGACTAATAGTCAAACATAGAAGTGGGTCTCACAGACATCATGTCAAGCAAAAGAAGCCAGTAAAACACCACACCTGCATTTATGCAAGGTTCATCACCAGGTAAAACTAGGTCTCTGTATGGTTGGGAGTTGGTTTAGTGGTTATCCTGGGAGAGGGGGTGGTGATTTTCAGCTGTGTGTTTACAATGACGAGCCTAGCATATTGGACACTGTTTTTATTTTTTTGGATTTTTCTCCTGAACCCAGATGCCACAAATAAAAGGTTCATGAAATGCCTCAGGCTGCAGAGCTGTGATCTGTGGTCTCCAAGGGTATCATACTTCTGTAAATGCTTTTTCCAAACCCTAAATCACTGCAAGGGGGGCAGAGGGCAGGTTTGGTGACACCTCTTAGAGTATCAGATGTATAGGAAAGGGGCCATCTAAAGAGACCATAGGAAGGTTCAGTAGGTGGGAGGAGCTTGAGCTGGCAAAGGTCTCTTCCGTATTCAGAGCCCTCTAACCTTTGTAAAGGTGAGCACCCACTGACAGCACCATCTCTTTTCATCCTAAAAGCTTGGGATGTCCAGCCTGCCTCTGTCATGAGACAGAGCCATCATCGCTCAGCTGATCTCACCCTTGTCTCTTTAGCAGCGTGTCCTCTGTATCCCTTCCCTGCAACCCACTGCTCTCTTCTCATGCTGACATGTGTCTAGCCTTTTCTAGATCAATCTATACAACCTAAAATAGCTTCCTCCCAAATGGCTCTCCTTCGTGACGATACTCATCATTACCTGGGAACTATCTTGAATGTTGATCACATTCACATAAATCTGTCCTTCTGATTGGTTGTTTTATCTTCTCTTTCACTCCGTTTATGTCCAGTACTGCCCACCATGTTGCCTCTGGCAGGTACCAGGACATACTCTCCACACAAAGGACAATATTCCCAATAAATGAAATCAAGGGCATTTTAAATTTGTTAAGAGATCAATAACATATTTGGGTACTGAATAGAACTATCTAGGAAGGGTATTTTGCATCTATCTATCTATCTATCTATCTATCTATCTATCTATCTATCTACAGTCTTTTTGTTGAGACAAGATTTCATATAACCCAGACTGGCCTCAAATTCACTATGTCTCCAAAGCTAAACTTGAACTCCAATCCTCCTGCCTCCACCTCTTAAGTGCTAGAATTGTGAGTTTGTGCTATCTTCCAGTCTGTGCACATTGACTCTTGCAGTCCTAAACAATCCTAGGAAATGTTTCTGGAGTGCTAGAGCTCTGGAGCTTCGTCCTAGAGCATCACGGCGTTAGGGAAGTCCTCAAAGATAGGGAAATCCCCAGACCACTTTTTGCTTCTTTGTTTTTGCTTTGCACTTTTCAGATAGAGTCTTAGCAATGCTAAGGTGGCACTGAACTTGTTTTAGGTGGGTTGAACAAGGCTTAAATTTATGATTTTTCCTGCCTCTGCCTGTTTAATAGCAGGAATGGCAAGCTGCTTCCCTCAGGCCCAGCTATAAAAACATTTTTCTTTTCTTCTTCTTCTTCTTCTTCTTCTTCTTCTTCTTCTTCTTCTTCTTCTTCTTCTTCTTCTTCTTCTTCTTCTTCTTCTTCTTCTTCTCTTGTAAGCAAATGAGAGATTTCAAAACCTAGGAATCTGAAAAGATATACATACATCATGGAGTCCAAGTTTCACAAAAAGGACTGTCAGAGTCTATGACAACATGACCATGAGACAACATGAGAGAGGGCCAAGAAACACCTAAGCAAAATATGGTACCACGGACCGCTCACTCCCAGTGCTGACAGTCTAGAACAGAAGTGTCTCTGCTTGATAACCCAGTTTTATAACAGAGGACAAAATGTGTGTGTGTGTGTGTGTGTGTGTGTGTGTGTGTGTTTATGCGTATTCTGTGATTTTTGGATGGATGTGCCCATATAGGAGCATGTATGTAAGGGATGTAGGGATCAGAGGTCAACCTTCAGATCCTCCCACCTTGTTTATTGACACAAAGTCTCTCACTGACCTGGACTAGGCTAGGCTGTCAGGCTAGCAAGTCCCCAGGGGCCTTCCTGCCTCCTCTCGTATCCCAGCAATAGGCTTGTAAGCACACACAACCATACCAAGTCTCTTTCACATGAACTCTGAAGGTCAAACTTGAGCTGGTGTCATAAGCCTTTTACCCACTGAGCCATCTCCCTACCTAAAAAATCTGTGTTTCTTTGAAATTTGAAAGACATCAATATTTTAGAACTGGTAATAAATGCTGTACTCCTTAGCAGTGTATAGTCAGTTTTCCCAACTGCTCCAAACTGACAAGGTCTGCTTGGATGCCAAGCAGCCATTTGAGAAAGAGAGGTGGCCCATTGATGGTGTTAGTTAGGAGTGGTTAGACCTTGCCTGAAAGGCCTAGGGCTCAGAGTTCTTAGCCTTCCACTCACAATGAGACCTAACTCTGTGCGCACAGCCAATCTTGTTGAGACAAACAGCCATCATAAAACTAAATCCTACCTTGAATTCAGTGCAGTATTTTCTGAGTATCCTGTGTGCTTCTCTTTGTTAACTTTGCATGAGAGCCCACAGCCTCTTTATAAAGCCCATCGTGGCAATCCTAGGAAAGAGGAGTGAGGCTACTTTCACATCTGACATTAATTTACAACCTGCCTGGGGCCAGGGTGTCCACACAAGGTGCTAGGCTGGAAAACGCGTCTTTATGGAGACTGGAGGCCTCTCCGCTGGCAGTGGCCCCTTTTAATTCTGTCTCAGCAGCTTGGGCCTAACCCTGTTATAGAAAGAGTAACCGTAAATCTGCATGAAGTTTCTGATGATTAGTTTTGCTTGGAATTGGGCCAAAGAGCCAGACTTTTTGCCAATTCCATATGTACATGTAAGCCCTTTCAAGAAAGAATTCAATAATCCTCCCACTAGGCTGGGGATAAGGCGTTGGGGACCTCATGGAAGAGTCAGCCTCCCTGACTTCAGTTCTGTGTTTAAAAGGTGCGTAAGGAGTCCATGGTGGTCATTTTAATAAGCGACCTAATAAAAACTCCATTAAACAAACTGTCTCACTTTAACTCATTGTAGCACTGATGGGCACAGATTATGAAATTGTTGGGCAGATCATAAAACTGAGAGTTATATTTTAAGTCATTTTCCTGAGCCCGTGAAACTTAGTAGGACGTGAAGCTGGGCTTTAACCCTATCCTGTCTAGTTGCAGCATCAGCATCGCACGAAGGAGCAGGCACCAGGAGAGTACTGCATCAGACTGGACTGTGAGTGGTAATACCTTTTACCAACTAGCCAGTGATAATGGATGAATGCTGCAAATTATCCATCTCCCTGACTCTTCTTCCTTACAGATCTGAAGATATTCGATCTGGAGAGATGGCTCAGTAGATGAAGTGCTTGTAAGCATGAACATGAGTTTTGGAGTTTGGATCCCCAGCACCTACATAGCAGCCACTCAGTGGACTTGATGACTTTCCTGTTGTGAGGCCTGCTGGCATAAGCTGACTTAGTTGCAATAGGGAAGTGAGTGAGCTGTGGCTTTTGCAGGAGATCACATCTCAGTGACTAAAGTGGGGAGTGACCCAGTCTCTGTCCAAATGGGCTTGTTGGGGCATCACGTGTTCAAATGTAGATACACGTGGCATGTGTGTGTGTGTGTGTGTGTGTGTGTGTGTGTGTGTGTGTGTGTGTGGTGTGCACACACATATTCTGGTAATACTCAAGGCAAAGTTGCAGTTGCCCCAGAAAGGAAAGGAGGAAGAATTAGAAATGAAAGCATACATGGGTAGAATTGCTTCTTGTAGTATTTAAAGGAACGGGAGATCTCAGAACTCTGGCTGTAGACAAGATCTTAAATCAAATTTAATTAATAGCTGTGTCTCTTGACAGAGTGTTGCCCAATGATGGGCTGTAACAACCATAGTCACGTGGAAGTATGAAGGGAGCTGCCTGCTGAGATCCAGGAGTCCAGGCTTTGCAAGTCATTCCACTCAGTTTCCTAATCTTTCTTGTGTCTCAGTGCTGTCTGTCAGTGGGCCTTGGCTCCTTCCATCTCAATTCCCTGTCCTACCCAAGAAGGAAGCCATCCTTGCTATGTGATTAAACTGCCAATTCCATCATAAGCAGGACAACCCAAGCTTTGAGAGAAGAATCTCCACATTTTAAATCCACCTCCCCCCTGAACCCCTTTGGTACACCCCTACCTGCTACTCTGACTTGTGATCTCCTCACCTGGCTCTGCTGCCCCAGTGTGGGAGTGGGAGTCAGAAGCCATCTTGCTAGTCACTCAAATGATGGCCTTACTTAAGGAAGATTGTCATTTTCTGAAAGGCTTGATCGGGGTGTAACCCTTTTGTAGCACAGACTGGCTCATCTTCCCTGGCTATTGCACCCCCACCACCCTAAGCAGAGAGAAGTCTAAGGCCCCCTGGCAGGATTATACTCAGCAATGACCTATCTTTGAAAGGCTTTGGAAACGTTAGAGGCTATCTTCCACCATCTTACAATAAGGAGACCAAGTCCTAAAGGGTTAACAGATCCAGATAAGGGTTCTGCTATCAGCTCTGCTTTGCTCTCCATTTCCAGAACATTCAACTCTATCTAGATATTTTGGTTGTCAAATCTGAGGAAGAAGAGAGGTTTTGCTATCAGCATCTGATAAAGGCGACAAGAAGTTTTGCAGGTACAAGACACCCCTACCTTCAAAAATGATCTAGTCCAGCGTTGCAGGGTGCCTAGGTGGGACAAACCTGAATCAAAAAATGACATGTGTTTTTATGCAAAATCATATTATCAAAGTCACCCTGAGCTCGTGAGCCACTGCAAAGTCCCTGAGTGCCCCTCCTTTGAATTGTTTTTGTTCCCCTCTCTACAGCTGACTCGGCAGGAGCCCCTGTGTGGCTCCTCAGGAGCCCCCATGTGGCTTTCTCCAGTTTACCTGATTAAGGCTCAGCCTCTTGATCTCTAACTTTTAGAGATGAATGGTCATATTTAGAGACTTTCAGGTATCATAATTTTGGATAGAGTTGCACGGCTGAGTTAGGAACCAAGAACGTCCGAGAAAACCCCTGAAAATAAAGTTAATGGAATATATATACATTTAAACATAGAGACATACACATTAATATTTATTGCACATAATTTTATATATTATACAATTATAATTATGTAATATATTAATATTTAAATGTATATTTAAAGATAATGTTATAAGTTTAAGTGAATTGCAAGCTAAAACACACTAGTTTGAGCACCCAACATGAACGGCAGATATGGGTTGATATTCGTTGGGGTACACTGTGGTTGTAGGTAAATACACTGAATGCTAATGGTTTTATAATAGTCTTATTAATTCACCCTTCGTAGTTAATGTTTAAGATAAACTCTGTGTCTTTAGAGTAATTTATGCGTTCCACTTTTAGAGAATTCCAGTGGAATGAATATGAATATAATCATTTTACACAAATGTTCTCCAAGGAGGGAGCAGAAAGCATGAACCAGGCAGACTCCCCACCGCTTAATTCATAATGGATCAGCCGATTCATTCCTTATTAATTTAATGGAGCACAAGTAAGAATCGTAGCAGCTTGAGTTTAGGAGTGTTTCACAAATGGGGCTTTTTGTCTGTAATCGCTTAATCCTGCAGGCTAGGCCTCATAAATTGAATAAAAGAGGGAACTGGGTTTTAATTAAGTCCAAGGAATGAGACTGCGTCCAAGACACAACCACCGCTGACAAGCACAGGGGTGGAGTGTGTTTGGTTAATACCCCCTGCTAATGGTACCCTGGCCCAGGGGACCCCTGGCCAGAACCTTTTGATGTCACACTGGAAGGGAAATCCTATCCCCTTCATCAGCTGGCTGCATAGAGGACACAGAGAGAAGAGAACAGATTAGTGTGAGCTCTTGCCAGCCCAGACCTCCCCACTGGGCTGAGGCTCAAGCTAAAAGGGCAGGCGTTGACTGCCTCCTTTTTGTGCTTCTGTCCATGTTTGGCGGGGAGGCTGGATGCTGGTGAGGCACACCATCTATCCGCCCAGAAGAATTCTTTTCACGGAAGTGGTGCGCCCTGTGGAGGAAGAGTCTGATGTCCACACAAGACAGACTCGGGTCAACCTGTGGGTACATGTTATAGTAGTTACAGGTTTTAGAATTGAATAGGGATGGTGTTATCCAAGTAACCATGAGGCCAGAGATAGTCTGTGTGGTAAGGCACTTTACAAAATAAGGAGTGATCTGTGCAGTGAGGTGGCTTAGCTAATGGCTGCTGCCAAGTCTGACAACACCACTTTGATCCCCAACACCCCATAGTATCGCAGGGGAGAACTGACTCCCACAGGTTGTACTGACCTCCACATATGCACCACGGCATGTGAACACATATGCAAAAACACAGAATATACATACACGTAATAAATAAATGTAAAAGGGTAATGGTGACGCAACCAAGACACCCATTGGAGCAGTAGCCATTGCAGCCGTCACCTCTTCGTTGGACAGATGTGTTCTTTAATGAATAGTGAGATAAAAAGAGAAGACACAAAACTCTCTCCCGTGCTGCAAAATGGCCCTACTCACCAAAGCCTTCTCAAAGTTACTCCGAACTTCTAGAAGATTCTTCTGGAGGTCCCTGTGTGAGCTTATGACTACCCTATGTCACGATCCCTGGGTCCTGCGAATGTGGCTGCCTTTAATGGCAGGGAGAACTTTGTGAAGTTGACCAAGACTGTTGAGATGGGGGAGTCAAACTCAGATTGGCGATGAAGTCTGAAAAGTTGCAGTCTGAAAGCTTCAGCCAGAAGGCAGCCATCACTGGACTTGAAGAGGCTAGAGGAGGCTCTGAACTAAGAAATGCAAGCTCTCTCTAAAAGCAGGAAAAGTTAAAAGAGAAAAGTGAGTTATCCGTGAAATGTTACAAAAGAAACACAGGTCAGAGAGACCTTTGCTTTAAGAGAGAGAGACTTGCATTGGCCTTAGGAACCCCAGAATGGTAAGAGAGTAAGCTTCTGAGAGTGTGTTTGTTACAGCAGCAAGCGGCAACTGATACAGTATGCCAGCCAGATGGTCCCAGTCCCTGGGGGTATACCCATCCTGTGTCTTCGCAGCAGAGATGCTCTGCCTGAAGTGCTTACCCTTGTCCATTTCCCAAATACTACATATGACCCCCTAGCTCTCTGTACTGGGGTCAGGAGCCTGTCTGGGATGAGGGCAAAAACTAGCATCTGTCTTTGTCCAGAACACAGTCCATGTAAGACATTTTATTGAGAGGAGAGTCAGGTTAAGCCACAAATTTATTGATATTGCTGTATGATGTTGCTGGAACTGGGTGTTCCTTGAAGACTGGAAATCACTGTAACAGAAAAGGCTCAGCTCTCAATGAGAGAGAGAGAGAGAGAGAGAGAGAGAGAGAGAGAAAGAGAGAGAGAGAGAGAGAGAGAGAGAGTCTGACATAGCGATGTTGATCATTCCTACTTACAGAATGATTTGTGTGGATCAGCTCCTCCCTGCCATCTATCTCAAAATGTCACACCAGACTCTCCAAGTATTTTAAACACCCACTGTTCTTGTGCTGAGGGGACTCAAACAAACCCATGTTTACGTTTCCATCATCCTGAAAATGAGACTAGATCCTGGCTTCACGCATAGTTATTGTCTAACTGCATTATATAATGACAATCACCTTAATATTTTAGGGAGGGAAAAAAAACCTTAAAAATAGAAGCAACATTATCTATCTAAAATTCCTCCAAAGATAGCACCTCCATTCCCTTCTCCTCTTTTTCATTTCTCTCCTCCAACTGACATTACTGACATGCTACTCAGCTGTGAGTCCATTCAAGATGAGGGTTAAAGACTGGCTGGCCTCTAATACCAGGCCTCTAGAGATCAGGAGGAACACAGCCACATAAGAGATGATAATGCCAGGTAGCCAGAACAAGTTACCATATTCCATGCTGAGGAAGGGAATCAGGGTAGGCAGACTTCTGGAAGCCATGGCGAATGGGGCTGATGGTTGAATCAATAAGGTCCCATGAGCAGACAATGACGTCATGGGAGGGGAAGCAGGTGTGGCTCCTTAAGAACTATACAGGGGCTCAAAAGGGAATGGGTGGATCTCCCTGAGAAGTGGAAATAGAATAGATTTCTCAGGTGGATTTAGGGAGTGTGGAGATGGGACAGGGGATTGGGTTGGGGAGCAGAGGGAGAGAGTATTGGTAGAGACAACTAGAATTAGGGATTATTTAGAAGGTGAGGTAGAAGCCCAGTGCAATAGAAAAGTCCCAGGAGTTCACAAGGGTGATCATAGTGAAGATTCCTAGTAATGGGAGACAGGAAGCTTAAACGGACCGTCTTCTGTAACCAGACAAATCTTCCAATACAGGGATTGGGGCACCAATCAAGCCACCAAACCTCTTAACTACAATTTCTTCTGCCTGCAGAATGCGCTGGTGTAAACCTGGCACAGAACTTGTGGGAGTGGCCAACCAATAACTGGTCTAACCTGAGACCTATGCCATGAGATGGAGCCCATGCCTGACATGGCCTGGAGGGCCAGGAACCAGAGTCTGATAAAACCAAACATGATCTGAATGAATAGAGAGCTAATGAAATGATTCCTGACGAGACTCTGCTCTACCAAGGGTGGAGCCCAGTGTCATCCTCACCAGAGAGGTTTCATCAAACAGCTGATGGGAGCAGAGCACAGCCAAACACTAGGCAGAGTGCAGAATCCTGTGGAAAGAGGGAAGAACTGTAGAAGCTGGAGGGGTCAAGGACACCACAAGAAAATGGCCCCAGAATAACCAACCAGGGTTCATAGAGGCTCACGGATACTGAGCTGACAGTCAGGGAGCATGTATAGGTCTGGTCTAAGTCCTCTACGTGTACGTTACGATTGTGGGATGTGGTGTTCTTGGGGGACTCCTAACAGTGGAGACAGGGGCTGTCTCTGACTCTTTTGCCTGCTCTTGGGACCCTTTTCCTCCTACTGGGTTGCCTTGTCTGGCTTAATATGAAGGAGTATGCCTAGTCTTATTGTAACTTGATATACAATGGTTGGAAGACCTGCCTTCTTCTGAAGGGAAAGGGAGGAAGAGGAGTGTGTGTGTGTGTGTGTGTGTGTGTGTGTGTGTGTGTGTGTTATTCATTTATTAAATCTAGAACCCAAATATGCAAAAACTGGCATTTGTCTTCATACTCTTGACTTACTTTGTTCAATAGGACAATTTCTATTTCTATCCATTTCCCTAAATGACACCATTTCATTCTTTACCGCTAGATAAGACTTCTTTACATGTGACTATTACATTCTTGCCATCCAGTCGTCTGAGGCTGGGCATCTAGGCTGATTCTCCATCTAGGCTGTGGTGAGCAATGCAGCACAAACTTGAATGTACAAGTACCTCTGTGGGATGCTGACTTAGATTCCAGGGTGCTTGCTTCATCCATGGTGGTCACTTTCTCACTGCTTCTCATGGCTCTGCGTGTGTGTGTGTGTGTGTGTGTGTGTGTGTGTGTGTGTGTGTGTGTGTGTGTGTGTGTGTGTGTGTGTGTGTGTGTGCATGCAGGTGTGTATGGCTGTGTCTGTGTGTCTGTCTGTGTCCATATGTGTGTCTGTCTGTGTGCACAGGTGTGTATAGTTCTGCCTGTGTGTATATACATGTGTCTCTGTATGTGTTTGTATGTGTGTGCGTGTGGTTGCATGTGCATATGCACATGTATGTATGGTTATAACTGAATATGTGGCTGTGTGGGCTATAGCAGTGTGTCTGTGCCTGTGCCCCTGTGTGTGTGTGTCTGTGTTTCTGTATCTGTGTGTTTATCTCTGTGTCTCTGTGTGTAAGTGTGTGGTGCTATGCGTGTGTGTATCTTTGTGTCTGTATCTCTGTATGTGTATATATATCTTTGTGTCTGTCTGTGTCTGTGTGTCTTTATGTGTATGTGTGTGTGTATCACCATGTGTGTGTGTGTGTATACATACATGTGTTTGGCTGTGTCTGTGTATCTCTCTATGTGCATGAGTGTCTGTGTTTATGGTGCTATGTGTATGCTCTGGAATTTTCCCCTTTGCTTGTTAGTACAAGTTCTTTAAAAGTGTGTACAAAACTTCTTGGTTGTTTAAAAAATAAACATTTGGCAAGTGAGCTCATTTCAGGAGACTCACATGCTCTAAGTCCTGAGGCACCCATCTGGGCTAGAGAACCCTGAGGCACTAGGGACAAACATAGATATTAAACAAACCTTAAGACCCCTTCCATGTCACAATACAGCCCTCTTTATCCATTGCCCTGTGATGGCATCTCTCTTTTAAAAATTATTTTTATTTTTACTTATGTATGTATGTGTGTGTATGCAGGGGGATGGTATGCATGTGAGTATGGTGCCTGTAAAAGCCAGAAGCGGGAGTCAGATTCCCTGGAGCTGAAGCTACATGGTATCAGCCAACATGTGGGTTCTGGGAACCTAATTCAGGTCTTCTGAGTGAATAGCAGTAGCTCTAAACCCTCAAACCACCTCTTCAGTCCCATGAGTGGGATCTCTTTTACCCATAAAAGTGCCCCCAAAAGCATCACAGTCACATAAGAAAGAGATGATGTGATTTGGCTTAGCAGTTTGTACCAGCCCTTTGTCCTCACTTATTAACAGGGCAGAAGAACTCACAGGATTAAAAGGTAATGACACTGAAAACAATGAGCGCAGAATAATCACTGAGCTCTCTGCTAGCCAGACATTGTGCTAGTGACTCTTCTAAGACATAAAGCAAGCATCCCTGGAGGATGGATACAGTTTTCCAGGTGAAGAGACTGTGGAACAAAGAGGGAAAGGAGTTTGCCTAGGCAGAAAGAGATACCAGAGTGCACAGATGTAACATGTTTTCCAGTGGCTTATTTTCCAGAATGTAAGTAGCTTAGCTCACATGGTGTTTTTCACTCAGGACAAGGCATGTTCCCTGGGGATAAGACAATTCAATGAAGACTGTTCTATTTCCTTTCTGAGGCTATACTAACACAGAGATGCTCTTGTCCAGTTCAGGAACATAGAGGCTGAGCATAGGCAGGATCCTGTCCATTTGGAGCCCAGTCAGGAGGAAAGGAAAGTGTGTTCTGAGTGGTCCTTTGTGAGGGCAGCTTGAGGAGATGTCAACAGTGAACCCTGAAAGGTTGGGATGCCTCTAGGCATGCCCCCTACCTGTGTGGCCGGACTTTGGGGGTTTCTCATAGGTGTAAATACTTGGGGTTTCTCATAGGTGGACTACGGACGTATTGGTTGGCTTAAAGATGGCATTTGTAGGAATGAATGCCTCTCAGGTACCTGTTAGGAAATCCACTTTCATAATGGCAGATCCCTTTGTCCTTAGCCCTGCCCCCGACCAAAGAAAATGACGAGATTCCTGTGCTTTCATTCATATACAAGCAAAACAAAATACCACCCAAACTAAGAAAGAAAGAAAAGGGAAGGAAAGAAAAGGGAAGGGAAGAAAAGGAAAGGAAAGGAAAGGGAAGGAAAGGGAAGGGAAGGGAAGGGAAGGGAAGGGAAGGGAAGGGAAGGGAAGGGAAGGGAAGGAAAGGAAAGGAAAGGAAAGGAAAGGAAAGGAAAGGAAAGGAAAGGAAAGGAAAGGAAAGGAAAGGAAAGGAAAGGAAAGGAAAGGAGACCAATTTCCTTTCCAAGCACCAAAACAACTTTCAGACAGATTATAGGACCTTGAACCAAATTAAGCGAAAGATTAGGAGAATGAGAACATACTCTGAAAACACATACAGCCTCTTTAACATCTCAGGTTTCTTTAACCATAAAATTATAGTGCAATGCACAAAAAGATGGCAGTGTTATCCTTTATCACAATACCCAGCCAAATTTAACTCCTCTCAAGTGTTATTATAAGAAATAGAATTTACTGCTGTGGACTTCTCCTCAATACCACTCCTTCCCTGTTTAATGAAATGTCATTATTCTAATACAAACCGCTTTCTTTCTGCAGCCTGTTCCCCCCCACACACACCCCACTAAACCACTATATTTCATTTCCTGCAGTTACATGGTATTATTGCTTTTTTTCCACAGCTATTGATTTAGGTGGGTATGGTTATTACAATGCAAGATAAAACAGCCCCTGCCCCTCGCCTGTTTTACCTTGTATGGTTGCGCATTAGCTTAATTTGTTTCAAATCTGCATTTGATTTGGCAAGGAAACCATTTATCTTTATGAAGAAAGCCCTCATAAAGTAAGAGAGTTTAGGAGCTCACTGCTTTAAAAATTTAATAGCCTTGTGTCTTACACACTAGAAAAATGAATTAAACCTTCCAATAGTATATGTCTCAATGTAACCCTTTTGCATCTTATACTATGTTTAATTTATTACATTCTAGGGAAGAAAAGGAATTAAAGGACAGGGTAAGGATGTAGCTTGCTTGTGTACTCTGTGAATAAAGTCAGGGTCCACTACTACTGAGTGCCTGGGTTCTCCACAAATCCTGTGTGCCATCATCTCATAAGCACAAGGTACAAAGAACTGCAGTGCCCCAATGAGTCCACGCCCCAATCCCCAGAATTCAGAAGTTGGTGACACCATGTAGCCAACAGACTTGCCAGTGTGAACGAATCATATGGTTAAGTACCTGAACTGGGAAGGGCTGTGGAGGTGGCTTAGTTGCTAAAGCATTTGCTTTGTGTGAAAGCATGAAGACCTGGGTCCGATCATTTAGAACCCACATAAAGAAGTTGAGCACCACAGCAAGCATCTATAATCTCAGGGATGGTGAGGCAGAGACAGGGAGGATGTCTGAAACTTCCTGGCCTAGCCAGTTCAGCAGAACAGTCTAGCTGCAGATTCAGTGAACCACCCTGCCTCAAAACATAAAAATGGAGAATAACTGACAAACATATTTCATACCAATGTACATCCATTCCACAGGCACATCCTCACATGTGTACATATATCTGCACAAACACACAAACACACACACACACACACACGACATCAAGGAGGCAGAAGAATTAGATATACATATGAGAGATCCAGACATATCATTTCCAGTTTTAGAGATGGAGGGAAGAGCTGCATGCTATGGAATGGGAGAAGCTTCTAGAAACTTTGAACGACAGTAGAATGAGTTCTCCCCTGGAACCTCCAGAATAGAAGAGAATCTCAGTTACATACTGCTTTGGAATACAGTAGGATCCATTTTAGACCTCTGTCTTATAGAACTACAAGGTAATTTATGATATTCAATTTCATTCTATAATCAGTGCGCCTAATATCATGCCAATATCATGCTGTTTTTCATACTGTAGCTCTGCAATACAGCTGAGATCTGGATAGACATGCCTCCATAGGATATTTTATTAATCAGAATTGTTTTTAGCTGTTCTCTTTTTGTGTTTCCATATTTGAAGATGTAGGGTTTTTTTTTTTTCCTGTGAATTGTGTGGAAATTTTGATGAGGACTGCATGGAATCTGTAGACTGCATATATATATATATACATACATATATATGTGTGTATATATATATGTACATATATATGTATATATATGCATCTCTCTATATGTGACATGTATAGCTATATATGTAGATGTATGAATACCTATATATGTGTATGCATACTTACACAGGCATATAAATTATGTATATTTGATAATATACTCCATATGTATACATGTACATATATACAAATGTATATTTATACATGTAAGCATATATGTATATGTATACTTGCATGTGTATATTTGCATACACATTGTATATAATATTCCATATTATATATTTTATATATTTATATGGTCAGTATGGGATATGGAGTTTGAGAACTCTTCTTTTGAAAACATCAATTGAAATGCTGACAAACATAAAAGGTTAAGGTCTGCTCTGCAAGACTTTTGGGACATTAGGACAGACATTTCCATTTGCCTAACATTCCCCTCATTCACACCTTTAATCCTCACAACAATCCCACAGGGTTGCCATAGACATATGGGAGACCAGGGATGGGGTGTGAATGGCTTTGCCCAGTTCCCACAGTTCAACTGCCTCATAATCTAAGCTCAAACCCAGCTCACTTTATTGAGTGCCCTGGCTTGTGTCATTTTTACTCAGTTACCTGCAATGTGAATTCAGCCAGAATAGAGTGTCTGTACTGTGTGTCTTGAATTCTGCTCAGCACTGAGTCTCCAAAGACCAGAAAAATCTAACTTTCAAGAAGTCAATGGTATGGTGGAAGAGATAATACAAATGTGCCCTTGTGACTGAAAGTTCAAGATGATCTGCTGCCAACCTTGAAGATGACGGAAAGGGAAGGAGCCAGGGGATGAAGGTGGCTTCTAGAAGCTGGAAGAGGCATGAATATTGATTTTCTAGAGAGTCTTTACAAAAAGCTAAACTGTGGCAACGCCTTGATTTTGGGGACATCTTATCTACTATTTGGGACATCTTATCTATTAGATAAGAAGGTTATGTTGTTTTAAACCCAGGAAGTTCATGGTAATTTTTTGGAAGGGGAGCAAGCAAAGAACATAATCCTATTTGTCGAGCTATCTGTGGATTGATTTACATGTATTTATTAAAAAGGAAACTCTAAGTACATAGGATGCTCTGGTAGCTGGGCCGGCTCCAAGCATTGTGAAAGCCGGATAGATCTAGTCTCTGCTGGTAGAGAACCTATCCCAGTTGTGCATGCAATAAATGAGAGAGCAGCCCAATAAACTCGGCATGGCATGTCCATGCTAGTGCTAAGCAAACAAAGGCTATATCCATAAAGCAATGTCTCCATCTCCTAAGGCTTTTGAGGTATAGATGGCCCAGGCAGGATCCCAATGTTTCTGCCTCCCATAAAGCCAAAGACATTTCACAGCTGTCTCATTTCCTCAGAGACACTGCACATTTCATGTAAGGAATCCCTCTGCATGCCCAACCCTCCTGTTTTCTTCTGAATTCCTGGAGGTGCTACCTCTCTCTTCTCTGAGAGGGCAGTGGCCATCCCTAACTGCTTTGAACTATGTTACCTAGCGGCTCCACTCCCTCCTCACAATACCATAGATATGTATCCTGCTATAGGCAGACCCAAATATTCTGTTGCAAATCCATTGCCCATAATCAGTGTCCCTGTTTTCCAAATGCAGTTTCAGAAGCACGGAAAAACAGAAACAAAACAAAACAAAACAAAAAAAACGAAACAAAAATCTAGGCAATTTTTGGCAGTCCTTGCAAGTGTCCATGACAGAAGGGACCTAAGTGGCTGAAAGCTATTTTCCCCATCGTCAATCCTTTCCCTGTGCAAACACATACCCACACGGTCTGGCTAATGCTTGCCTCTCTGGACATATGCGGGCAAATAAATGCAATTACGAGCAAGATGTAATCACAATTGTTTTGCTATTAAAGTTGATGCCTTCTCTCGTGGTTTGGTTGACAATATATGCAGAAGGGTGGAATTGCTTGCCACTTTCCCGGGAAGGAAAAAAAAACAAAAACCAAGAACACAGCAGCAAAAGTACTGCCTCCTCTATGTAATATCTGGGAAAATACAACATTTAAATGCAGAATTTGACTTTCCAAGAATTGCACCAGAAAACCTTTTAGCAGAAACAGCAGGGAGAGAAAGCTTTTCAAATCAGGATAGTCCATGAAGGATTATGAAAATGGAGGTCATTTCATGAGGCAGAATCTCAAATACAATGGGAAGCATCTTTTACTCTGTGTAAATACACACGGGCAATTTATTCTTCTCTGCTGAGCTACTAGGGGATATATTTTTGGTTGCTGGAAAAAAAAAAAGAAAAGAAAAAGAAAGGAAGGAAGCTACCATGCCCAAATGGATCTATCCAGAGTGATGAGCCTGGCCAGCCTGGGGAGTAGTGGCCAGTTTCTTTTGTGTGAGCCGGAGACATCCGGGGACCGAGAGGCTGACTGGAGACTTTCATCTGTAGTCAGTCCTTAAGAGAGGGTGAGGAAAGGGCAAATCCACCCACCTCAGAGTGTCTGGATGCTCTCGGAGCCGGCCAAGGATGTGTCCAATACCATTGACTTTGACTATGTCTCTACGCAACTCATCTGGTAGAAATATGCAACTTACCAGTGAGGTTATGTGGCCTCTTTGGCGAGGCTAGAGAAGGAAAGAGGCTATGAAACAGCTTATCCAGTCTGTAAATCTTAATGGAATTTTAGCAAAAGTAGCACTCGCATATTGCCATGATGTGAGCCGTGCTTGGGAATCATACAGGGGAGGAAGCGGTGATAGTTATCGTATTTTTCTGTGTGTCAGGATCTAGAATTACCTAGGAGACAAACCTCTGGGAGAACCTTGAAGATGTTTCTAGATTGGGTTAATTGAGATGGGAAGATCCACCCTGAATTTGGATCAGTGGGGTCCTGGAACAAACAAAGAGTGAGGATTCATATCTCTTTGCTTCCCAGCTCTGAAGCAATGTAACCCGGTGCCTCAAATTCCTGCTTCCACAAGCTCTCCATCCTGCTAGACCTGGAACCCTGAGCCAACTCCCTCCTTTGAGTGTTTTAATAGGAGTGTTTTGTCACAACAGGGAATGTAACTAATCCAGTGAGTTAGATTGGTTGATTGATTGGTTGAGATTGATTGATGATGAGTGGATAAACAAGATAATGGATTGATAATGGCAGACGATGATGATGGGATATCAGATGGATGATAAGGATTGGCAGATGTATACATTCGTTCATATGCAACTTACTTGCACTTGATATTTCTTGATTCTTTCCATGAACTAGATAACTATCTCTGCACTGGGAACTTAAGGGTAATGAGATGTGTGGGGACTCTGCCCTCAAGCGTACTGCTATCTAGTTGGAAACTACAGATAACTGAACAGTTTAGATCAACAAAAGCAGAGAGAGCTCTCAGTGAGAAGAGATGAGATGGGAGCTGCTTCCCTGGTTTGCCCACACAGGGTTCCAAGATCCTGACTTGTATTATAAACTGAATCCATCAAGTTCAAGTACTTTTGCTAACCTCTAAACATCAAGTTTCTGTGGCTTACAAATGAAAGCCCCAAGCTTAGTGCTCTGCAGTAAGAACAAGCAATTTGATGTGAACGACTCTTGCATAAAGTAAACTGTATAGAGTTTTCTGGAGGTGACACCATATTTTTTCAATGTTAAAGTTTGATTGTTTTTGCACATTTTGGCATAACTGAAATGTGGCCACCGTCTGTGGAATATCAAAGTTATAATTGACGGTTTCTCTCTCTTAATGTGGTATGGTCTAATTGAATGTATTGGTACACCTTAGTTTTAATTGTATAGAGAGTACTCGAGACAATTGTGTGGTGTTGGTAAGTGGTTATGTAGCCATGTGCTGGTAAGTGTTTGACAAGCAGCCCGCTTGGGGGAGGGATATGCTGATTCATAACATTCAGTATCTCCAAATACCAAATTATAAATAATCTACAACCAGGGCCCAATATTAGTTTGCATCCAATCCTCATTAAGCTTTTGGTCTCTGCTCATAGAAGAATATAAATCTGTGTCTAAATCCTGTGTCTTGTTTAAATCCTTTTTTTTGGCAACCTTCTAGTTCAATACATAGAATGATCTTTTCTTCAAACTTGGAGCAAGTGGCTCCTTCTCATATCTGAGTCCCAGTGCAAAAATCAGTGTCTCTGAGAAATGGTTCAGAGAGGAGGTATGAATATGCCCATTTGTGTAGCCATTCACATATTCCAATTCTCTGTCTCTGTCTGTCTATCTCTCTATATATCTCTCTGTCTCTGTCTGTGTCTCTGCCATCCTCTACCTCTCTCTCTCTTTTTTCTCTCTCTCTCCCTCTCTCTCAAACTCTCAGATTCAAGCATTCTCAGCACTTGATGTGACAGTACCCACATGATTGCCTGTGTGGTACCCTCCTTCTCCCCTCCTTCTCCTGCACCACACAGACTTTCCAGCAAAAACTTTCTCTCCAGAGCCTAGATCTAAACTATATGTAGTAAACAGCTGTGGAATGCCCCAATCACTGAACACAAGATTATATCATCAGTTAGATCCATGCACTGTGTGCCTGTGTATTCTTACTTTTGTAGGAAGAACAAAATTGTCTTTTATATAGTAAAATGAGCTAGTCTATCATGTGGACATGGTAAGACTTTAAGCCTTTCTGTTTTAATGAGGAATATTTACAGCAGACATAGGGACTTCTGCTTTTAGGCAGAGTGGATAGCAGAGCCTGGTTTATCCTACTAAAACAAAGAATAGATAAGGGTGCACTGCAGATAGCTTTTAAGATGCCGGGTACCAGAGGATGGAAGAAGAGATGGGAGACTATCGAGCTGAGCCTGACTGCAGCCGCAGCAACCTCAGCCTGACAAAGGGCATCCACATACAGTCCACTGCAGCAACCTCAGCCTGACGAAGGGCTTCCACATACAGTCCACGGGTAAGACTAATCTCCAACACGCAGTTCTCTCTCCAACACGCAGTTCTCTCTCCAACACGCAGTTCTCTCTCCCATTAGCCTATACAGCAAGGCAATGCATGATCTTGATTGGAAATAAATAATTTAAAACGTTGTTCTTCCTCTAGGATGTTATCTTTTATGTAGAAAGTCCGGGGGCTGTAGACAGGGCTCGGTGTTACAAAGCTTGTTCTACTCTGCTTTCTGGTTTTGTGATAAAATTTTGACTAAAAAAAAAAAATCTTGAGTGGGAAAGGATTTATTAAACCATACACTTTACAGCCTATCATCATCAAGAGAAGCCAAAGCAGGAACCTGGAGACAGGATCTGAAACAGAGGCTGTGGAAGAAGGCTGCTTTCCTCTGATTTGCCCAGTTACTGTTCTTATCCAACCCAGGACCACATACCCGGGGATGATACTGTCCACAGCAGGCTAGGACATCTTCTATCAATTAGTAATTAAGAAAATGGCCTAAAAACATGGTCACAGGCCAACCTGATGGAAACAGTTCCTCAGTTGAGGTTACCTCGTCCCAAGTGACACTTTTGTGTCTAGCACATGTGTCTGGTATAATCTAAATCCAGGGTTAGATCTCTAACATCTCAACGAAGAAAAAAAATTTAAAAAAATAAAAAGAAATCTCCTGAAATATATTAGAACTCTAAGAGGGTGTTTATCTAGGTTGTTGGACAGAAAATCAATTATATTTCTATAATACTATCAATAAATAATTTAATTCCCAAAGTACACAAGCTACTAAACCTGAGTCATGAAGTAACATGAAACCTGATGATACCATGATAGTAAAGCCTGTCTATTAAATACCAAACACTCACAGAGGAAATAGAAATAGATACAAATAAAAGGAATGATATCCCTATTCATGAGTTAGAAAAATAACATTATTAAAATATCCCAAGCCAATATAGAGATTTGAAGTAATCCTTATCGAATTTATAATGACTTTTTTCACAGAACCAGAAACACAATCCCATGATTCATAGGAAAGCACAAATGATGCCTGAGAGTCGATGCAGTCTTTAGCAAAATGGACAAAGTTTCATATGTGATGCTACCTTATTTCAAAATAAGAAGCAGAGCCTAATTATTCAAACAGTATGGTGCTATTATTTTTAAAAAAAATATGTGTAGAATAGAAAGATAGGAAACAACCTACGTAGTTAATTGAGTTTTGGAAAAGACCCCAAGAATACACAATAAGAAAAAGGATCGTCTCTTTAATAAATAGTGATAAGGAAACTGGACACCTAGTGGGAAAATTACATTGGATCCTTATTTTATGTTGTATGTTTTTAAAAAATAAAACCTCAGAGTACATTAAATAATGAAGCGATAGAATTATAAGAAGAAAAGCTTCCTAACACTGGCCTTGACAACTATCATTTGAACAGAGCCCAGGACCCCAGGCAACAAGTATGTGAACAGACAGATGAGACTGCATGACCCTGCCCGTGGGCCTACTGTGGTGGGCGGAGCATGACTCTGCCCGTGGGCCCACTGTGGTGGGCGGAGAGGAGCAAGTAGCAGTGTGAAGAGACCACCTACAAGAGAGAACACTAGCAACCCCCCCCCCCGCCCGGTGAGCGGTTAATATCCAGCATCTTTAAGGAGCAGAAGCAGCTCATTGACAAGAATCAAGTAAGGACAGTTTTTAAATGGCCAAAGGATCTAAAGAGACATTTTTCTGAAGAAGAAATAAAAATAGCCAAATATATAGAGAAAAAATGGTCCTTTTCATTAATATTCAAGGAAATGCAAATCAGAATAAAAGTGATAATGAAGGTTTTAGCAGATGAAATGTGTGTGTGTGTGTGTGTGTGTGTGTGTGTGTGTGTGTTTGTGTGTGTGTGCGCGCGCGCGCGCGCTCCAGTGTGTGTGCACATGTATAAACTTTAGAATGATGGGTAAAGACACTATCGAGTCTGATGACCTAAATTCAGGCCCTAGAACCCACATGGTAGAAAGAGAAGACTGATTCTTTTACATTATTATCTGACTTCTACATGCACACCATGGCTAATGTACTCTTTCTACCATCCTGTGACACATATACATGCACATACATGTCATCTATGCATGCATATATATATATATATGTATATATATATATATATATATATATATATATATATATACATATATATATATACAAAATAAATAATGCATGTAATTTTATCAAGAGAAAGGCAATTACAAAAAATTGAATTTGATATGGAATCAATGGACCCTTGAAACAATTAGGTTAATATAGCTGTGGAAACAGTGAGAGGATCATAATATTAACAATGTAATTACCTAGTGGTCCCACTATGGGTAAGTAACCAAACTAAGTCAAGGCAACCTCCCAAAGAGAGAGCTGTTCTCATGTGTTCTCTGTGGAACTGCATACAACTACCAAAATAGGGATTTAACTTGCAGTCACATGTGAGAAAATAAAGAAAGAAAACACTATACAGTGGGGTCTTCTTCAACCTTACAAATGAAGGCAACCTTATGTTTTGCAACAATGGTGTGCACGAACTTTGAAGGAATAATGCTGAGGAATGAGTAAGCCCATGGAAACAAGCACTGTAGGCTTTCATGGTTATGTGGAATCTAAAATCATGAACTCCGGCTGGAGAAGTGTCTCAGCAGTTACAAATTTGATCCTTGGGACCCCTGTGATGGAAGGAAAGAACCGATTCATTCACAATGTCCTCTGACCTCTCTGGTCACGTGGAGGCATGCACACCCACAACCACACACACACACACACACACACACACACACACACACACACACACCCATGCACGCATTCATGCACACACATGCACATGTACCATGTGTGCACATATGAATACACGCAATAAATAAAATGTAGTGAAAACTTGGACGTAATGCTTTCATTCTAATAAGTAAGACAGCCCATTTAAATCCATTGCTAATAAACATAACCTCTTGATTGGATAACTGTTTGTGTACCTAGTATATGCTAGACAATATAAAGGAGGAGAGTATAAGTAACTGGGATGCCTTTGGTGTGCCATTACCATGCCGAGAGGACATGCTGGGACCATAATTACTATAGAGCACATGTCCTGAGCCTTCATACTGGGGAAGTAAGCTACAGGGACCCTTTAGACCCTCTAGGAAAATGAAGTGAGGACCACAGTTTTGCTCCTAGAGGCTGAGGGGTTTGTCTATAGGAGTTTGCTGTAAAGTCTTATTAATGAGCACTATAGCCTGCCTTTTCTGATGTAACCAAAATGTAAATGGAGATAAAAAGAAAGGTTCCTAATGCTTTAATGTGGCCAAGAGATATTCAATATTTAATTCAATTTTCCCATTCTTATATCTTTTAAGAAAATTCTCTGTCTGTCTCTCTGTCTCTGTCTCTCTCTTTCTCTGTCTCTCTCTCTCTGTCTCTCTGTCTCTCTGTGTGTGTCTCTCTCTCTCCTGTGTGTGTATGTACTGTAGATGTATGCATTGTGTGTACATCATGTGTGTGCACTATGTGGCACTGCATGTGCACACTGTGTACATTGTATGTGTACTATGTGTGTGCATTATATGTGTACTGTGTGTATACTGTGTGTGTGCACGCTGTGTGTATTATGTGTATATACTGTGTGTGTGCACTGTGTGTGTATGTGCACTGTGTGTGTGTGTGCAGTGTGTGTGTGTGTGTGTGTGTGTGTGTGTGTGTGTGTGTGTGTGTTGTGTGTATGGAGAAAAAGACTGGCATCAGGTATCTATTTTAATCACTCTTCACAGTAGTTTTTGAGACAAGGTCTCTCACTGATCCTGGAACTTGACCATTAGTCTAGACTGCCTGGCCAATGAGGCTTGGGAATCCTCCTGTCTCTGCCTCACCCATACTGCAGTCACAAGCCCAAAACTGACTTGTTTTGAGATCCTAAGGATAGAGGTCAGGCCCTTCAGTTTGAGGGGGAATTCACTTTATTAACTAGGCCATCTCTCTATCCCCTATCCTAGAACCTTTAGATATGTAGATATGGCTATTTTGAGGTAGTTCAATCCCTCAGATAAGGTAATAAATATTATATAGTGATAATTTCTGCCCACTAACCAAAAATACATGCTTTAAACCTGCCAAAGAAAGAGTGTATGTCCATCAAAGATACTGCATAGAGGGGGATTCTACCCAGATCCACCTTTGAATTACTTCCTTGCCATGTTACAATCAAGTTCCCTGCATAGATTTCTCATCCTTCCTATCTTTTTTTTTAGATGTCAGTTTTTATTTTTAATTTATTTTCTATTGGATCTTTTATGTATTATCCCCTTTCCAGAACCCCCCTCTTACCTCCTGTTTCTATGAGGGTGCTCCCCCTCCCACCCACCCACTCCCACCTCACTGCCCTGGCATTTCCCTACACTGGAGCATGGAGCCTTCATTGGGCCAAGGGCTTCTCCTATTGACACTAGACAATGCCATCCTCTGCTACATATATGACTGGAGCCATGGGTCCCTCCATGGGTACTATTCGGTTGGTGGTTTAGTCCCTGAGAGCTCTGGGGTGGCAGGCAGGGGGCAGGGATCTGGTTGGTTGATATTCTTGTTCATCCTATGGGTTTGCAAACTCCTTCATCTCCTTCAGTCCTTTATCTAACTCCTCCAGTGGGGTCCCCTTGCTCAGTTCAATGGTTGTCTGTGAGCATCCACCTTTGCATTTGTCAGGCTCTGGTAGAGCCCCTCAGGAGACAGCTATAACAGGCAAACAGGCTCCTGTCAGCAAGCACTTCTTGGCATCGCAATAGTGTCTGGATTTGGTGTCTGTATATGGGATAGATCCCAGGTGGGGCAGTCTCTGGATGGCCTTTCCTTCAGTCTCTACTCCACACTTTGTCTCCATATATCCTTTAGACAGGAGCCATTTTTGGTTAAGAATTTGGAGATGACTGAGCGGCACCATTCCCCAACCAAGGGCCTTGCCTAACCTTTGGATATGGCTTCTTCAGGTTTTCCCACCCCTTTGTTGGGCATTTAAGCTAATCTCATCTCTGTTGGGTCCTGGGAGCCTCTTACTTTCCTGGCATCTGGGACTTGCTGGTGGCTACCCCCAGTTCCCCATGCTCCATTGCTATACACAATAACACAGTTCTTTACGTGAGTTCTTGACAAGATAGCATGCTCATATGCAGAGCTATCCCACAGGAAATACACATTCAGATGGTTTGTCTGCCACTGAGAAAGTCATATAAAGTCAGTGACAACAGCAAACACTCTCTGGTCACCTGACTGTGGTGCTGAGAGCCACGCTAGAATGAGGACAATATTTCACTAGATCCCCCCCCCCCCCGCCTCCCCGCTGTTATAAACCTGTTATTTCTGGTTCTTGGACTTCAGAAGTTTCCAGGCCACTTGTCCACATGTCTACATCATCACAAACACACACACACACACACACACACACACACACACACACACACACACACACCCCACCCAGATCTCACCCAGGATGTTTGCCACATGTCCGAGGAGAACTCCAGAAGAGCCTAGCCTGTCCTCCATTCCCACCTGCTGACATTGTGGGGAGGGAGGGACTCTATAAGCAGCTGGGCTCTGTCTGCTGTGGAATTTATTCCTCATTGATACTTAAATGGACAGACAGAAATTTAAGAAACAAAGACTCAAGAGGGACAAGCCAGACTACAGCTGACATAAAATTGGTCTTGATGATGGTCAATGGACTGCACTTATGGGCAGTGGTGGCACACACCTTTATCCCAGCACTTGTGAGGCAGAGGCAGGCAGATTTCTGAGTTTGAGGCCAGCCTGGTCTACAGAGTGAGTTCCAGGACAGCCAGAGCTACACAGAGAAACCCAGTCTCAGAGGGGGAAAAAAAAAAGAAGAAAGAAAAAAAATAATATTGTAATTAAAAAAAATAAAATTGCCAATTGAACCTAATGGCAAGTGACATTCTGGCTTATTCCTGAAGGGATTCCAGCAGCTTTTCCCAGGTAGGCTAGCAGAAATGGCTTCCTTGGGTTCACAGAGGGTTAATTTGGGGAATCCTCAGGGACAGCTTGAGTGACCCCGCTTATCCCAATCCTGACTCACAACCTAGGCGGAGCATTATGCTTTCTCTGCACATCCTCAGACAGATGAAGCCTCAAAATGAAGATGACAGAAGGGGACTATCTCCTTCCTCCTTCCTAAGGCCCCTGGAGAGTTATCTATGGCGACCTCCTCAGACCCTGGCTGCATTTTAGAGTTATTGTTCTGAGGGAAGATTTCGTTAGTGCCTCTAATTCATTCCTCACGGTGTTCTCCTGTTTATTCTTACTGGCAGCTAACTTGTAAAATTTTATTATGATTTTTTTTTTCTTAGTTGATGCCATAAAAGGGATCTCAAAAGCAATAATGGCGATTCTATCGCCAGCTTTAAGGATAGAGACGTAAATCCAGGACAAGCTGTGTGTCTACAAGAGGGAGGTAAGGTAGGTGTTGTCCTCATTTGGCTCTGGGGTCTGTAATTCTACCAACCTAGAGACAGGGAGGGAGAGAGGGCAAGGCGGGAAGCCAATGGGCTGTGGTGTGCTGGAGGGGTGGAGCCCTGGGGTCAGTTATGATTTAGTAACTTACATCTCTGCAAGTGCTTTATTCAAGTAGATTTGTTTTTAAATATTTTATCTTATTACCAGATATGAACGGTTGAGAGCCATCATGTGGGTACTGGGAATCAAAATCACATCCTTTGGAAAGGCAACAAGTACTCCCAACTGCTGGGCCCCACAGAAGGTTTTTCTGGTTTTGTTTTCTTTTGTTTTTTTAGTTTAAATGTAACATATATAAAGTAGTACTCAAAACTCTAGAGGTGATGACAGAAAAAGTCTCCAGAGGGACACCATGTCACTAGCCTCAAGGATAGAGGCCATGTGACAGCCAGCATGTGCTCTGCACATGCATGTGTTTGCTTGCCATTAAACATCAGAGCAAGTGTTAGAGGACCTTTGTGAGCCTAGAGATGTGATTAGCTCAGAGTCACCCCGTATGGAATCACCCGAGACAAACTCAACCACAGTGTCTGGCTTCCTCTCCTCAGCAGGGTATTTGCAGATGTGTTTGTGCTTGTGTGTTCTGTACTTGGACATCATTGTCTGGGCTCTGTGAAGTATGTCATTTGGATGACAGCATGTAATCAACTCATTTGTTCCATTGTTGATAGGCACAGGATTGTCCTGATCTCTTCCATAGAGAGCCTCTGGGAATTCTCTCTCTCTCTCTCTCTCTCTCTCTCTCTCTCTCTCTCTCTCTCTCTCTCTCTCTCTCAGTGTGTGTGTGTGTGTGTGTGTGTGTGTGTGTGTGTGTGTGTGTGTGTATACACATATGTACAAGATCTGGATTTGGTTAGTCACTCAAACACTTGCCCAGTTCTCTTCTCCCCCCCCCCCTTCTCAGTGACATTCTATACAGTTAGGATAGCCATCCTGGAGCCAGGGGGCTTTGCTTAGGGTTCTACACTTTCACTATCAGTTGCTTTTTTATTATGCACTTATCTGCCACACACACAAAAAAAGAACATTCTGTAACAAAGTTAAAACTCTCTCTGTATGGAGAATAAGCATGTTCTAGCTGGCAGCCTACAGTGGCCCACACATGCACAGCAGTTGCTTCTGCATTTACTAACCCTGAAAACTGCCTGCCTCCTGGAGACAAATGACGACAGGGATCATGATCAGAACAACCAATCATATGGGGCCAACTACATGGAGTGAGCAGTCATGGACCACTGGGGCTCGGCTGGAAGGTATAAAGGTACACCCTATCCTGCAATGAATGAGTCCGCTTCTGCTTCTCACTTGACTTCTGGAGTCTCTGTCTTTGATTCTGTGCCTTCTTACCCCCTATCCCCAAGGACCATCCTGAGAGGATGAGGGCTAGGGCAACACAATGTCATGATCCAAGTATCATTCACCTGTATTCCATCTTTTCTCCTTGCCTAACAGCATTACCATGCCCTCTCTAAATGTTAAACTACACCCAAACATATATTTGTTTATATATATATGTATGTGTGTGTGTGTATGATGTATATGTATATATTATATATGTATGTGTGTAGGTATGTGTGTATATATATATACATACACACACACACATGTATACATGTATACATTTTAAGCTGTGAACATATCTTGGTGAATCTCTTCTACAAATGCCTAGGATAGGACAACCTAGTCACAGAGAATCTTATGTTCCACTTACACTGAGCTAATGTTCAATTTTACCCATTCTATGTTAGACTGAGGAACTTTGAACATGTCATTTGAGATCTCTGGGCCTATTTACCTATCAGAGAAATTCCATATTCTAGTGTTGGTCAAGCATAGTATCATTTAGAGCTAAACATCACGGTCCAGTATTTAATAGCACTTTGTCTCGGAGATATTTAGTGTTCCTTAAAGGATTTATACATGTCCCTATCTTTCTGGTTCATGCTTTAGATTGGTTTAAACAATGCCTTAGGCTTGTCTAGTAGGATTATGAGTGGATACGTGGATGACTTCAACCAGTCCATCAAGCCTCCCCATTCTCCCAACTATTGGCTTATCCCCTGCTATAGAACCCAGAAGAGCAAGTTCCAGGGTGGTGTGAGATATACCACACAAGGGAGAATGCCATAGGTAGCTGAGTTCCCATGTGGAACACAAAAACCACTAACATGTTGTTTGTGGGTGTTGCAGAGGGAGGAAGAGAAAGAAGAAGCCATCACTGCGCTAAGTGACCAAGACTTCTAGCTTTTATTTTCCCAATGTGTCACAGACCCTCTGGCTACAAACAAGGACTGTGTTGGGAGAATACAACTCTACTCCAAGAAAACCACTAGCCAGTTGCTTTGAAGACTTACAAACTTTAGCTGGACAGAAGCCTTCCACCACCAAGTTGCCTAATTTCTGAATGGCAGAGCAAGCCATTTCTTGCTGTGACTAAAGCGAAAGGTCTGTAAGTAATCCTTGACTGGGATATGTTAATTGACAAATCTTTCTTCTCTGAAAAAAAAAAAAACAGCTTGTAATTCTCAAATTGTATCTGATGTACCCCAAAAGCCCAGCATTCCTTTCAAAAAAAAAAAAAAAAGAAGGCCCTTGGTGATTATTATTTTAGAAACAAATAAAGAGTACACAATCCTCTCCTACCAGGTTCAAAGCCAGCCTCATTCTTTTGTTCTTGCAAAGGCTTTCTTTCTGGAGGTCCCTGGTATCAACGTGGCCTGCAAGCTCTCTCCTAATGATTAAACTCCTAAACATAATACAAAGAGTGCTTAATAAGGCTTTTGTGTTATTTTCCAGTTACCATAGAGACTGTTGAGTGTAGGACTTTAAGTATGTGTAAATATGTATTTTGGACAGTGTTTAAGAGCACGTATAATTTACCCAGCCATAGCAGCTGCTTCACAGTGTGGCAGTTCAGTGCGACAAGGCGTATGGAAAGCATTTTATGGTGTGTTATTTATAGTTATTTCCTCAATGGCCTCCAAGAGCTCCTTCCATTGTGCAGGGGAAATAGGCATTTAGCCCTTTTTAACAATGAATGTCATTTGCTCCATTGTAGCAGTTGATAGTCATAGGTCCCAGGAAGGCTGGTAAATACACAGTTGGTAAAGTGACAACTTGAAAAAGAAACCGCAGTTGACTGGGGAGAAGCAAGGCAAACAAGGCCCCTGCCTCCCAGAGCTGAGCTCATTAGGGAGGGAAGTTGTTGGGGGGTGAAAGGGGAGCTTCTCTGGCAGGATAGGAAACCCTTGGACCCTTGGAAAGAGGTCACTGTCTGCTTTGAAGTTGTCCCCATGGGCAAAATAACACATAATAAAAGCAACAATAACTAATAACTATTAGGCAAAGTTGACTCTGGGCCAGAGGCACTGAGTACTATGTTCAAAGCCCGTTTGACCCTCCCAACATCCTAACCCAATGGGTTAGCAGGCCCTGTGAGATTCTTCAATTTGCCCAATAAGGAAACTGAGGTATGGAAATTGTTCTGACTGCCGAACATCAGACATGTGAAGGTAGTTCTAAGCCTTATTAGGTTCAACTCAGTATTTCCTCAAAGCTGTACTTTCAGGGACTATGTGATATGACTCATATTCTGCCCAGGACTTTCTGAGCCACATGAGGGGTTAGTTCTTGCTCAGCAATGCCTTCTCTGTACCAGTAGTACATGCAATTTTTCCAAACGCACAAGAATTCTTCTAGGGAAAGAATGAGACTTGAACTATGCTGCCCAAGTCCTCTGTGCATGGCTCATTCTTCAGTCTCAGCTTGACTTAACACAGAGTCTTCAGGACTCACTTTGTTCAGATGAAGAACCATCTATTCAGCATCAGGTGTCAGGCAGCTCTTCCCCTCTGAACCCCAGACGAAGCATTGGTTCATACAAGCTTTTCCTCATTAAGTGCAGCTACACGTACATATAAGGCACCTTTTCTCCAGTGTGGGGCATATCTCCTCCCTAGGGAATATTTGAAAAGGTCTTGTATTGGGTTCAATGGCACACACCTGCAATCCCAGCACATGAGAAGCAGAGGCAGGAAGATCAAGAGTTTGATAGTAGTTGCCTGGGCTACATAGCCAGACCTTGGGTCAATAAAACAAAAGGAAAGAAAAGAGGTAGAAGAAGAAGAGAAAGGGAAAGAATGTGGAATAAAGAGGCAGAGCCTGAAGGAAGAAGGAAGAGTGGGAGATATAAGGAAGGAAGAAAAGAAGGGATAGAGGGAGGGAAGGAGGATAGAAGGAAAGAGGAAGAGAGGGATGAAGGAAAAGAGAGTAATAGTAAAGAATAAAAGGAAGAGTATGAAGGTGGAGGGAAGAGAAGAAAGGGGTGGGGAAAAGGCGGAGGAAAAATAGGAGAGAGAAGAGAGGGAAGAAAAGGAAGGAAGGGGAAAGGAAGAGAGGAGGACATGTAGGCCTGGAGACAGTTTTGACTGTCACCGCTGAGAGAATACAACTGGTTTCCAGTAGGCAGCAGCCTGGGATGCTGCTCAGTCTCCTGCAGCAAAAGAATTAACCATCTTCTAATGAAGAAAGTGCTGACTTCAAGTAATTAAGTATGGTCCAACACAGAATGGGTGGCATTACTTCAGGGGACATTAAATTGGAATGAGGCTAAAGGTCCATTGATCAGCTTGCTCGAAACATGGATTGCAAGATTTAGGCATTATAACCATTGAATACTTAACGCATGGTTCTATACCCGGTTATTCAAGAAGAAGTCTAAAATGTCCTTGCACTCGCAAAAGTTGGGGGTCAATTTGGGGCTTTCTAGCACCTGAGAGGAGACCATAAGAGGCTCTGAGTGTATCTGGTGTTAGAAACCAAGAAAGAGTGTTCAACTGGAACTTTCCCCTGGCAGGGGCAGCATTCTTTTTCAGAATGGTGAAAGCCAGCACCTGGTACACACTGAAAGCCACGGTTGCCCTGGTCTGGTCTGTGATTAACATGTTCTTGGTCATTGCACCCAGTGAGGGACTTCTCCCAGGAGGAATTGGGAAATGATTCCAGGTCAATCCACACTATTTCCCTTCTTTTCCTAACTTCCCATATGATTACCTATCCAGTATGTCAAACAACCAGCAAACATCCATGCCTGTGACCTGGGACTTGTTCTAGTGTCTATCTCTAATCCTAGCTTAAGAGGAAGATCAAATATCACATTTTGCAGTTTGGGGTTTTGTTGTTTTGTTTTGTTTTGTTTTGTTGTTTGTTATTTTGGGGGATTTTTTTCTCTTTTTTTGAGAAAGAGCCTTGCTAATGCAGCCCTGGTTAGCTTGGAACTCACTATGTCGACAAAGCTGGTCTCGAACTTGCAGTGGTCTTTTTGACTCTATCTCTCAAGCTATGGATTAGAGGCATGCATCATCATGTCTAGCCAACATGACTCTTGCAAAATACATTTAGGATCCAGAGGACAGCTTCCTTCTGGAGGTTGTTAGGCCTGCATCCTTGAATGTGTCATTTCCTAGAATACTGTAGTATATTGGAATTACTCATTTAACACCTATTGACTAATTAAACAAATGAAGTTACTATACTCTACAATGAAAAAAAAACAACCCCTGGAAAGCAGAAATAGTATTCAAGATGATTCAGAAAGCTACTACATTAGGACAAAACCTGTTCCCATAGGGACCAGGTGATGGGCATAATGGTAGGTCATTCCTACAAAAGACTGAGACAGAGGATGAAGAGGACTGGAGAAATGGCTCAGCAGTTAGGAGCATTTGCTGTTCTTCCAGAGGACCAGCATTTGCCTCTCAGCATCTACATTAGGCATCTCACAACTACCTGTAACTCTAGCTCTAGAGGATCTGGCACTCTCTTCTGGTCTCCATGGGCATCTGTGCCCATGGTGGTGCATGTATGCACACACAAACACATACACACATGCACACATATGTGCACACACATACACGCACATGCACACACATGTCCACACAATTCACACCATACATACATGCACATGCATGCATACATAAGTGCAGGCAAACATATGTTCACACATGTACACATACATGCATAGACACATGCATGCATACATACATACATACATACACACAATACACTCATGTGTACACACCACATACATACCATACACATATAAACACGTATACACCATACACATACACACTACACACACACACACACACACACACACACACACACACACACACCACAAACACCACCACCAACAACAATGACAACAAATAAAAATTAAGAAGAGGAAGGAGCCCAGGAAAATCCTAGGGTCAAGGTGCCCAGACATTTCTCTTTGACCTTTGGTCATGGTCCACATATGCTTGGTATGAGTCTATGGGACACCAGCCTGGTTTTTTTGGTTCTCATTATTTTTTGTATTTTATCGCCTTCACATTCACACACACACACACACACACACACACACACACACACACACATATGCAGAGATGGGGCTCTTACTTGAGTTTCAGTGTTCATCTGTTAAAATAACAAAAAATAAAATAGTCCTTTAAAAAAATACTTCTGTGGGTCAGATCCTGAGCCAGGAAACTTGCTTCTCTTCTATCATAGTTAAAATTTAAGGGGCTGGAGAGAAGGTTCAGCAGTTGAATGTGGTCTGCTCTTTCAGAGGACCTGAGATTGTTTTTCAGAAACCACACTAGGATATATACAATCACCTGTAACTCTAGCAGACTTGACTTTCTCTCTTCTGGCCTCTGTGGGCATCCACACTCATGTGTACACAACCTCACACAGACATTCACACATGCCTATAATTAAAAATAGAATAAATCTTATAAAAATTCTAAACCCCACAAGGTGGGGTGCAATCATCCCATCCCCATTGTGTAGTTGAAGACACTGAGCTCATACTGTTGGAATAATCACTAATGGATTTTTTTTCCTTTTCCAAAATGCATTCAGAAGAGAATGCCACGGTTGTAGATGAGAACTCCACCTCAGAGATGGGTGCAAGGTTGGTCGGTCACTCCTGGTGCCAGTGTTGGTCTTGAAGCCTTGCTGAGATTTTAACCAAGGAGACGGGGAGATGCAAAGGAAGTGAGTGGAAAAATGAGCCAAGCTTCATGAACGCCAAGGGGGCAGGTATATGATGTTCCAGAATGAGCATTCAGTCTGGCTGGCCTATGGACACAAGGCGGGACATAGTACAGTCATGTGTTCATTAGAGTTGGCTCCCAGCTCCGACCGCCATGCCTCCCGTATGTGGCCATGATTCCCTGCTGTGAAGGAGTCTTACCTGTCTAGAACCATAGACCCAAATAATCTCTTCCTTCTATAAATTGTCCTGGTCACAGTGTTTTTGTCATATCATCAGAAAGGCAACTGACAGACTGATGCTGAAGGCCTGGGAGATTTCTGGAGAGCTGCCTGTTGGCATTTCTTGTAGGCGCAGCCCCACAGTTAACTGGTAACAGCCAGGTGTGCCTTACTCACTATAAAAGGGTCTGCTTGCCCCTCCTCACTCTCTTCTCTTGCTCTTTCTCTCTTAACCTCTTCCGTCTCTGTCCCTTCTCTTCCCAGGTGTTCATGGCTAGCCTCTACTCTTCTATATACTCTCTCTCTCTCCCTCTCTCTCTCCTTCTGCTTCTCCTTTTCCCTCTCCCTCTCCCTTTCCCTCTCCCTCTGTCTTTCAGTCTCCACTACCCCTTCAACTTCTCTCCTCATGCCTTAAATAAACTCTATTTTATACTATACCATCATCATATGTACCTCAGGGGGAAGGGATGCCTCAACATCCCCTTCCCCCATACCATACCGTACCTCCACCAAACATATCCCTGGTTTCTTTTCTTTCTTCCTTTTCTTTTCTTTTTTCCTCTCTCTCTCTCTTTCTCTCTCTCTCTCTCTCTTTTTTTTTAATAAAACACAACACTGCCGGCCTTCACTCTGTACTGGAACCCAAAGAAACTGGGCTCTGCTGTCAGCAAAGAATGCTGAGAACAGCAGAAACAGCAACAGGGAGAGAAAACCTCACCAGCAAGAAGCAAAGATGATAATGCAAAGCAGTCTCGTCTTTCTTCACACACTGCATACGGGAAGATTCTAGCCCCTCTCCCTTCTGTATCTGTCCTTGAAGACATACTCGGAGGTGTGACTCTTAGTTGATTCCAGATCTAATGGAGCTGACGATCTAGATGAACTGCTGCTGTTGGCAGTATAAAAGGGCCTCTCATCTCACGAGACATAAGCACAAACTCCAGATGAGGTCTAGCCTCATCTAAGAAAAGACCACAAGGCACATGGTCCGGCTCCGGATGCCTAAGCTTCCTTTAATGAGGTAAAGGATCCATCCTGAAACCCATGAGGGCAGTTGCAGGCCCAGCAGGCACTCAGAGCACCAAGATGGGAAGACATTATACAGACCAGCACACACTTCCACCCATGAAAAGCAAGAGAGGCAGGAAGCATTCACCTGTGAAATGTTATCTAAGGCTTTTCCTTACTCTTGGCACTGGAGAAACAGCCGTAAGCAAGAATGAGGCAATCTCTGCCAAGTGTTAGTACAAAAAGACAGACCAATAGAATATACAGGAGCCTCATCTCAGCCAAGCTACTGAATTGACCAATGGGGAGAAAGGTGTCACTGACCTACCACATGCGCACACAACTCAAAATGTTCCCCATAGACCAGCTTATTAAATGGAGACCCAGGCCTCCTCCCACACCTGCTAAAACAGAGCCTCAGGAAAGATGGAGCACCAGGGGTTTTCAAGCTTCCCTCCTAGAGTGAGTTCTTTAGGGGGTGTCGTACCACACACACAGTAATGGTACAACTGATATGTGGGGGGGTCTGTCACTTCCTGTCATAAGCATCCTCAGAGATATGAAGACCACACCTAGCCCAGCTGAGAGCAGACAGAGAGAAGCAAAGTCTATTCTCCAGGGTGCCTCAAAATAATTACCGTTCTCTTAATAATAAATGAGTAGGCCCAAGTCCCAGAACACACAAGCACCAAGCAAAACATGTCAATATAAAGTCCAGCAAAATAAAGCAATTGATTTAAAATAGATTTCTCTAGATTGTTCTCCTGCTTGGACTAAGCTCCCTGCTTCTGGACCCCCATGTTGTGTCTCCCCCTCTCCCAGACATCAGTGTCTGCTCTTGAACTGTTCATGTTGGTATGTATTCCCTCTCTGTCTATCTCTGTCTTTCTCTCTGTGTCTCTGTCTCTGTCTCTGTCTCTCTCTCTCTCTCTCTCTCTCTCTCTCTCTCTCTCTCTGTGTGTGTGTGTGTGTGTGTGTATGTATGTATGTATGTATGTATGCATATTGGGATGCATATGTGCATGACTGTACTGGCTGGTTTTGTGTGACAACTTGACACAGGCTGGAGTTATCACAGAGAAAGGAGCTTCAGTTGAGGAAATGCCTCCATGAGATCCAGCTGTAAGGCATTTTCTCAATTAGTGATGGTGGAGGGACAGCCCCTTGTAGGTGGTGCCTTCCCTGGGCTAGAAGTCCTGGGTTCTATAAGAAAGCTAGCTGAGCAAGCCAGGGGAAGCAAGCCAGTAAGTAACATCCCTCCATGTCCTCTGCATCAGCTCCTGCTTCCTGACCTGCTTGAGTTCCCATCCTGACTTCCTTTGGGGATCAACAGCAATGTGAAAGTGTAAGCTGAATAAACCCTTTCCTCCCCAACTTCCTTTTTGATCGTGATGTTTGTGCAGGAATAGGAACCCCAACTAAGACAGTGACTGCACATACATGTGGAAGCCAGAGGTTGACATCAGTTGCCTTCCTTTTTTGCTTTCCACCTCGGTTTTTGAGTTAGCATATTTAACTGAACTTGGACCTTACTACTTAGGTAGCCTAGCTGGTCACTGAGCTCTGTGGGTCCTTCTGTCTCCCCTCTCCTACACTGAGACTGCAGGTAGGCTCAGCCTTTCCCTGAGTGCATCTGAAGTCTCCATGCTTGCAAGACAAGCCCTTTATCAATGGAACCATCTCCCCAGGTCTTATTTGCATTTTGGCTGTAGTTTTCTTGAGAGCATTCAATCTGACAATGAGAAAGTTATTCTGGCCCTTAAAAAATACCTTTCTGCATCAGTTGGAGAAGGAGATCTGTGTATGAAATGCCCTTACTAGACAAACAGCAAATGTAGTTCTAAATCCCTTCAATAATTGCAGGTTGGAAATTTCACTTCCTCATGATTCCCTGATTTCTCCCATCTACCCCCTTGGAAAGTTCTAGATTCTCTACTGTCCTCAGTGCCTGACCTCAGCAATTACCATTTGAAAACCCACTGAGTGGAGCCGGCTGCTTTCTAAGGCTCCCTAAAAGTTTATCAAGGATAAAAGACTAGCGTTGGCTATGGGTTCCCTTCAAATGGGCCTTTCCACGTTGACTGTGCTCAGCTAAGGACAAAAGCATTCTATACAGTAGGAAGGAGTAGAAAGAGCTCTCTTGCCTTTTGTAGTTTTAGTATAAGTTCAAGGCTAGACTTGATTGCTACAGGATCACATGACATAGAAGAGGCCAGTTGCTATCACCAAGCTTCCCAGTAAATAATCAGTGGATTATCAAGATATGAGTGAGTTCTCCCAAGCCCAGAGCATCCCAACAATTATCTCCTTAAAGTATTGGGGGGTAGGAGTGTTCTTCGTGGGACAACAGCTAACTGTTACTAGCCACTAGGTAAAGGATGCTGCAATTCAGAGAGTATCTGCTTTATGTAGAATCTGGTTTTCCTCCATAGAATCTTGAATTCTTGCTTCCCTGATGGTGGTGCTGAGGAGAAGATGTTCCTTTTTGATACATATGAAAGCTCTGATATTTTACTTTGTTTCTATGCACATTTACTCCTCTGCATTTACACTGTCTCTCTTGTCTAATCTTCTAAATTCCCGTTCTTCCCCACTTTCTCAGCTCCTCATCTCCCCCCTCTTTCCCCACATTCTCTGGTGTCCCTGGCACTTCCAGGATAGACTTCCTCTCTTGCTTCTGCCACCCAGCCTGCCTCACACTTCCTCTTCCTGTCCCATACAGCTGGGCCCCATTGCAATAGTTTAAGCAAACAAATCTTTAAAACAATAAGGCAGATTGTGCCAACCTCTAGATGATGAAGCCAAAACACTCTTGCTGATTAGTAGAAGGGAGAAAGATTGCTCAGCTTGCCAAGCCTGAGGCCTCTGTGTGGACACAAGGACCTTGCAGGAGCCACATAGCTCTGGCATTCAACCAATGGCCCCTTGTCCCCCTACTCCTGGAACCAGAAAAGCAAGGTTGCTAAAACAGGAAAACAGGTGGCTTGATCATCCTCAGCTGTGAGCAACTGGGGGAGTTTCCAGGTTTGGCTTTTATGAGGCTAAAACGGTTGAATCATTAAATGTTTAGAGAAAGTGAGGCTGGCACCCAGCCTTGCGTTTTCTGTAATATCAATTATTCTGGCAGAACGCTGCTACTGGCGGGCCTGGAAGGTACTGAGATCCTGGGAGGTGTCACCAGCTCACCTCTCCTCTGCCAGAGCATCACTGCCAGAGTGCAGGATAAGAACGATGGTCTTGAGGAAGACTCAAGGATTGGAGGGTGGTATCAAAGAGTAAAGGTGACCAGAGCCCTATATGAGTCTCTCTCTCTCTCTCTCTCTCTCTCTCTCTCTCTCTCTCTCTCTCTGACTGAGCTGGCAGACATCCCAGAAGGATCTGCTTATTGATACATAATCCTTGCTTGCAAGTTTTCTGCATCCTCTTGCATCTTTGGAAAGAGAGCAAGTACCAGTGTTTTAGTAGAAAGATTCTCCCCTGTGCATGTCTGGTCTCAGTCTCCAGCTAGGACTATGACTGCAGATCTCCAGGCCAGACCTCTTAAAATTCCAGAATGTCACCTCCTGTTACCTTCTTCCAGCCTCCTTGATGATGGACCAGAAGGACCAAAGAGTCTCTACTCAATGAACCTAACATCAAACTCCAGTTCTTCCCACCCAAACCTGACTCCTCTGAAGGAGTCCACGCTACCGCCTCGCTGGCAAGAACGGACGTGGACACCAGAATCCTTCTGCAAGCATACTTTTATTACATCATGCGGAGGAAAAGGGCGAGCCCAAGATGGATCCCACTTATATACACCTCAGTGAGACGTGTGTCGTCAGGATTGGCTGACTGCCCATTACCTCAAGTTGCACCCCAGGATGGGCAGTGACTTACATGGCTTTGTAACAAGCGCATGCGCACTGAACTTGTTTGCTTGTCCCAGGCTGGGGGTGGTGACAGGATGTCAGCGCCATCTTGGAATGGCGGCAGAACCAGCTCGGGCGTGGCTCTCTACACTCCTCTTTGAAAATGGCCTCACCAATCCTATTTTAAAGGATGCTGAAAGCTTATTCAAACACATAAGCACATCCCTTATCTTCCTTCTACATGGTTTTATACAAAGAATCAATGTGATATATAGAGTCATCACCCTGCTTCTTCTTTTTGCTATGTGCCCAAGAGACTCCCCTACTTCTTTGTACAAGCTGATACCTTGATTTATTGTGGAACATAGTTCCACAATGTTTCAATTTTTAGCTACTCCTTAACTTAAACCAGCCCTGGGACAAAAGTCTTCCTACCTCCAGTCTCAACTTCCAAGTGAATGCCTCCCAGAAGCCGCTCAACCAATCACACCAAAGATGTCATTGTGGCTGGCCATACTGGGATGTATGTGGTGGCATCTGGGCTGGTGTCTCACCTGAACAAAGGATAAGAGACAGTAACTGGTGTCTCCCCCAAGGAGCTCTTGACACATCCCAGCGAACCTTCCAATAGCTTGCTAAAGGACTCTCTTCCTGCTCAGAACCCTTCAGTTACTCTGAGGACAAGAACAAGACTCTTCCAAAAGGCCTACCAAGAATACCCCCATCTCCTTCATCTCAGCTTTATCCACTGGGAGTCCTTCCTGCCCACTAATCCATCTTTCTAGTATATTCCTTGAGCTCTATGTATTTTATTTGTCTATCCACAATGTATTTTTAATATTCCTTTTGTAGAGGCAATACATTCATGTGGCTCATGAATTAATACTCTAAAATTTATACACACAAGATTGTCCATCCCGCTCTGACCCAGTTCCCTCCTGATCTTTAAGCCCTACACTCATGTAATAAAAAGATGTTCAGAAATGTTACATTCTTTGGGTTTTATACAAGGAGTAGAACAATGAACGCATATATGTGCTCAGTTCTCTTGTTTTACTTAACAATATTATACCCTAACGATTGCTCCATTTTGGTACACTTTAGGACCTATATTTTACAGCTACATAGTATCCCATCCTAAGAATACCCCATAGTTGATGTAAATCATCCCTCCAACTTCAACCTGATATGCAGTTTCTTCTTTTTTATTTTTCTGTTTTAAATAATATAACTAACAATAAAACATGCAATTATGGTATATTCCTATATAGCTATAGAAAAATCCTAGAAGTAAATAAGCTATTTGGAAGTCTATGTGTTTGTTATGCATATTACCAAACTGCTCTCCCAAGGGAGTTTAAATGACATTCTTAACTCACAAGAGTGTCTTCTCCTCAACCTCATGAACATCGATCTTGTAGGTAAAACATAAATTCTACCAGTTATCTTAAGTACCATAAAGATTCCCCAGTTAACCGGTGTGAACTATTTGATACTTGAACAGCACACCAGCAAATGGAAGTCACACTATACATGGCCAGAAGGCCACCTTCCCAGAGTCCTCCTGGACCTGGATAGCCATGGGTAGGGGACACATGACTATGGAACACCAACGTCACAGTGAACCTGCCTGTCAGAGCAGTTAGGAAACTGTAGTGTCAGGGGGAGGGAAGAAATTTTATTTGGGGTCTTTAATCTAATTAACTTAAAGATATGTTTGGGGACAGGTGAATTGGTTGATGAAAGAGGAGTATATAAGAGATGAGGAAGGAGCAGAAGGAGATATGCAGCTGGGGATTAGGAAGGGTGTTTTCATGCTATGAGATTAGGTGCAGTCCAGTACTGGGCTGCTGCATAACCAATGCAAGGTGATTAGCATATAAAACAGGTGCAAAGGAGGGGTCTGCGAGGCTGTCTAAGTACAGAAGAGCAAACTGGCAGCTCAGCCCATCCTGGTCCAAACCACACTCCTAGCACCAGCCTCTTGGGAATCTCCTGGCCTCCTTCTGTGACTCAGTCTCTTCCCTGGTATTATAAAGGACCTCTGATTTCACAGGGCATGCAGAGGAGTAACCAATGAGCGTTTGCAGAATGTCCCAGTTCCCAGCATATTGGAGACACTTACATGGTATTTGAAGCTGGACATTTGAAGGTGGCACACACCTGTGATTCCAGCCCTCTGGAGGCTGATGTGAAGGAATCTTGGGTTGGGAGCAGTTTGGAGTACATGGTCAGAGGCTTGAGGGTAGCCTGGGCTATGAGCACCAAGAGGCCTGGTCTCAAAAGAAAGCAAAAGTAACAAAACAACAAAGAAATACCATCCGCTGCTCCATGATATGGTGACTACTTAGCGGAATTAGTTTCTACTGACTTATTGGGTCTCAGGAGTCTTGGACCAGAAGGAGCTGAACACCAGCTATTCTATCAGGTCTAAGTCTGGTTTCTTCACCTATCAGAAGGGGATGCTGACAGCAAACTCACTTTTGAAACCTTGGGATAATGTCACCTTAACTGAATACCTGCTATACCTGAAGGGGTTCTCAGCAAAAGCCCATTATTTGCAATGTCAGCTTCTGCTTAGGAGCAGGGGTCCTAGGAAACATCTGAGATCTGTGCATCTCTTTCTGAGACAGCGTCACCTGGTTTCTCCCTGAAGCTTGGACACAGACACACCTTCCCAGAGCACAGGAGCTCTGCTGTCCTTGCCCCTTCTGCTCAGCCAGCCCTCAGGACCAGGAAGAGGACTCAGAGAGGCAGCTGAACCTTGCCTCTCCAGCTCTGGTTGTCGCCTCTAATTCACTGTGAAAGGGCCTCGGCACCACCCCCGTGAGGTCCTTAAATGTTTTATGAGCTCCCTGAAATGCTCAGATAATTAAAAACACTTTCTTAATTTAATAGCTTGGCTTAATGAAACCAGGACTTTATGTTTTCTTTGGAAGGGGGTGAGCACCCCAGTCACACTTATTAATTTTTTGAGACTGTGCCCAATTGTGCCCAGGGATAGAAGGAAACCATTGCTTCCAGGGGACAGGGGCTTTCCTGAGCCTGTGACAAGTCTCAGGCTTATTAGAGCTCATTATATCCTGGGAGCCTGAAGACCTAAATTAGCAATCATCTCGGATGACGTGGCAGGCTATTATTAAGGAGGCCACTTATTACAGAAACATGGAATTATCAATTAAAAAGTAGGCTTCCTAGGCCCCAAAGGTATGATCGGATTACCTGGGCCACTCCGGGACTCACTTCCAAGGCCATGGAGCAGAGCAGGACCCTCTGGGAGGAACTGCTTCTGTCAAGCTTAATGAACATGATCCCCTGAGAAAGGAAATGCCATCATTTAAACATGTTGCATGCGAGCCCAGTGGGTCTGGGAGGTAACGGCCAGAGCCTGCATTCCAGCCTGCAGTCACCATCAAGCCTCTAGGAAGCAGGAGTCCTTTGGAGACACTGCTAGCCTTTCCCCAGGTGTAGTCGCATGGGAGGGTGGGGTGTGCTGGACCCTACAGTCAGAGGCAGTAGTGCTATGGAGGGGGCTGATAGCAGCCTCAAGAGAAAATTCTCTGTGCTTCTTCCCAATTCCACAGATCAGGTTCACGGTGTCAAGGGCTCAAAGCCAGCCACGGTGGCATCACGGACACCAGAGAGATGGGCAGGTGTCAGCAAGTGTCTCTCATGCCTTGCTCAGTGCATCACAGCTCTAGATTCAGGTCCAAGTTTTGAATGGCCCATTAAGTTCAATCACAAGGCATCTATTAGCTTCCCAGAGCCTTCTTCACTCTGACCAAAAGGAAGATCAAACACTTCCTACCTTTGCTTTGCAGTATTAAGATCAGTGTCTAGTTCTTGATGCTCTTCTCACCCTATTACGTATCTTTTTGTATCACCATTGAGGAGCAGGAAAGGTGGTTCAGTCAGTTAGGCGCTTGCTTTAGGAATACAAGTACCTGAATTCTAAGCCCAGAGTCCACATAATGTAAAAAACTGAGTGTGGTAGCAGCAAGTGCTTGTAATCCGGTGCTGGGGAGATGGGGATGGTTGGGTACTTGGGGCTCCGTGGACAGCCAGCCTTGTCTACTTGGAGAGGTCCAAGCTAATGAAAGACATCAGGGAAGGAAGGAAGGAAGGAAGGAAGGAAGGAAGGGAGGGAGGGAGGGAGGGAGGGAGGGAGGGAGGGAGGAGAAACAGGAGGAAAGTGAAAGGAAGAAACTAAAAAACTATAACAAAACTGTCTTTTACATGTACACACACAAACATTTACACACGATACAAATATGGATATGGATATAGATATGGATATGAAATGCAGATATATCATAAGCAGAGACATACACATCATATACACATGCATATACATATACACACATGCACATATACATACACTGTATACCAACTATGTCCTCCACACTGTTCCAGCTGTGGTATTAGCCATGAACTAAAAGAGACCAGCATCCCTCCTCACAGAACCTGACAGTGGACAAGCATGCATGCACATGAGAAGGAGGTCAGAGCTTCAAAGAAAGAAAGCACAGTGAGGTGGGAAAGGGTCATGCTGTAACCAGAATCAGGCACTTCGCCTTTAAACTAGGGAACGTGTCAAATGCCACCATTTGCTAGGTAAGTGCAGAGACTGGCTATTTGTTAACTATAGTGGAAGTAGAGTTACAAGCACCAATAATACTTTCTCAAGCCCCTAGACTTGTACAGACATAGGGGTCACACGCAGCCTTGAGCCGAAAGCAAATAGCATTAGTGGCAATTGTTTGAATGTCTTGAATGACAGCAAGTGTTGGTGACAAGGCTGCCAGGAGCACATTAGATACTTTTCTTGTCTCAGCTCTGAGATATGCTATGTGGCCTGAGAAAAGGCCTAGACTAAGGATAGTGGTCTCTTTCAGAAGCTTTAAGTATTTAATAACATCATGGATCGATTCCTTACCTCTATGGCACCTCCTGTATACTTGGGTGTGGAACACTGATCACAGGAAAAAGAAACTGCCTATTTCAGTCATTTCTTCATCCCCTCCCTTTCTCAGCTACCTACCTACCCACACAGCAACCCATGCTTTTTCCAAGGGTGAGGCGCTAGTTTTTAAGCAAGCAATTTAATAGGATTGTGTGGCCAGGAGAAGGGAGAACGAGGCAGGTAGGCTGGTGTGTTTCCATAAATCATGCAGATTTTAATTGGAAGTGGTCCTGTTTTCTATGGTAGGAAGGCAAGAAGACAGAGGCAGTTCATTATGCTGGTGTGTCAGCCTGATTAGGCGGGACTGGGTACGTGGAGAGAGGGCCAGCAGAGACTAGCCATCCATTACCGAGACTTCAGGAAATCAATTAGCTGTTGATGGAGGCTCATGAGGAATCCATACTGAGCTGTGTTCCTAAGCAGGATGATTGGTGGAGGCAGGCCTGCTGAGTTCGAGGTGATTTTCCCAGAGAAAGGAAATATTCCAGTCTTCCTGGGTTATGAGAGAAAGAAACGAGGAAGAGGAAAGAAAGAAGAGAGAAGGAGTGAGATAGGGAGTGAGACAGAAACAGAGAGAATGAGTGTGTGTGTGTGTGTGTGTGTGTGTGTGTGTATGTAAGAGAGAGAGAGAGAGGCACAGAGAGAGAGAGAGAGAGAGAGAGAGAGAGAGAGAGAGAGAGAGAGAATAAAGCTATCAAATGAATATTCTAATCCAGGCTTGTGGAGATCTTTAGGGGGAGGCATTCAGTGTTTTACCCCGTGCCTCTTGTTCCATCATAAAAAGATTTTAATTGAAAGTTAACACTAAGAAGAGATGCAACCTTGTCAGTCCATTCTGACTTTTGCCTTTGTAATACTACTTCTCCTTGCCCACCCCCCACCCCCCGCCAGCTTCTCTTCCCCACTCATCTGTGTTCTCCCTCTAGGATGCTGGCAAACAGTCACTGGTTCTATATATCCCCTGTCGGATGCCCTTCAATCACCCCATGGCCCGTTAATGGTCTGGGTTAGGAGCTAGAGGCCAGCTCAGTGAATGGTGTGTAAAAGAAACATAGACTTGGAGAAAATCCTTGCTCTCACATTAATATGACTCCAGACCACACATCTCACATGCTCCTAAAAGGAGAATGTCACGTTAAGAGTCTGTCACAGCACAAATGGGCTGGTTACTACACACTCTTTCTCCTGCAATCGTTAGTCTAGAAAGTGGGCACTTATGTCCTTGATTTTTACAATTCAAAGTCTAAGCTGCATGACTTCCAAATTAAGGAGGTATCTTTAATTTGATTTTTTTTTTCAGGAGCACAGTCATGGCCTGCGGTGTATTAAACTTATTTAGCTTATTATTTTTCTATTAAAATCTTCACTAATATGCTTCTAGCTTTAAAGTCTAGTCTGTTGTTACACACACCTGTGTTTTCAGGAACTACACAGTTCTCCAAGTTACCCAAGAAGCTGAGAAGACAGAAGCCTATTTGAGACCGCATGTCTTCAGGGAAGATATATATTATATTTATATAATGAAGTGCTTGTCTGGGTAGCTGTGTAAGATCTCAAGATTTGTTTTTTAATAAGTAGAAAAATGTAGTATGGAAACTTAATTCTGCTTCTGAAGCAGGTAGATAAATCTCAGTAAACATCTTTATTTTTTACACTACATTAAGATAACATTTTTATGTGGTACACCATTGATCTTCAGGAGATTGGAGAGCGTGTTCAGATATTGCTTTTCTTTCTTCCAAATAGCCTGATGAGGACAACTTCTCGTGGCAACGTTCTATGGGCATTATTCTAAGTGAGAACTCTGTTCCCAAACTTGGTCTGGATTCACTGGAAATCAGGCATCATGCCCTTACATCTATTGCTGCCAGAGGTGTTGTCCACAGAAAGACAAGACAGGCTCTTAGGAAAGGATGATAGACACATGGTCCTTCAAACCGTTCTCTGGACTTTTGTAAACTTCACAAGGTCCCATAACAAGTAGTTATTTAAAAGGCAGGGGCAACAAAACAAGGAAAGGTACCTTCAGGAAAATTATTAAAATGTATGCCCATAGATGCACTAGTGTCCACTGTCTCCAAGACCCTTAGGTCATTCTCAAGTTCAAGTGGGAGATATATTCTATGGGCTGAAGGTCTATTGCTCCCACAAGAATAAACAAATTCTCAAAAGGAGTCCAAAGAAGATTGACCCCAATAATCATTACACATACACACACATATACACACAGATACAAACACACACATAGACAAACACACATAGACAAACGCATAGACAGACACACAGAGAGACATACAGACACAGACAAACACACAGACACACACACATGCAAACACAAACATACATGCAGTCAAACACACAGACACACACACAGAGAGACATACACACATAGACACACAGACACAAACACACACACACACACACACACACACACACACACACACACACATACTTCAAGATCCACTCGTATGCATGCTGCCTCTACGGGTTCTTAGTTAAAATCTCTAAAAGACTAAGACAGTAAATTAAGTTTTTGGTTGTTTTTTTTAAAGACGGTTCTAAGAATTAAGACTATAAGACCTGCACAAGATCAAGTGAGTCCATTCTAGCCCAGAGAGTGTCTCCAAAGCCACAATCTCTAGCTAAGCAACCACTGACAGTTGGTGGCTGCTATGGTAGGAAGAAAGTCAGTTTTCTTAAGGACTGTGGGTACCTACTAAGTCAATCATGCTCTAGTGATTGTCCCCACATCCGTGTGTGTATATGGGCAACACAAGTTTGACCAGGTGAGTTATTTAAAAGAAAAAGAGGACACAAAGTTTGTAGGTGGCTGGGTGGATCTAGGAGGAGTTGGGAGATAAATGTGATCAAAATTCACTGTATGCATATATGAAACTCTCAAACAATTAATAAGACATAGTATTTTTTAAAAGAAAATAAACTAAAAGAATTTTACAAGTATTATCCCATAGTAGACCTACATAAAATTTATCCCTGAAAGAATGAAGGGTGTGAACAAGGGGGTGTATAAGCAAACACAATTAGATTTTAAGAAACTCACCAAATTTTAAGATTATTTCCTCGGTGACAGCAATGGTAGCCTACACTAAAAGAGATCGTGACAGTTCAAAATGAAGAAGGTCTCACTGTCCCTTTGTGTAATCGAAGGATGCTCAGAAAGCTACTGGTCAGAGAAAAAAAAAAAACAAAAAACAAAAAAACGTTATGTCAGAGAATGAAGCAGAGACCCCTAAGGAGAGAGAACAGAATAAAAGAACTGTGAACTGTGGAACCACTTCTAGGGTGAATTAATAGGCCAACTTTACTATAAGTAATTCTCAGTCCCTAGAGGAGGGAGAATCAGAGGCAGGTGGCTGGCTGGATTTCAGAATCACTACTTAACAGTAAGGGCTAAGTGCCTCTCTTTCTTTCCCACTTTCAACAGTCCTGTCTAGTGATGCTTGCTGCACTGAGCGAATGTGAGAAGACCATCCTACTGCTCTTCCCAGTCTTGTTTCTCTGTGTTAGGAAGATTTTAATTCAAAGAGCCCCAGCCCCAGCCCCAGCCCCAGCCCCAGCCCCAGCCCCAGCCCCAGCCCCAGCCCTTTATTTGGTACTGATGTTGCAGGTCCTGAGCTACTTGATTCTGAATCTCACTGGATTAAGTTCAGGGATGTGTGAGAGGAATAAAGTCTGACTTGGTTGATGGGATGAAGGCAAAGGATTTCAAATGGATGACAAACTGTGTATATACACTATAGTAGCTTGTATATTATAGTATGTATAAACTACCCACAGTTTGGCTTTTGTGAAGGCAAAGATGTCACCATGCCACATGCTGGTATACAATCCTTTCATTCAAGGAATCATACTGTGAACTTTCACAGTCTCAATGATTGCCCGACAAATAACCCTATGGAACTAACAAATTGGAAACAAACCTTACCCTCATGGGATTTATTTTTCCATGGAGAACTTGATTTAAAAAAAAAAAAA
>LR750373.1:0-97427 GCA_902729485.2 Mus minutoides | reverse complement strand
TAACATGGCCTCTTAAAATCACATAGGGTTGACACATCCGGACAAGAAACAGCTGCAGAGAAAGTCCAAGGTCAAACCAGAAGCTGGGTGCTTGCTTTCCTTGGCCACACTGGAGGACGGAGGGGCCATTTGTGGGATATGCCTTGAAGTATGTCTATGCAAGAATGAACTTGCTGGTTCTAAGGGAGGGAATGCGAATAGATATAAATATAATTATAAATATAAATGAGGGTCTGTCCAAAGGAGGTTGACTCACTGAAGAGCAAAGCAAAATTTAGTTGTATTTCTCATTCATTTAGAGAGGGCTCATAGAAAATGGGTCCTGTGTCACTAATGGGAAGAGCTGTGCATACCAAGCTAGACAGTAGAGTCGCCAGTAAGGGGAGCTGTGTTGTATCATGTTCTCTGGGTCCCTAAGCTGGAGTCTCCCTGTGTGGTCTTAGGTTGAGGGTGGCTATCAATTTAGATAGCAGTAAGGGCTGAGTTTCCTGAAATGCTTGGGACTGGAAGTGTATTACGTTGTTTTTTTTTATATTTCTGAGTATATGCATATGAAAAATGAAGTCTCTTGGGATGTAACTGGTTTCTAAGCATGAAATTCATTTCTGATACAGCCACACCTAGGCACACTGCCTGGGGGTCATGAATATCTACATATTTAAATTGTACATAAAGTATAGTTCTATCGGCTAGAATGGTGTACCTGTAGGGTCATATCAGGATGCAAATGTTTTGGAACACTTCAGACTTTAGAGGTGGGGCTTAGGTGTGTAGGAGGCACAGGTGCAATGCTGTGGCTCAGAGAGCGCCTGAGAAAGCTTTTCCTTGGATGGTTTGAACTTACTCAGCATGGCTTTTCTCAAGAGGGCATGGACATTCTAGTGGTCCCTCATAAAGTCTATCATGCCTTTAATTTGGATCTAATACTATATATATCTGGGTATAGCACTGAACAGCCTCCTCCAAACTTTGCATAATATAGTGTCTCAGAGAACTCATTCTCTGTTTTGCACCTTCCTAGACTGTACTTAACTTGTGAAGACCTGGAGGAGGAGCTAAAGAGTAATTATGGAGGTTGTCATGGCCTGATGGAGAAAGAGAGACACATCTTCTCACTTAAGAGTCTTTCATTCTAAGGAATGGAAAGAGAAGATTAGAATTGTATAGTGATGAGGTTTGTCATTGTTCTTGAGAGTAAAGAAGGGGGTGGCACCAGGTTTGGGGGTGAAGCTTCTGTGCCTCAGGATTCTTCCCAATATCTTTTCTCTGCATGCCTAAGTTAGCTCTCTCCTTATTCTGATATAAGTTTCTATACAAGTTAATATAGTTGAAATGCTACTTACACTTATATACTCTAGAAGCCAGACCGATAGGAACTAGGTCTCTTAGCGTATATATACACATTCCTGGGAAGTGGTTTTCAGCCTTTGAGAGTCATAGAACACCTTTATTCTATTCAATCTCAGCCAAGGAGCTCATTTTGTTGCAAAGGTGCATTGAGAGAGTAAATGGAACATCTCCTAAGACAGATATAAAGCATCCGGCAGCATTGGTGGCTATCTTGTGAGTGATGTAAATGGCCAGTTCAAAATTACCTCCCTTAGAATCATCAGAAATGATTGAGAAAACACCCTGGTATCCCAATAAAACACCCAGAGCACATTTTCCTACAGAAGCTACTGGATGTGTGTCTCAGGGTCTTTACAAATTCAAACATCTTAAAATTTAATCTCTTTAAAGATCCAAAGTCTCTTTTAAAACATAAAAAATAGCTTTAAAAATTAAATCTCTCAAATGTGGGCAATTATTAAATTGAAAACAAATGAAATACTTTTTTATTTCAAGAGGGAAGATCTGGGGTACAGTCACAATCAGATCAAAGCAAAACCAAACTTCAATAATTTAAGTCATTCAATGTCCAGTATCTGGGATTTACTCACCATTGTCTGGGCTCCTGCAAAAGGCTAGGGTTACTTCTCTGGCTCTGTCCTTGGCAGCACACATAACTTGTCTTCTAGGCTCAGGCCAGCTCTACTCCATAGCTGCTGGATATCTTACTGGTTGTCCCAGGGTGTTGGCATCTCCAAAATGCTGGGGACGTCTCTATTAACTGGGTGCACTTTCACCAACAGCTTTTCCTGGGCTCTCTTCCTGGTGAAAAGCATCAACTCTCTTCAAGGCCCCTTTATTCCTAGAGCTTCTGTGGTTACTCTGGCTACACCGTTACCTCCTGGCCTCCCGCAGTGCCAAGAGCTCCAATCACCCCCATAAGCGTCTCTGTCTTTGAGGATGAAGCCCAGTGGCCTCGACCTCACCTGCATCCAACGCTTCTTCATGCCCACCAGTGAGATTTGCCCTTTGTTAGTGAACTGTAAGGACAATGGATTCAGATGCCCCCCACCCCCCATTTCAAGGCTCTGTCCCATCCCTAACCAGCTATGTGACCAGGGGTAAGCTTTTAATACTAGACTACCCAAGATACAATTTACTAAACACATGATACTCAAGAAGAAGGAAGATCAAAATGTGGGCACGTCACCCCTTCCTAGAATTAAGAACAAAGCACACATTGAAAGAGTTAAAGGGAGCATTTGTGCAGCTCAATCCAAAGGATGGTCCCAACGACTGCGGCTGCCAGGGATCCATCCCACAATCAGTCACNTTGTGAATAAATTATTTTTTAAAACAATGTCTTCTTCTCCAAACCCAGTAGCTAGGTCACCCCCAGGCCCTTGCCCGGAGCTGCCTGCACTGGAGCCCAAAGGCATAGGACACAGGATCCTGGAAGAGGGAGCTAAGCTACAACACCCAGTGTGTCTCCACTGGCTGTCCCCAGGGGAGGTAGATGACAGCCTTATGGTTCAATTGAAATAGAACATCATCAGAGAGATAAGGGTAACAATGTCTTTCTACACAGTGATAAATTACTAATTCCACATTATTTCACTTTATTTATATACGTCTGCCTTTATTGAATTTAGTGGGAGATAAATAAACAATCTGCAGGGCGTCTGGTTAATATGACTTCTCACTGGCTCGTTTCAGGCCTAACCAGACTGTCTTCACTGATAACATCTCGAAGCTTTTCAGGAGGGAGAGCCTTAACATTCGTTTCTGACAAGAACCCTCTGCCTGCCTTATCTGTTTCATTTGAGAGGCCATCGACCCCAGCTTCTCTGGTTAAAATGAACTCTTTCCAAGCAGGGAGACATTCTTGAGCTTGACTCTGGCCACACAGTGTGACTGGGAGCCCTAGCTACATATCAGAGGACCTCTGTCACAGCCAGCCAGCCTTCGTGCTCCCCGATGGCCTCTGGGAGACACCAAGGAACACGCTCCTTAGAATGCACTAAGACAAAAAGAAAATAAGTTTTTCTAACATGAATGTTTCTCTGTCTAAAAGCTGTTCCGCTGCCTTTGACCCCTAGCACTTACAAAATCCACACAACTTTTTATGTACTCTAGACTGGTTTTGAACTTGTGATGTGGCCCAGGCTGGTCTTAAACTAAACTCTTTTCTGCTTTAGTCTTCTGCGTCCTGGAATTACAGGCGCGAACCATCATTCCCAGCAATAAAGATAACTGTTATTATGATGATGGTGATTATAATGCAAAAAAAAAAAAAATGCTGATACGGATTGACTTAAAAAGATACAACTGAGCTGTAGCAATGAAAGTGAACTAAGCTGCAATTATAAAAATAAATCTGGATGCCCCACAACATTCCACTGGAAGGGTGGAAGCTCCCAGACCCTCTTTATTCTCAATGGCCACCATTAGAACGCTTGGGCTCCATACCTACCAAGTTGAAGGTTAGGTTTAATGTGCTTCTCCTTTGCAAGACATTCAAAGGCAATGGCCGACATTAGCTCTGTGCTTCCATATAGCTCCTGCCTCTATTAGGTGCCTCCTGACAGGAGCACACACCACACTGCCTTGCTGGCTGCACCTGCTCAGTAAGCTCCGTGGATGATACATAGTAACACGTTCTCTCTGCTCTTTCTCTGGGCTACATGGTCTGGAGGAGGCAGAAGCATCCCCAGGTCAGCTTATTTCTTGATGGGATTATGTTTCTTCTCTTTGAATGCAGGTCTCTGAACTTTTTTCCTCTTTTGTATTTCCCTTTCTTGTGGGGTCGGGGAGAGGGGGGCGGAATGAGTTTCTCCCTTGTCAGACTATGGCATGTGTGAGAGTGCCTACTTAGGTGGCATACAACACAGGTCACTGAGTGAATTATCAAACATCTAGGGAATGAATGAATGGACATATCTGTGCATGAGTGGAAGTGCCATAGTGCTACACAGAAGACCACATTGGAACTGAATTTGTTTTAAGTTCTGCCTTAGTATAATCTGTAGGGGGAAAACCTTCATCTCTCCATGTGTTGACTTCACTTATACAATGTGAGAAGTTTCAAGTGTCAATGATAGAAACAATAAGCCAATAAATCTAGAAGCTGCTTCCTTTGAAACACTTGGTATCAGTGACTCTTTTTGTGCCCAATGACCAAGTGAGATTAGTATAAAATCCACACATCCTGAGTACATCACTCTGGACAAAATGGTTATGGGATGAAGATAATGATGGTGATGATGGTGATAGTGGTGATTTTGGTGGTGGTGATGGTGCTGCTGATGGTGATGGCTTTGATGCTGAAGATAGGTGTGAGGTAGGGGACCAGTTCGCTTTTATCTCTAAGTTCATCCAGATATCTCTAAAAGTCAAACAACGAGATATATGTGAATTTGGCTTTGCATCTGACTTTCTTCTCTTGGAATTGTCAGCCCCTCGTGCTCCACTGCACTGATCTATAGAACTTCATAGTATGACATGACATTGAACCAAGAAGCTACGCTTTCCATTTTGGAGATGTTTTAGGTCTTCTGGGCCCTTCAGGTTTTTCAGAGAGCTTTTGATTATAAAATCTTTATTTGATATTTTATTTTTATTTATTTTTTTTGCCAATTCTGATTCCAAACGCTTCTTGGGTTTTGAAGGAGGTTGTGCTGACTGTGGACACACCGATGCAGACGTTTTAACAAAACTCGGTGTATTGATTTAAGAACACAGTGTATCTATTGAGGAGTTTCTGTTAAATTTCTCTCTGAAATGTTTGAGATGATTTCTTCCAAAGTCACTCCTGAGTATCTATCTTATTGCTCCCTTGGTTTGGTTGGTGAGTCTTGGGATTTGAACCTAGGGCCTGTGGATACCCAGTACTCCACCACTGAGCTACACCCTACACCTCCAGTCTTTCTTATGCTTTTCATTTTTGAACAAACCTGCCCAGGTGCCCCTGGGCTCACTCTCTACCCCTGAAGGCTTTGAGCATGCCATCACAGCCTTGAACTGATGTTTACCCAATAAGTACAAACCTTGCACGCTTCCTTGATTTTTATAGTCACTTGGGAAGACACATTCACCTAGCTACTCCATCATGACCAAAAGGCCATTTCATATTTTTTAACGTAAATGAGTGACTAAAAATTTAATTACAGGAGATGCTTTTGTTTAACTCCAGTTCTGTGGAAATTGGACATGGACGACTACCCTTCTACAAGATTTTGAAAATATTGAAAAAGTACAGAAAAAGGTAACTAGGGTATGAAAGCATAAAGGAATCCACATCGTGGTAGCAAACTTCTTAATATTTAGGTCAACACTGCTAAACATTTTGCTCTATTTTCTTACATGAACATAATTCTTACAATTGTATAGACAAATGTTTATCCTTCTTTCTTTCTTTTTTTTTAACTTAACATTATAAGTAGCAAATTTTCCATGACACTAAATATCTCCCCCAAACATTATTTTTTTTATGACTACATATGTTCTCCCATTTCTAGTTAACATAATTTATTTAACTGGCTTTGGCTTACATTCCATTCCCACATTTTTTTTTCTTTTTTGCTATTTATAAATAATGTTGCAATGGACGTATTTGTGCATAAATATTCATACTTGTTTCTGACTTTTCCTCCAAGAAGAGAAAACACTGTGTCAAAGGGCATGAACTCTGTGTCGACTCGCTATATATTCTGCTGAATGTCTTCTAATAGTCACCATATAACTTGAACTCCCTCAGCACACAACATGAATGTTTATTTCTTTTTCAGAATTCTTGCCAAACCTGTTTTTTTTTTTTTGCCATTTTTAAACCTCAGCTAATTTTATAGCTAAAATGTTTCCTTATTTGTATCCCAGTTCATTCCCCTTTCCTTTCCAGGGAGGTTGAATATCTTTGTGTATTTATTTGCATTTCTCTCCTGTCTTGCATCAGCTTCTATCTCTTTGAGTCCCCAGATGCTACTAAAATATAAAGTTTAGAGATTGTCAGGCAGATACCTCATAATCCAAAACTTAGGAGGGGGAAAATGGAGGATCATGAGTTCAACATCATCTTCAACTATGGGGGGAGTTCAAGACCAGCCTAGGCTACATGAGATCCAATCTTTAAAAAGAAAAAAAGGTTTAGTGTTTTTTTTTAATGATTTGTATGCATAAGCTCCTTTATTGATTAATGTTTAAAGACCATTTGCCAGAATCAGAATTCTGACACTTAGTTGCTATCCTCAAGTTCAATCTCACTCATATATGAGTATGTACAATGCATCTCTCCTTAAGTTGCTCAGAGGGTACCAGGGATGCCTACAAATAACCACACTGGACAAAAAGATCCATAAATACTGCAGGGCAACTCAAAAGGTCTACCAAGCCTGTGACTATGAGAAGGAAACAGTTTTATCTAAGAGAACTGGGAAAGTGCAAGGACTGGCATGGTGCAGCCTGCTCTACAGTAGGAATTTCCACAGTGGGTGACAGGCTTGAAGACAAATCCATATCACCTGCAGGGGCAGGCATGGCAATGCACACCTCTGATCCTAGCAGTTGGTTGGTGGAGGTAAGAGGAATAGATGTCAATTAGTTACTTAACAAGTTGGAGGTCATGAGACCCTGTCAAAGAAAGAAAGGAAGAAAATAAAGAAGGGAGAAAGGAAAAGAAGAGAGTGGGAGGGGGAAGGGAGCAAGAAAAATGAAGAATGAATCATTTGCAGGATTTGTTAAAACAGAGATGGTGGGTTGCTGTTCTTCCATAAGATCTAGAAATTTGTATTTCTTCTTTTCTTAATCTTTATTTATTTACTTATTTATTGTGTGTTTGTATATATGTGTGAGTGTTGCACACATGGAAAAAATCAAAAGAATAAACTGCAGGAATCAAGTCTCCCCTTCAACCATACAGGTTCTAGGGATTGAACTCCTGCCCTCGGACTTGGTGGCAGATGCTTTTACCAACTGAGCCATCGTCATGGACTCAAAACTTGCATTTCCAGCAGGGTCTCAGCTGACACAGTGAAGCTGGTTTAGGTCTCTACACTTAGGGAACAACTACGCAAAGAAAACCCAAGAGGAGAACAGACAGAAGACCAGGAACGAGCCTTAACAAGAGTCAGAGAACAGACAGAAGACCAGGAACGAGCCTTAACAAGAGTCAGTGTTTTCTTCTGTGAGGTACAGCCTCCCTGCATTCTGAAAATAAATAAATAACAACTGCAAATTAAAAGGCATAGCAATTTGGAATTCTTCACTCTTCCTAAATTATAAGAGTTCACAGAGAAAACAATGGAATCCTTTAAACTTAGCCACAGCTGTTGCTTATATACAGTTTAAGTCTAACAACAACCAAAGGAAAGCACCTTGGACAACAGTTAGTCCATAACCTTTAGGGGCATCCCACTTCACTGCATACTAACATCTTTCTAAAACCCATTCATGCCTTCCTACCTTTCTCTGATGCTTGGGGGAGGGGGAGTTACATTGTATCTAGAAATCAGAAAACAGAGACAAATGAATAAATTGTACTGCTCAGCTCCCTTTCTCCATTCAAACAGTCCAGGATCTCAGCTAGGGAATGGCGTCACCTACAGTGGACAGGTCTTTCCACCTCAATCAATGCAATAAAAATAATACCCCCCCCCAAAAGAAGCCGGGCGTGGTGGCTCACGCCTTTAATCCCAGCACTCGGGAGGCAGAGGCAGGCAGATTTCTGAGTTCGAGGCCAGCCTGGTCTACAAAGTGAGTTTCAGGACAGCCAGGGCTATACAGAGAAACCCTGTCTCAAAAAAAAAAAAAAAAAAAAAATACCCCAGATGTGGCCAGAGGCTGGGTTTCCCAGATAATTCTAGAGTTTGTTAAATTAGCAAAACTAGCATAACTCCCTTTTTTTTTTTTAGCTTTTAACTTAAATGTATCTTAAAATTAAATTTATTTTTAAAATAGTCTAAATGCACAACTGCTATTATTTTCTCTGAATTAAAATATAACTGTAAAAGCAAGCATCATGAGACCAAAACCTGTTACTACGGATTTGCTATCATTTCCTATCTGAGTTGAGTCCATTCTTCATTCAGAAAAAGGCATCAGCAGAGATCAGAAAGGGATGGGGCAACCTGGCAAAATACAAAGACCCACTTAAATATGAATTTCCAGGAAAAAATAGAGGATAATTTTATCTGGAAGTAGACCTGTTGCCCTATTTGGTGCATAGACTAAAAATGTGCTTCTTATTTACCTAAAAATCTAAATTAAAGTGGGTGTCCTGTGTTTTCATTTGCTAAATTTGGCAAGCCTAGAAAGAAGTTAGCACTTCCAACCAGCAGCCCACAGACCTTTTCTGGTAAATATCTATAGAAACACAAGGAAAGCCCAACCCTTGACTTATTACAGGACCTAGAACACTGGTGAGTGTCCTGCCCCTGCACCACTTATAGAAAGAATAGCAGTAGTGGTAAGGGGAACTCTGCAGGTGAGGATTGCTTGCTTTGTAACATAGTCTTAAAGCACAGATGGAAAGAGGTAGATTTTTCAGAACATCTTAGACTCAGTCATCAAGATAGGCATCTCTGCTTTGAGGATAATCAATTGCTCTAACTTTTGCAAACCAGGGGAGAATCTAAGTCCCTGTGGGGACCATAAAGGGGGCTTCAGGCAAGAAGAAAGTGAGAGATTAGTAGGCAAGTCCTCAAGCCATTAGCTCGGCTAATGGGCAAAGTTTACATACAAATGGCTGGGCTTTCAAACCAGCTTTCTTTAAGATAACCATCAAATCCCTAGATGTCAATTGAGGTTAATAAAAAATTCTGAAGTGTTTCTGCATGCCTGAAAAGTTTTTTTTTTTTTTTTCCTTACTGGCACCACGTTAGTGCCTTACAACCTAAATGCCTACTATTAAATTCTTTCCCATACAGGATCTGCAGTTCACTGGAGGCACAAGGATGTCCTCTTTTGTACTACATAGCAGCAGGGCTGAGCGCCGACTTCGCTTTACTTGCAGTTATTGTCTTCCACAAAATCACAGGAAGGGAAGGATGGAGCTTTCTGAAAGGGAGAGCAGAGCAGAGAAGTCCATGTCTATCTCTGCCCTCTGAACGTTCTCACTTCCTAGATCTTAGAGCTCTCCTCAATGCCTTGAATGTTCCATCTCAGCTTTAGCTCTGTGGAATCTAAGGTCTGATGATTAAAGCAGGTAAGAATGTCAGCAAGAAGGAAAGTATTCCCAAAACAAATGTTGGAAACTGGCTAGGCAGACTTAGGGCAAGGATTCCCCAATGCAGTCATTCTAAAAAATATACCCACGGGCCCTGAACCAATATAAGAAGGGGGTTCTGGATTTTATATCCCCCTAAATGAGCATCCTGGGGGCTAAACATGAAGGTGGGACTGAAACTCTAATCCAGACATGAATCCTTCCTGTGAACAGCTTTGAAACTGTAGTTCTAGATCAGCAGTTCTCAACCTGTGTGTTGCAACCACTTTGGGAATTGAATGACCCCTTCACAGGGGTCACCAAAGACCGCAGGAAAACACAGATATTTACATTATGGTTCATAAGTGTAGCAAAATTACAATTATAAAGTGTCAATGAAAATAATTTTATGGTTGTGGTTGCCACAACCACTGATGTAGAGTCTCGGGGTGATTCTCGGACTTCATTCCCTAAATGATCATCTTAGTGTTACTTCCTCAGAGGGAAGGGGACCCTAAGAACTACAAGAGAGGGCCCAGATTTCCCCTGGAATGTGAGGTGATTCTAGAGGGACTCTCCCAAATTAATAGTAACACAAGTGAAAGACAGATGATCATCTTCATGGGACTGAATGCCCAGTGACTTGATCAAGAACTTAGAGAGCAGCAGCGATGAGAAGCAGGCAGACGTTGAGCACCTCAGCCATAGATATCAAAAACACCATCACGAAGAAACAAAACCTTATTGGGAATCGTGCTGATGGGTGGCAGGTGGTTTAAATAAACCAGCACATGAAAATGATACAATGTACTTTATAGACAGTGAAACTAGAGCAAATGAAACAGGTGGACTGGAGAGAGATGGCTCAGCCATTAAGAGCATTTGCTGCTCCTGCAGAGGGTGGCTCACAACTGCCTGCAACTACCATCTCTCTCTCTCTCTCTCTCTCTCTCTCTCTCTCTCTCTCTCTCTCTCTCTCACACACACACACACACACACACACACACACACACACACACAAACATCTTACCAGAAGCATGCTGCCTTCTGATCATTCAATGACCCCGAGTCATTTGGCCTGTGTCTTGTGTACCCCAAGAACAGACAGAATTCTTCTTTTCCTTTTCATCCCCTTTCTTCTGTCTTTGTAGATCTATGAGTGGAAACACCCTTGCTAAGGGCAGAGAAGCAGACTCAACTCTACCTTGCCCTCACTGCTGGGAGCTGCCAGGAAGGAACTCAACTGGAGACCGGCTTTGACTATTCCTCCACCCCATCTTTTCACACTTTGAATTGTGCCATCTCAAACAAAGACTAAGAATAGTTCCCACAAGCCTGAAAGGCTCATTGTTGGGAGGGAGCTAAGCAGAGTTGTATCAGCTGGACTCCCACACCTGCAATCCCTGTACTCAGTAGGCTAAGGTAGGGTCATCAGGAGGTTAAGACCAGCTTGTGTTGTCAGGCCCGGCTTTGAGAAGCCAACAAAACAAAGTAACATAAAATTACCCAGCTGTTTTCTATTCAAACTTCAAGACAGGAGCCTAAGATTTTCATCCACAGAAGATCTTGAAGCAACAAAATCAAGAGTGTTTGACAACTTGTGACCAGACTCAGGGTACCAAGCAAGCCAACCATCTTCAATAAGCCAATTAAAAGAACCAAATTAATACTGAGGAGCAGAAAGAGCAGATTCATTCAATGTGGTCAGATTGGAGAGACAAAGAGACCCTCTAATCCAAGTCCATCTGGAGGTTTCAAGTAATGGTAGTTCACAAAGAGAACAAGATATTCAAATAACCAATCTGGTATAGTTGTGGCCCCCTGCCTTCTGCTGCCTTGGCGAAGATGCTCTCTGTCAAGGGAATCTGACAAGTTGTAAGTTTATCCAGGAAACAAAGTCCCTTCTGCCTGTACCTCCTCCCCTGACCCCTCCCTGCCTTCAACCTCCTCTTCCTCCAGCAATAGGAGGATTCTTGTTTCTTGGGGGTCCATTATTTCAATAGTCAGATAGGCAAAAAGAATAACTACACTTGTTCCTGACAAGCAGGCTGATTACAGACTGATCGCTTTCCCTGCTTCCCTTTATGAACAGTTTTCCCATTACTCTGTATGACAAATGTTTAAAATTTCAAGCTGGATCTTCTATTTGTGGCATGTAGGATTTATGGTCTTTTGGTTTCGGTGTTTTTTTTTTTTTTAAACCAGGCTCTGTGACTATTTCCCACCTTATCCCCAGTCATCAAAGATTATATAGTATTCTAAAGTATGTAAAATCATAAGTAAGTAGGAAATGTCTCAAGACGCTTCTTGGGTTACATCTGAACAACTCTTGACATCTAAGTTTGATCATTTGATCTGGCGAAAGAAAAGGCATTCCTCATTCTGACTTCTGACCAGGATGGGAAAGGGGGGTTCTCTCTGAGTCTGAGGGGAACTCCCTGAGCTCATATGAACCCTTAGCAGGTTCAACTCTGAATTTGTGTGTTAAAAGGACAAGCATCTCAACCTCTAGAGGGACCCAGGTGGTGACAAATGAATAAGCTCCCCTAGGGAGGTAAAACCAACCCAGCATGCCTGTTCTCCCAGGCCAGGGGGACCTAAACAGGCTGTCCGCACCATGTGTCAATCAACTCTGCTCTCAAGTTACTGTTTGTCTGTGGGAGGAAATGCCAGGAAGAAATCCCTGATTAGGTTTAGGGCATACTTCAAGACTGATCTTTGGGACAGATAGACTTCAAGTTTTAGGGGCTTTTTCTTTAAGTTATAAGGTAACAAACTCATTAAAAAAAAAAGAAGATCAGCTTTGGGGTTCAGATAATCACAACAGGGTTGTTTGTTAGTTTTTAATTTATGCTTCCTTGGGAATCTTGCTAGTGAGGCGGTACATACATGAGGGAAGCGATTCATACAAGTGTGTTAAATGTTCACAGTGTTGTCTGGATTTAATGACTTCCCAGGGGTCCAAAGCCACATCTAGACAGAAATGAGAGTCATTTTAACCTCTCTGAACTCCTCTTTTTCTCACACAGTGTATGACTCTGTGTTCTAGACAGTCTCAGCCTACCTGAGAAGGAGCCACAGCGGGGTCACATGCCATTTCTCTCCCTGCTGATCACTTCTAGTTCTGTGTGTCCTTGCCTCATTTCCTGCATGATGCAGGAAATTTAATTTCTTTGAAAGTTTAATACATGCATCCAATGTATTTGATCACATTCATTTCCCCACTCGTCCCATACCAACCCTCCATGCCCCTCCCTATTTCATGTTCTCTTTTGTATATGTAATGTTCATATATATATATATATATATATATATATATATATATACACACACACACATATATATAATGTATATATGTGTGTGTGTATGTATATATTATTCATATGTGTGTATATGATGTATGTATATATAATGTTCATATATGTATATATAATGTAGGTATATATGTGTGTGTATGTATAATGTATGTATATATATGTATATAATGTTCATATATGTGTGTGTATAGAAATGCATGTATATATGTATATAATGTTCATATGTGTGTATGTATAATGTATGTATATGTGTATATAATGTTCATATATGTGTGTATATAATGTATGTGTGTATATATACATGTGCGTATATATAACATATATGTACATATAATGTTTATATATGTGTGTGTGTGTATATATATATATATATATATATAGAGAGAGAGAGAGAGAGAGAGAGAGAGTCTAATTAGTGCTGCCTATATGTACATGGATATGGTGCCATCCACTGGAGCATGGTCAACCTAGCAGAGGTTATACCCTAAAGAAAATTGATTCCCCCTCCCTCAGCCACCACCAAGTATCAATAGCTCCTCAGATAAAAGTTGGGGCCTTGCAGCTGCCCCCCACCTTTCCTTCACGTCTGGAGGTTGGCTGACTTGATCTTGCAGGCTTTACAGTGACAACCACAGCTGCTGTGAGTTCGTCATTGTGGTGTGTCTGTCACATTCATTTCACCTCTGTCTTCCCCAACCCCTGGCCCCAGTAGTCCATCTACATATTCCCTGCACATTGCATGGAGGGGTGTGATGTATAATCCTCACTTCCTGTGGGGCACTCCACAGTCTCAGAAGGGAATGGCAGTACCTCATGTAAGAGATGGTAGCTTTATGAGGTTCAGAGTTCATATCCTGCCAGCAGAGTCTCAGCTCTGGGACCAACCATGGGCAATGACCTAACTCTGACCTGAGTAGAGAATAGGAATGCATGCCTCACAGGAAATCATTTCATGAAGAGGCTTGAAATGGTGTCTAGGTTTAGTATACAATCACCTTGGCCTAAGAAACAACTCATTAGCTGCTCAAACCATGGGCCCCAGTGCCCCAGTGCCCCAGTGCCCCAGTGCCTGCTATTTGAAGAAAAATAAAAAAATAAAAATAAAAAAAAAAAGATTAGGCCACAATTTTGCAGGTCTTGTGTTGATCTGAATTGGATAGCAAAATAACGAGAGAGAAACCAAAACAACAGAGCCACAGGAGGACCCTTGGGTGCCAGCAGAAATCCCTTCCAACCTGCCATGTTTCCACAGGAAGTTCAACCCCTAAAGACAGAGCGAGGCTGCTCTGCTAGTACAGTAAGAAATGCCTGGTGACTGCAGGGAGGAGAAGCCAGAAGCAGGCTAGAGGGTGCAGCTAAGCAGCCAGGAGTCGCTCCCTCCCACCCCCCTGCTCAGGGGCAAACTCAGAGAAACTTTGCACAAGAAAGGCAATTTACTTAGCTAGCTATTTTCTAGATTTGCTCAGCAATTATTTCAGCTATTTCTGTTTAAATTAGACTCTTTTTTTTTTTTTTTCCGGTCCCTGACCAGTGCCTTTTCTGCTCTGCTGGGTGGGGAAGCCTGGTAGCATCATCTTCTCTCCTGGTAGCTGAACAACCCTGGGTGGGGATGGTGGGAGGGAGGAGTGGATTGTATCTCAAAAGTTGCAGGATCTCTTTGAGGTTAGACCCCAGTAGGAAGTCACTCTGTGCTGAACTCTGGAAATCCCTGGTTTAGGGGGGGGGAGGGGGCAGAAAAAGCAAGCAATGGCTTCAACAGCTCCTTAGAAAAATAAATATCCCAGATTTGAGGGTTTTCCTGATTTCCTGATGCATACATGCACGTATTTCCAGCAGGCCCTGGTTTTAGGCTATTAATAAAATGCCGCTGTGTAGCACAGAGAAGAATACAGGATGAAGCCGCCTGCCTCCATCCTAGGCTTAATAACCAATACATGGTGAGGATGAACTAGATTCATTCCTGTTTATGATCGAACCTCTGTTTCTCAAGGATTGAACTATACCACACCTGGAACCTTAACTACAAACGGTCATGTACTGCCTAGTGCAGGAATGGCAATCACATCTTTGTTTCAGAAGGTTATAGGACCTCTGTGATTACTTTATTGTGACTACTTCTTGGGATTATCTTGTTTTGACCATCTGTTATGTTCTACTTCTGTAACCCCATCCCCACCCCCACCCCCGTTTTCTCCGACTTGGGACCTCCCTACCCCTGAGCTATAAAAGTCTTGTCTTCCTTACATTGCAGGCTGATCCCTTGTACCCGACCTTGGGGTGGGGCTGGGAAGCAGCCTATGTACATGAATAAGAAAAACTTGTTTACTTAATGGCCTGCTTTAAATAATTTGACCATGATGGTTTGAGTCAGTGGTCTTTCTCTTCCTGTCTTTGGGATTAACATTCTGCCCTTGTTAACTGCTGAAAACTCAGTCCAGGACACTCTTGGTCTAGACTGGGGTCCACACATCATTAGGCTCTCCTGTTGGACTCTGAGATGGAGTCACGGTGGGTGCATAACCCAGTGTCTGTCAATAGGAACAGGAACAAAGAAATGAGAAATCAACACATTTCTGGGCCTGGAGAAAACACCAATTTATTTGCGGGAAGTAGCAATGCCACTGTCACCATTTCTGTTTCATTCATATATATTCTGTGCTAGTTTTTATTTATTTCATCATTTATGATTTTATTAATATTATTGTTTTTACAGTATTGAAGCTTGAACGCAGGACCTTGCGATGCTATGCAAATATCCTACCCATTGAAGTATAGCCCCAGCCCTCTGGTAGTTGTTTGTGGGTATTCTTGTTTTGTTTTGTTTTGTTTGTTTGTTTGTTTTTTGATACAGAGCCTCTCTAAACTGTCCATGGTGGCCTTGAACTTAAGGTCTCTAATCTTAGCCTCCCTACTTACAACTTTAGCTTTTAGGTACATTGTGTAAGAAATCTTAAGCATCACACCAAGGGTAAAGCTTAATCACTACAGAAAAAAAAAAAAAAAAGAACAGATGTAAAGATCTGATAAGAGCTATATTGTTCATTTCTGCCCCTATACCATCTCCAATCTAAATTCAAGTCTGGGGTCTATGTTCTCTTTAACAACCAACCATTAGATACATCCAAATGACAGAAAATCACAAGGCTGATCTCACAGAGATGAAGCAAAAGGGCCCTAAGTGTGAGGGTATCCTAGGCTATACAGGGAGAGTTTGTTGGGAGAGAGGGGCTAGAGGTAGAGATAAGGGGAAGAGGAAGGAAGAGGGAGGGAGAGAGGGAGGAAGTATCAAAGAGAAAGAAAGGAAGAGAGAGAGAGAGAGAGAGAGAGAGAGAGAGAGGAAAGATGACCAAAAGTAAAGAGACATTAGAAAGAGAGTAGCATCCTGTCTATCAGAAGCCAAGATATTGGCACAGCCTCAAGATGGCCCTCACAGTCAGGAAAGCAGACAGCCTTTAGCCTTCATAAGGGACAGGGGCTGGTGGCTGCAGTGGCCCTGATCTCATCTACAATGAAGCATGTGGCAAGAAGTCCACCTCCATCACCTCTGCTTGAGTCTTGAAGAGCTTCGCCTTAGAGAACATGTGGTGTTGGTCACAAGAGCATGGTTGGAAACTGAGTCACACTGAATCCAGAGCCCACTGTAAGACTCGACCTTGGGTTTTAGGGTTGTCTGTCCTTTCCGTTCTCCTTAGACTTGTGGTAGAGTGGAGTCAAATTGTATATAGAAAGCCCCTGACCATTGACTGCCCACACATGGCTCATGAGGGAGACCAACATCCATGAATATATATAATATTCAAATGCTTATGAGAGAGATTGTCACTCATGAACACTCAGATGCTTTTACTCCCAGGACACTGCCTCTTCTGATTCTCCCCTGAAAGACGCGCGCAAAGTAAGGACTCTTTAGCACCAACGAAGGCAGCTTCCTTTGGGACCTGCCAAGGGCTATGCCCTGATCTCCTCATGACTCACCTGCCCCTTGAGCCCACAGGTCTCCATCTAAGGGTTTTGGACAAATATTAACTTGGCTCCCAGTTGATAAAATGTTTTTCTTCTCACTGACCTTGAGATAAAAGCCATGAACCTTAGATAAGGTGTTTCTTCCTGGCTCCAGGATTCTGGAAGAAGGATGAATGACCCCACCTGAGTCCCAAGCTCAGAAATGAGAAAAGAAAACAGATGGCTCTTACAGGCCTCTGGAGGTTTTTGCACAGTGGCAAGAGTTTTCTTATTAAGGACCATCTGCATGTATGGAAACCTTGTCTTCTTCCGGATCATGTGACCTGCTTTAATTCCTGAGGTCGAACCATACACAATCCTCCACTAGGAAACCCTGAAAACAGTTTCCAGACTCAGTGGACCTTTGTTTGTATCTCTAAAATGAGAGAAGAAATAAATGCATTTTCTATTTGGCAAGTAATTACAATAATACAATAATTACAATAGCTACCACGTAAGTTTTGAGATTATTTTTAAATGAATTATAGTAATGACATATCTTAGTCATCTATAAATTATTCTACAAGGGATTAGAGTTGTGGCTCAGTTGGTAGAGTTCTTGTTCATAAAGCCCTGGGCTCAATCTACAGTGCCATCTAAAAATCACAGGAATGGTGGCTCATACCTTTAACCACAGCACTCCATACATGGAGGCAAAACTATCAGAAGTTCAAGACCATTCTTAGCCACATGGTGAGTTCAAGATGTGCCTGAGCTAGAGGAGACCCTGTCTTAAATAAGCAATAACACACACACACACACACACACACACACACACACACTACTCTAGAAATGTTGACTGTTAACATGGCTCATCCCAAAGAGATCTGAGCAGAAGGCTAAAAGCAAGTGGTGGTTTTCTGTCTGAGTGACCCATTAAACCTTCTTTTGTGAGCAAGTAGCTCCATGTTACTTCTTGCCCATCATGCCAACCTTAGGTTGATATCTCACTTGTTCCAGAGAACAAAATGGAGGCTCACAAAAGACCACCAAACTCTGATATTAGGGCTAAAATTGTGACCCTTCCCTGTTCGTATGAGTTTTTAGGCTGAGGTATTGACCTCGAGTAGTTTGATTTGATTCGGATGGTGAGGCTTGAAGGAAGGGAATACGATAAGTAAAATGGTATGGGTAGACCCTAAACCAATGGCTCCTCCTTGTAAGACAATGGGCAATGAGAAACACAAGATTATTTGCCACGTGACCACTTCTCTCACGAGCCCTGAGGCTGGGCTGAGAAGGCTGGTTCTTAATGCTTTGGCCCAGGGCTGTTCAACACATGGTCTGTCTTCGGGGTTTGATTGTGAGGTTCTCACATCAGCCATCCCTACACAGAGCCCTCTAAGATGTAAGGGCTGAAGTTGCAAGGCTTCCTTCTGATGATCTGACCTGAGATGACCCTAAACTTCACTTCCGTTGCCTCGCTTTGACTCATCAAGCCATTAAACTTACTCAGCTCCAAGGACTAGGAGGATTGCACTGCACCTCTCCATGGGGGTTTGGAGGGGAGAAGCAAGACATTTTCAGTCACCTTTTGTCTTATCTACAGTCCTTGAATCAAGAGTGCTTAAGGGAGAAGACCATCTAATCAAATGGGACGTGCATGACAGACATCAGCATCCTAGGACCCAGGTCCTTCACGAGTCTGAACATTTTTTCTCCTTATTATTTATTCTTCTCTCATAGAATAATTCATCCTGATCATCACCTCCCCTCCCCTCCCCTCCCCTCCCCTCCCCTCCCTCCACTCCTCCCAGCTCTCCCTGCCTCCCCTCTCCCTCAGATCCACTGACATTTCTGAGGAGTCTCACATATTCCTGAACAGCTGCTTTAGCCATTGTACAAACCCAATGGGTTTATTCACAAGGACCCAAGGATTACATCCCTGGGCCAAAAAGACTACTGAATTTTGAGATAGGAATGATTTTTTTTTTTTTGCCCTGACAATTTAAAGTCAGGGTCTTACACTCGAACTCCCACTACTAACATGCGCTGCAAACCCATCTTCTGTCTTTCAGTGGGTGGATGCTATAAGAAATAAATCATCATGACCATTTTCAGTATGAGATTCATGAGAGCACACCAGGGAATCACAGACAACCAGGAGGCATTAAAGCCTGTCTTTCCTACCTGGTAGCAGATACCTGCTTGCTTGGGCAGCTCAGCTCATCCTTGGTTTCAAACGTTACAGGCTACCTGCTACAGGACTGAGCGACTGAACAATAAAGGAGAGATTCTCCCACCCCAGGATATGTGTTACATAAGGCTTTGTGCTATGAACTAATAGAATGGGGAATTTGGAGAGGAAGCACGTCCAGACACAGAAAGGCTGTACCTCCTCAAGGAACTCATGCAATCATGGAATCACGGGGCAGAGAGATGCATTTAGGAATATAAAAGCCACTGTTTGGTGTTACATCAGTGTGCCAGCCGCGTGGGCCTTTCCACTAGGCTGCTGCTGGACCTTTGCCAAGGCAGAGGACAAACTGCTTTTCTTCTATGACTCTGAATCTTCAGAACTCTCTCTTGCTGTTAGGTAAGAATCCCCGCTTCTCGAAATGCCAGGCAGGATTCTGAGGACAACGTAAACCTGGGACTGAGAACATGGCTGTAGTACTGTGCCCTCCAGGAGAACTCAGTATTGACAGTAATGCCAGAAGTCATTGCCACATGACTGACTACTACGTGCCCCACCTTACAGATATAGTGTTTTAAACAAGCCACGGGAGCATTTTGGCATACCCTACTGACAAGCAGCAAGCTGAAGAGCCAGGTCCCCTGGGCTCTCTGGCACACACTGGAGAAACAGAGGTTTTAGCTCTCTAGGGTCTGAGACTCATCTGATTGCTTTGAGACTAAATAAATTACTTACTAGGGTTGGAGATGTGCCTCTGTTCATAAGATACCGGCCACACATGAGCACAAGAACCTGAGATCAACCCCAGAACCCACAAAGAAATAAAAAAAAATAACATCATAGCAGTGGTAGTTTGAATGAGAGTATCTCCCATAGGCTCAGCTACTTGTATACTCTATCTCTGTTGGTAGCAATGTTTGGGGAGTTTCAGGAGGCATGCTTCTGCTGGAGGGAGTATGTCACTGGAGGGAGGGAGCCTTTGACAGTTAAAGCCTCAAGCTGCTTCCTGGTTTGTTTGTTTTTTCTTCCTTTACTTCTGGCTTACAGTGAGCTCTCAGGTTCCTGTTCCTGCAGTTCTACCAACCATTTGTTACCAGGTATCTATCTCTGCCATGTCGATTATCTTCTTATCTTATCACAACAACATAAATGTAAGTCATACAGAAATGAGCATTTGTAATTCTGGCAAATGGGGACAGAGTCAGGAGCATCTCTGAGACTTGCTGACCAGCCAGCCTAGATTAATAGGCAAGCCCCTACGATCCCCAGGAGACCCTATTTCACAAAACGGGGTGAGTGGTCCCTGAGAAACAACACTCGAGGGTTGTTGTCTTGGTTACTATTCTATTGCTGTGAAGAGTTACCATGACCAAGACAGCTTATAACCAAAAGCATTCGATTTGGGGCTTGCTTATGGTTTCAGAGGGTTAGTCCATGATCATCATGGTGACTAGTAAGTGTGGCTATGGAATAGTAGCTGAGAGTTTACACCCTGACTCACAGTCAGAGAAAGAGCAATACTGAACATGGGACAGGCTTTTGAAACCTCAAAGCCCAACTCCAGTGATTCACCTCCTCCAAGGCCACACCTCCTCCAAGGCCACACCTCCTCCAGGAACACACCTCCTCCAAGGCCACACCTCCTCCAAGGCCACACCTCCTCCAGGAACACACCTCCTCCAAGGCCACACCTCCTCCAGGACCACACCTCCTCCAAGGCCACACCTCCTCCAGGACCACACCTCCTCCAAGGCCACACCTCCTCCAGGACCACACCTCCTAATCCTTCCTAAATAGTCCACCAACTGGGAACCAAACCTTCAAATACGTGAGCCTATGGGGGTCCATTCTTACTCAAGCCACCACAGTTGTCCTCTGGCAAACACCTAGGCACACACACACAAACAAAACAGAAAACACCACAAAGACATTTACTTTCTATTGATGCTGGAGTTTGTTGTGAGCGACCCTTGCCCTCAAAGGCCCCGGTTTTAGGAGATTTTTCCTCAAAACCCTGCAAAAGGCAGGAGGACCCAGCAAGAACCCTTTAGGTTACCTAGGCATGTGACCCCCTCTTCCTCTTTGCTCCCCCGGCTCAGGAGGTGAGGAGCTTTGTCTCTTCACATTTTTCTGTGACTACCTTGCTGTAGGGACTGAGGCCAATGTAACGCAGAATGTGAGCAGACATAAACCTTTCTCTTGATAAGTAAATGATCTCAGGGATTTGGTCCCAGGGGCAGGAAGCTGACTTACACAGCTAAGTAAACACTGTTGAAAGTATATCGCCACCCAGCCTTTGATCAATGGGAGGATGCTGTGTCACTGTTGGGCTCCTGACCTGTGGACGAAGCAAGATGCCCTCTGTGTCTTCAGAGGCCCGTGGCTCAAGCTTCAACCTGCCTCTGTGGCACCGCTGGGAATCCGGAGGATCAGCAGGAAAAGCAGGGGGAGGGGAGGGAATAAGACATGGTCCTCTGAACCTGCATATTTGTCTTCTTCCTCCATCCTGCCCTCCCCATAATCACTGCCCTTCAGGCCTGTCCAGGACACTTCCAAAGGCCCAATGAGAAACTCAGCACATCAACAAAACACAAGACAGGGGTGTGCTGCCCTGACTTGGTATCCGATGACATCACATGCTGGGACAGGAAAATGACTTTCCGTCTCTCCTTTCACCACTGAGTCCCAGTTGTCCCTGATGCTCTCTACCAGTAATACTGGAGAAAAGGGGAATCCATAGATCAGTTAGCCTTCTTCTTTCCTCTCTCCTTCTACCCTTTCCTCTCCTTTCTCCTCTCCCTACCTCCCTGTCCTTCTTCTTGTCTCCTTTTCTCTTCATCTCTGTTTCCTTCCTTTCCATCCTTTCCTCCTTCCTTCTTTCCTTCCTACCTACCTATCTTCCTCTCTTCCTTCTCCTTCCATTCCTTCCTCTCTGTCCTTCTCACCATATGTTTCCCTTCCTCCTTCCTCTCCTTCCTCCCTTCCTCCCTCCTCTCTTTCCTCCTGCCTCCCTCTCCCCTTTCGTCCCTCCTCTCCTTCCTCCCTTCCTCCCTCCTCTCCTTCTTCCCTGCCTCCCTCTCCCCTTTCTTCCCTCCCTCTTTCTTGCCTTCCTTCCTCCTTTCTTCCCTCCCTTCCTTCCTCCTCCCCTTCCTCCCTACCTCCCTCTTTTCCTTCCTCCCCTCTTCCTCCCTCCCTTCTTCTCTCCTCCCCCTCTCTCTCTCCCTCCCTCTCTTCCTTCCTTCTTGTATCATTTTCCCTCCAAGAGCATCCCCATCATGACCACCACATACCACCTTAGTTGCCTCCTTCATGATCTCAACCCCAGATCCATCAGGACGATCTCAGATGCAGACCCTCCATTCATCCAGCTCTGTGCAACAGTCTGGGCCTGGGTGGCTCCCTGTTATAACTTGGCCAGTGTTTCTAGCCAAGGCTCTTGCCAGGCATATGCAGAAGGAAAGCTTTCCCTGGGAAAGACAAGAATCTAACAACAGCTAGAGGGAGAAACCCCCTCTCTGCTGGAAGGTCCATAACTCTTTAGAGTCAGAGCATTCCGGAATAAGTCGAGTGCATGTTCCAGTGGTTTCACAAGCCTGGCCTCTGACTCCACACAGGTCTTGCATTTAAATCCCATTTTTGATGCTTACTAACACGGGCCTTCCTTGCACCGATATCTTAATCTTTAAGATGAGAATGCAGAGTGAATCCCGTGTGGGTTGGCAGGTGATCCGAAGGACTAAAGTTTGTCACAGCACTGGGACTCAATGAACACTGGCTTGTGTCCTAAGTAACTGATCCTCAAGAGGGGTTAATATGTCACTGATCTCTCAGTCCCGGAGTACTATAGCTAGCTTATACTTTCTGCTCTCCCTAAAACCTCATTCACTCAACACTTTGCCTCTCCTTGCTTCCTTTATCCCTCCCCTTATTTGACAACATTAATCCATCACTGGGTATGCACCATCACTGGAAAAGCATATGAAAGAAAGATAGGAACACATGCTTATTTTATTCTCATGCATCCAGAGCTTCTGAGGCCCTGCTGGGACAGGGATGCGTGTCACCATGACGCCATTCTTTCTTCTCACTGGTGTCATCATTACCTAATCCCCTCAACAGAGCTTCACAGCCCATAATATACTTTCACATTTCAGAGAAGCACAATGCTCCAGAGATTACACATCCAACAAAGGAGGTATCGCAGGCTCATCTGGCTTTGTTCCTGACCAGTGTCCTGTAAGCAGGACAGCGGTGTGAGTGTAGAGGTATTGTCTCTGCCGGGAGAGGGTAGAGCTGGGGCACGGGTGGCATTTGTGGTGACAGCTTCCAGCGCCTGGAGCCTCTCCAGGCCAGGCTCAGGATCCAGCCGCTCAATGTTTGCCATAGCCAAGCTGCACATAGACAGTAATGTACATAGTCACCTGTGATACTATGTAGTGTGAGACCTAGTGCACAACATAAGGATGCCCCTTATCTGGGATGGATAAAAACACAGTTTGAACAAAACCCCTGAAGAGGTGATGTTGGGTATGGATATCTCATTTAGCAGAGTGCTTGCCTAGCCTGCAGAAAGCCCTGAATTGGATCCTAGCATCACATAAACAAGCAGAGTGGCAGATGCCTATAATCCCAGCATTGAGGAGGTAGAGGCAGGGACTTACTGGATAGATGGGGAGAACAGGTTCCTCAAACCTCTAAGTATGCCATGGTACACACACACACACACACACACACACACATGCCATGAGAAATATTTTGATAGTAAAGCTAAACAACAAAATAAACCACACAAACCTAACTTTTGATATAGATTGCTGTGCATGTTTCTAGATAGTTATTCTAACCCTCTGAGCCCTTAGAGTCAGGGGCCAGGAACTAGCATTGAAGTAGCTGTCAGGTTTCCCTTATGTGCTCACACACGTGGATGTGGAGATGGTATCATTGCCATCTGGCCTTTACTGATTATTTCCCTCTACAGTCCATCATCCCAGGTACCAAATCCCTCGACAAAGAATGTAACTCACACGCCTAGCCTAGAACCAACCTTTTCTGGTTGTTGTTCTACTTTTGTTTGTTTGTTTGTTTGTTTGTTTGTTTGTTGCTTGTCTGTGGCAGGCTTTGCTCTCTAGCCCAGGCTGCCCTACAACTTATGATCTTCCAGCGTAAGCTTCCTGGGTGCTAGAATTACAGGTGTGCACCAGCATGGTCACTCTAGAAGTAAATACAGAGGATGTCTGGGTGTAATGAGAGCATTTGAGAAAACAGTACACCCCTCTAGTCTCCCTCCCAACCCCCACAACTAGTACTCCAGATAGTTTGCATGTAGTTAACCTATCAAGTTGAGCAGGTGACCACCCCCACTCTCTGTGCTTACATTGCCACTAACACAGCAGAGCCGATGTCAGGTCTGCTACTCCCAGAAGCTCATGTGTTCTCTAAGAGGGGAGCTGAGAAGCAAGAGGTCCCGAACATGGCTCACTTGAAGAAAATCATCCCTCTTGTTACCAAAGCCCCCACCAGGGTTGAGAATAGTAATTGTGTTCTTCTGAGTACGTTAATAACAACAACAACAACAAATGTGCCTCTTCTGAAAGGGAGCCCATCTGGTTTTAATAAACCTTTTGGTTACAAAATGAAATGGGCAGACAACAACAAAGACGGTGTTATTAACATAGTTTTATGTAATTAGATAGAGGGATAATATTTATTTTAATATTGCAGAGGAAATGTCCCACAATGCAGACCCTGGATGAATTCTATCTTTGGACTTTCACTCATCAAATAAAATTGTGCTTACAGAGAAAGCAAGCACATAAGTCTTACACACACACACACACACACACACACACACACACACACACATACACACACACACATCTTCTGCAGCCTTGCCTCATGATTAGCACAGTAGTTTGTTACAGAAAGTCTGAGATTGCAATTCCATGAAGTCCTACAATGTGCCCCTTCCCTGTGTGGGAAGGCAAGGAAGAGGCCACCAAGTGGAATCTCTCTCTCTCTCTTTCTCTGTGAATACTCTTGAGGGAGAGCAAATCAGATGTGGGGAACATTCTCTGAAGGACTCTAGGATGGAGGGCCAGCTCTTGGGAACCTTCACTGAATGACTTCTATTCAACCAAAGAAAGACTTGCCATGAGTGGCGGGAGACTGAACCAGTACTGGGGTTCACCCTGTTTGTCAGAAATAGAACAGGATAATGGAGGGCACCTAGGGCTTTGCTGAGTTCATTCCCTCAAGGGACAAAAAGAACTGAACAACCAGGAAAGATAGAAGAGAAAGGGAAAGTCACAGCTTTATCCTTGTGTGATGTGGGAGCCCTGTGACTCTGCTAAGCAGCGGTGGCTTGGATGCTTTATAGGGTTCCTGGGACCACCCCTTCCCCCTTGTTTAATGTCCATCATCCTCCCTTCGCATGGGTTCTTGGCTCCTCCTAGCAAAGTCTTTTGGAAATAAGAAGCCACCGTCCCAGAGTGCTCGCTTTTGCATCGCTATCTGCTTGTGTTCCTCTAACTCTCCTTCAGTTATCAGGGCACTGGGTACACATGTACTCCCTCGTTTCTGTTTTCCCTCTTAATTCTGACTCCATTTGCGCTTCTCTCTCTCTGTGCTTCCTTCTGTCCTCCATGAGCAGCTGAACTCAGCCAGCCCCATATGGAAGTCTTGCTGACACCACCTTGCCCTTTCTGATTGATTTGTCCAGCCAGACACCAAATTTGCCTCCAGAGCAGAGCAAGCAGGTTCTTTCCTTTTCTCTGTGAGCCCTCTCCCAGGACTTGTGGGCTTGTCCTATCATTCCAGAACACATCTAAGCCACCGCAGAAGGAGCATGCTTCTCTTCTCTCACCTCATCCTCTGCATTGAAGTCTGGGCCCCAAAACCAGTTACGATAATTTCAGGTTATCTTTCCAGCAGTCTTTGGTGTGTGTCTGTCCTTTGGAAATTTCACAGAATGAGTGAAGCAGGATTTAAACAACCCTGCTTCCTGCTTCCCATGTGAAGGGTAACTTATAAAAATAAGTCATTAACACAAAGCCGTTCCTTGGTGATGGGTCAGCTAAACCCTACAGGCAGTTTCTGTGACTAGGCACTAGGATGGAGAATGTCATGAGTTATGTCTCCTGTCGACAATGCTGCTATGCCGTCATCAAACAGATTTGGCCCCAATTCTTGTTGAGGAGGTGAAAATGAAACCAAGGGGTAAATCAAGACACAGCACCTTCATGACTCCTTCTTGGATGATCCCAGGGACACAAATCTGCAGATCTTCCCAGATAACTCAGTAGTGTTTTTCACTGTCCTGGGAGTTCCTTGGACTTTGTCACTTTCCATTCATAAGAATGTTATCAGAGAGGGAGCTCACCACCAAGGAGGTTGTAAATTCCTTGACGGTTAAAGCTAAATCATGGCTGACCTTAGCTCTCCCTTTGGAACCTTAGATAATCTCAGTAAGTTCTCTCTTGCCTCGGGAGGCACGTGCACTCTATGGAACTTGATGTGTGGAGGATGAGAACTCCTAGTTATTAGCCAGGTGCATATGCTACATGGATGATGTACACAAGGGACTGGTCAGCATGTCTAAGAATCAAGACAGGGAAGACCCAAGGCAAAGCCAAAAATGTGAGAACCCATATCCCAAGACTATGACCCACTTCGCTTGTGGGTTGGAGCTCCTATATGAAAAGTTTCGTCCCACAACCCTGGGGCTGGCTCAGCCAAGAGAAAAACTATAAGCTGTTCTCATGGCTTCTTGAGATGGATTCAGATGGAGGCTAACTCGAGAAAATACACTTTAGGTACCAAAAAGGAGGTGGGGGATTATATTGTTTGAAAATTACAACCATGAGGTCATGTGACTACACAAATCACTTGCAAATCAGGAAATGCTCACAGAGATAGCAGAGGGAGACTCAGAACAGTTAACTGTGAGAAAGTACTTCCTAATAACCAAAGTCGGTCCCTGCAGGTTCCATTTCTTTTCCTTTCTCAAGTTAGCAAGAGGAGAGGCGTGAGCATCAAGCAAGCTGTTCAAAGGAGAAAGAGATGCCGAGAGCCTAGGAGTTGAAAGGAACCTGTTCCGTTCACCCAGCTGGGAGGTGGGCAGGCAGTGCATAGAGTGGACTGATGGATCCTCTCACTACACACAGATTTGCAAGGGAGAAGTTTAGTAGAAAGCTATATTGGCAAGTCATGGGATTAAATAGGAATATTGAGGTATATATACACACATTACTCATGCATCCTGGATACAGCAGGGAGCTCTGTAAGCCATGGTGAGGGTAAACAGTTTAACGGAGAGAAATAAAAGATGTCTGAGGGAAGACTCTGAGGCATGCATCCTCAAACCTACTTTCACCTTGTGAATCTGGAAAAGGGAACCATTCCTCTACCCTAGTAGCAGAAACCTGTCAGGGCCAAAGAGGCCTGTAGGCTATTTGAGTGTTTGCTGTGTCTGCTTATACTTAACATAATCAAAACTTGTCTGCATAAAGAGAGTATGTTTAATGCTCAGACAGGACCAAGATAGACAGAGACTCATCAAAGCAGAAGAATAAAAAGATGGAGCACAAAGGGCCTGTGCAGAAAGGACAAAGAGGTTTTAAAGCCACACACACACACACACACACACACACACACACACACACACACACACACAGTTTTAATCATGCGTCTCTGTGTAGGCATGTGCATGTAAGTCCAGGTGCCTAAAAATGCCAGGAGAGGGAGTTGCATCCCCTGGAGCAGGAGTTACAGGAGGTTGTAAGATGCCCTACTTGAGCGCTGGGAACTGAATGCAGGCACATCCTCTTAACCACAAAGCTATCTCTCTAGCCATAATATTAAGATTTGGTGGGGGGACAAGGTGGCCAATTATTGAATAAAAGCCCCCTTTTTCTTTTTTAGGAAGCAGGTGGCAAGGATAGATTTTATTTTTCTTTCTAGATTATGTTTGCTCCACACTGTCCCCTTAAGTGTGAGGCTGGACTCACTTTGCTGACTTCTGATGGTCTCTTCTCCCAAGAGAGACATTTAACTAAGCCACCCTCCATCCAATTTCCAGAGGATGCTGAATATGATGTCCTCATATATGTTAGAGAATAGCCTCTCACCCATTGATATTTAAAGAGGTTGAAGGTGGAGGGTTGCATTGCAGGAAGTTTTTACCCCCACCCCCCAAAATGTAGGCTTTGACATGTAACCAAATTAACAAACAGTAATTGCACATAAACCCCACTTTGCTGAATTGCAATGAGCCATTTAACCCTATGGACCAATCCACTGGAGAGTTTGGAGGAGGAGAAGCGGAGTTGGCAGTTCTCAAACATTAAGACACTCAGCTGCCTACACCCAAGCTCCTTCGAGGTCAGAGAAAGCTATGTTGCAGAAAAAGAATGAGAGGCCAAATTAGCAATTTGGCAGCATTCTTCAAAAAGAAAAATGCCACCTCGGAACTTTCCAGTACACTTGGCTTCGGTCTTCTGAGACATACCCCCCGGATAGCCCGGATAGTAGTCTTGTGTGTACTCGGGATGAGGTTGCTCTCCCCAGCTCCCCCTTTTCTTGCATAGATATAAAAATTAAGGCAGTTTCTCCCATCTTCAGTTTTTGGGGGGGTGTGGGGCAGGACCCGATTCACTCTGGCTAATTGCTGATTTTTCTCTTAGCCCAAGGCTATGACACTTTCTGTCACCTTAGCTTCCTTGCCAGCTGTTCCTCATCTCAAAAATCACCTCTGCATACCGTCTTCTCCATGCTGGGGGAGGATCAGAGCCCGCCTCTCCACTGAGGCTGTAATTCCTGGGAACAGGTGACCTATCAATATGGTTTGATTTGCTTTATAATCTAGTGGGGCAAACCCATCATCCAGAGAGAGAGAGAGAGAGAGAGAGAGAGAGAGAGAGAGCTTCCTCTGTCTTATTCATCATTCTAACTTCAGGGGTAGACTCCTTGTCAATCTATATTAAATGCTCAACAAAAATCTGATCACTGAAGAGTGAGCAATAAGCTGGGATGAAGTTTCTTTGCTTCCCCCCCCCCCCAAAAAAAACCCTGTCTTCCATGGTTCCATAGAACTCACATCTGGCTGCCATTTGTCTGCTTGGCCACAGATGTTGCCCTGAAGTATGTGCTTGGTCCAGTAGTTGCTTTTCTTTAGGGCATGTATATCCCTCAGCTTCGAAGCAAAATGTAGACCCAGGGGATCTGTAGTGTGTGAAACCACCTTTCCGACATGTAAGCTTTTCAACCCCAGTGTCCCATTGCTAACTTCCTCAGGAATAATGTATCAAGAAAAAAGCCCATATTGTAACACATAGAAACGTTGGGGCATTGCCATGCCTTCTTTGTCTCTTTTTTCTAGGAGAGTGTTTCCAACACTAGACATTAGGGTTGAGGAAATTCTAGTAGAAGGCACTTCTCCACCACCCTGAGAGGGCACAGATGCATACTGTGCAAAAGCAAAGGTGTGAGAAACATGGAATAAATCTTAATATCTGGTAAACAAAGAAGAATTAAAACTTAAGTGCAGTGCAGGGTATTGGCGACCATCTCAGATAAATGAAGATATGCAGATAAATGAATTACCTAAATTTAGTGTAAGAGTCACAGTTGTAAGGCAAAATCACTATATAAAATATTTTATATCCCTATATATTTTATATAGGGATTTTGCATATATATATATATATATATATATATATATATATATATATATATATAAAATAATACAATAGCAAAGAGACTTCTGTGAGTCATGAACTCATCACTGTCCATATTTTCTGCAGGCACAAATGCCACTTAGGAACAAACCAAGTTTCTCCAAACAAAACAGCTTTGTCCCTGACTATTGGCTGACCCACCAGCTACTATGTTAGACACCCATTGCTGTGACAAAACCTGATAGAAATAATTTAGAGATCTATTTGGCTTTACAATTTTAGAGGCTTCAGGTCACCATCCACTCGCTTCATTTATGATGGGTTTGTTTTATTGGAAGAACATCAGGGTAGCAGGGAAGAGACAGCTCACCTTGTGGCCTCATGGCAGCCAGGAAGCAAGGGGAGGGAAGGAGAGGGGGGGAGGGAGAGAGGAGAGAGGAAAGAGAGGGAGAGAGAAAGAGAGGGAGAGAGGGAGAGAGGGAGGAGGGAGGAGGGAGGAGGAAGGAGAGAGAAGCCAGGGCAAGATATAGCCCCCAAAGAACCCATCCTCAGTGACCTACCTTCTTTATCCAGCCCCCACTCTCTCAACTTCCCAGCACTTTCTGGAATAGTACCAGCAGCTAGATACTAAGTGTTCCATTCATGAGCATATGGAGGTACTTTATATTCAAAATATAACAAGGACTCAAATGGAAGGACATAGAATACACTTTTTGAGTGACCAAGGAGATGAAGTTTTAACTAGCATAGAATGTTTTGATTATTATGCAAAACAACCTGCCTTGCTTACATAGAATACTGTGAGATATATATATATATATATATATATATATATATATATATATATATATATTAACACCACTGTTGTATCAATAAAAACTGGTCATCTACCTACAATGCAGAAAACAGAAGTCTATGAACACCACAGTTTAACCAGGAGCAGCATGATCAGAAATGCACAGCAAAGGTTAAAGCAGAGGTCCTGGGGCTTGCAAGAGGGTACAGTGCTAAAGTTCTTTCCTCATGTGACCCCACCTCCAATCTCCAGGACTTCGGAATAAAAGGCAAAACTTAGAATCGGTTCAAGCAAGCACACCTTTAAACACCTTGTGGGTCAGAGGGAGATCAAAATTAAATCTACAGCTATATTTATTAATAAAGATTTTCAGAATAAAAAAATACACCAGTACATGACAAGTCCATACAAAATGTATGGAATCGTATAGCCAGAAGCAAATTTGTAGCTTTAAATTTTTTATACATATATGCATTTATTTAAAAGTCTGTTTAAATACTCTATACATGACATTTACACACTTTAAGTTAGATGTGGACACAGTGCTGTCTGCATGAGAGTACATGCCTGTTAGGTTTTTGTCGCCTGCATTCAATAGCAGAGTCAATGAAAACCCGAGAAAAGGGAGTGGACTAAAGAAGATATAGAATGGTAACTTGGCAAATTAAGAGAGAGAAGAGGGAGTTGAAGAGATTGTTCAATTGGTAAGGCGCTTGTAATGTAAGCATGAGGATCTAGGTTGGACTCTCAGAACTTACACTTAAAAAATAAAAACAGGCCAGTATGGTGCAATCCTAGCCCCATGCTTGCAATCCTAGCCCTAAGGAGGCAAAGCAGGCAGGTTTCTGGGATCACTGTCAAGCCAGCCTGGCTGACTTCTTAAGTTCCAAGACAGTGAGAGACCCTGACTCAAACATCACAGTGGACAGTACCTTGGGAACAACATCAAAGGTGACCTCCATCTTTCAAACACAAACGCACATACATGCATGCTCTCTCTCTCTCTCTCTTTCTCTCTCTCTCATTCTCCCTCTCTCCCTTCCTCTCTCTTCCTCTCTTCTTTCCTCTCTTTTCTCCTTTCTCTCTCCCCCTCCCTCTCCCCACCCCCTTCTCTCTCTCTCTCTCTCTCTCTCTCTCTCTCTCTCACACACACACACACACACACACACACACACAAAACCACAACACATCAGAAGGTCTAAGACTTGGACTATGTAGCTAGACAGAAAATAAAGCCAAGGAATCCCCTCCCACAAAAAATGAAAGGGAGGAGAATTCAGAAAAAAATGTACATAGTTCTATATATGCAAAAGATTGGAAGGAGATTTTTAAAATCAGAGCATTATACCAAATTATAATAATGTGTTTGAAAATTCACAGAGAAATGTTTGAAACATTTTCCAAGGGGCTATTAAAATCGATCCATCTGTCTAGATCAATAACTATTTATTCTCAAAAACTGAAGGGAAAAAAGTCACACATAATCACTTAAACGAGATGCTTTTGGATCCAGGGGATTAAAAGGCAGGTAGTTTCAAAGATTAACTCATTTTCACAATAGATAACCTTATTCCAAACATACACAAAGGAAAGATAATTCTCCAATTTATTTCAAGAAGTGAGTATGGCTATGCCCCTGAGTTGAAAGATTCTGAGGTACAAACTGCATTTCACTCTCATTTGGGAATATAAATGAAAATGCTAAATAATATACTATTCACTGGAAATCCAGCAGTATATTTAAATTAAATACTCACTGAGGAGACCACAGTAGCACCAAGAAAGTGCCATTTAGAAGCAGAGAATCAATTAATAGATTGGTTCTCTTCTATCTGCCAAAGAGGAAAAAATATTTTTCATCTCAAGGAAGCCAAACTTTTATTTAATAAAAAAAAAAATCAGCATCAAATGCGATAGCATTTTACCTAACAGTTCTCTTAACACCGTAAATAATATCCAAATGCAATGGGTGCAATAGAGTTGCTCAAAGCCCAGAGCCAGGATGCTGACCTTGCGGTTCTGAGCTGCCTGGTGTGAGTGCTGGGATCTCAGCTCAGGGCCTCTGCAAGAGCAGCAAGCACTCTTGACCACTGAGCTATCCCTCCACCCCAGATAGAGCCATATTAACAAAAATAAGTATATAAGCAGGTGGGGGTGGGGCGAGTGAAGAAGACAGAGAATTGAGGAGGGAGAGAGAAGATTGATCATGTACAGCACTGTCATGTTAGTTTACCTTTGTGGCACATGAGTGATGGCAGAGAGGTTCCTCTTATCATCTCCCCAGATTACACATGAGATAGTGAAAGGTCTGAGAAGTAACTCCCTGAAGGAAATAACACTTGGTATTGACTGAGTATCCAGTACTGGTACAGGCACAGTACTCAGGCCTTCCTTTCTAAGCAGCATCTGCTCTAATCCTAAAATGTTGAGCCTCTAGTTTGGTGTACTGAGACTGTAACATTAATTCACCCCTTAGCTGAAGCACTAGAGACCGCAAATGACTCAGTCTGGAGGATTTCCCAATGTATAGCATGCTTGCACATGCATGATGAGATAGTTTTTAGAACCAGAGACAAATCTAAGTAAAACATTTGGGAAGGGTTTTTCATAACACCTTATATATCACAAGAATATGATTTTATTAAATATTCTAAATGAGCCTGGATTCACCATGACCTGTCACATTATGGATAGGTCAGTGATCAAAGGTTCCTGATTTAGGACCTGTGGGTTTTAGATGCATACTCTAAACTTGCCTGAGGTCACTCTGCTATCAACAGACAGGAACCCAACTCTTAACTGCTATGACACACTCATCTCGAAAGGGATGGCTCCAAGGACAGGTCACTAAGCTGGTGACCACTGGAGGTGTGGCTGCTGAAACAGGGCTAAGGTCAAAGGTGTTAGGAAGAGCTGGGGACAAGGTCCAATCAGGAAAGTGCTTGTAGGCATAAGAGCCAGAGTTTGATCCCAGACACCCAAATAGCCATGCATGGTGGTACTCACTTATAATCCCGGAGGAGGATGAAAATAGGGAGACCCAGCCAACTTCACCTACTCTGCAAGCTCCAAGTTCAGTGAGAGATTCTGTCTCAGAAGAATAAATAAATACAATAAGGATGGAGGTGTCTCCATGGGTAAGGACACTTGGGACACAAGCATGTCAGCCTGAGTCTAAATCCTAAGGTGTAACAATCCAGGAGATCCCACAAGTGCCTGTAACTGCAGCATTGTGGAGAAGACAGAACAATCTCTGGAGCTTGCTAGGCTCTCAACCCAGCTCCAGGTCCAGACAGAAACCCTGTCTCAAGGGGACAAGCCAAAGCAGGACACCCATCATCTTCCTTTTGTCTCCATATGCACACAAAGGTACACACATGTGTTCATATACTGCAGACATATACAAGACTCATATACTCCATACATGTGTATTTGTGCATGTATACCTGCGTGTATGTGCATGCATTCTGTGTGTGTGTGTGTGTGTGTGTCTGTGTGTGTGTGTGTGTGTGTGTATAAATGCATGCATACATGACAAAAACCAAGCTGAATGGCACCTGAGGAATAGCACCCAAAGTTGATGTCAGATCTCCACATAAATACGCATACACAGGCACATATGCTTAAATATAGATGTGTGCCTGCAAACAAACATACACATGCCCCTGTGCACACCCACACACATACTCGCTGGAAAAAAACAAAGCAAATGTTAGTTTAAGTTCTTCAATCCTGGCTCTCCAGCTTGGGTGAATTTAAACCATTTGCCAATGACATTCCAAGCTGCCTTTCTATCTTCTACACCAGAGAGATGATAATCTCTCTTGCCACAGAGGCATCAAGAGGACTGAATAAGAATGGACCAAGGAGGCACTATGTTTAGCACTTGGAACATAGTAGATGCTCAGTGAATCTTAGTTTCTTTCCTCAGAAATATCTGGGACGAGCCTTCAGTGGAGAGTTCACTGTGGTCAATTCAGCTATTCATATTCTCCCAACTGTGGTAAAATTATAGATCTGAAAAATCTCTTTGTAGATCAATTTCTCTGGGTCTATTGAGTTATAGAGACGCAGCCCACACACTGAAGCAAGAGGAAAGAAAGAAGGCTGCAGATAGGGTTGTTTTTAATTGACCATGAGGAAGAATTGTTGAGATATAGTCAATGTTTGTCACCAATTTCTTCATAAAGACTGTCATAACCAAACAGTCTATACCCTCACATGCTATGCTGGTGGGAGCAAGTGAGTTCTCTGCTACAGGGAGGCTGTTGTTCTCACAGGTTGTATAAAGCACAGAGAGTTTTTAATTTAATATTTTCCCAGAGGTCTTTAAAAATGTTGGGTGTGTTTTAGAAATCCCAGAGTTAATGTTTGCCACTTTATATAAAGCTATCATTGCTTTTTGTTTGCTTGTGTTCAAACACTAATCAAGTGACATGTTTAAGGTCTGAGCCAAGAGCCCAGGAGCTTATTAAGAATAAGACCAGAGGGGAGTGTTGGCAAATGCCTGAGTGTGGAAATGGGGTGACATTTAAGAATCCCAGAGTGAGATGAAGAAGGAATGAGATACATGAAGCCCTGTGGGGTAAGTGAGGAATAGAAATATGAGTAGCTGAGAATGAGCTTAGCTGGATAGGAATGGGAAGGGGAAGGGCCTGGGAGAGGTACACCAAAGGCCAAGGGTCAAAGAACAAAGGGCAGGAAGCACAGAGGACTGGGTGTAAAGAAAATAGGATCAAGAGCCAGGTGCCCTCAAGTCCATCTCTAACACACACACACACACACACACACACACACACACACACACACACTCGGTTAGTGGGGAGGAGGGAGGAAAAGACAGAAGGAGGGGAAGGGAAATGGAGGGAGGAAGAAGAAGTGGGAGGGAGAGAGAGGGAGAGAGAGGGAGAGGGAGAGAGAGAGAGAGAGAAAGAGAGAGAGAGAGAGAGAGAGAGAGCAAGAGCGAGATCTGTCTGTCAAGGGTCACGGCTAAGCATGTTTACTTTAGATCAGCTTAACCTCAGACCTTAGTCCCTCTGTCCTCTGGCCAGTTGTCCAATACAAATGTGTGTGTCCCCATATCCATTTTTATAAACCTTGTTTTTCAATGCTACAAGAATAGTTCTGTACTTACTTTCTCCTGCCTATCTGTTGTGTTTTTGTGTTGGCTAGTATTGATCCGCAAAATTTACAGGCGCCTAGGAGACAAACCTCTAGTTGTACCTACGAGGAAGTTAATAGACTGTGTTAATAGAGAAGGGAAGTCCTACCCTAACCAGATCCGTGAGCCAAGCTCCTGAAAGCTGAGCCCCAGCAGCCATCTCTTCTCAGACTATGTGCGTGATTTTACCAACTGCCTCCCACCGCTCCTACCATCGCACAGCCATCCATAATGGGCAGTACCTAGAATTCACGAAGGCAAATAAATCCTTCCTTCTTGAAGTTGCTAGTGTCGAGCACTTCATCATAGTAACAAGAGAGGTAACTAATACAGTCTTTCATCTGGCTGATCCTACACAGGCTTCAGTTTTAACTGCTTACAGCGTTATGGAACATTTAGGGGACAGAGCATAGCTGGTACGGGTAAGCCACTAGGTTCTAATGTAATTCTCCCTTCAATGCTGTGCCACAACGCAAGAAGTCTGCACCACAGATCTTGCTACCGTGAGGTCTGTCGTGACTCCCTCGCTATGAGTAACTCCATCGAGCAAACCGCTGAGGCAAAATAAGCTCTTTCTCCCCCAAGCTGTTTCTCTCGGGGATTTTGATTAGAGTAGCCCATGAACAGCCAATACATTGTCTCTCTACTGATGTCTGTCTGAGCCCTTGTAGGCTCATCAGAGAAATAGAAGTGAAAACTAGTGTATAAAGAAACCTCTTATTTATGCTGGTGTTCTTCCTGACCATCCTGTTCTCACCCCTCTCCTGAGCCCCCCCTGGGTCCCCCTTCTTCCCTTCCACCTTAGTCTCTGTGTTCAGTCTATGTAGACTCAGGGGGCACAAAGTGGATAGCACCTAGATCCCATGACTCTCTCCATAAGAGGAACAAAGTTGCAAGTCCTCACTAGGACTCCATAGGCAGAGGTTCCAATTCCCCTCTAGCCTCATCTTTATACTCTGCCCCAACTTGAACTCCACATTTGAGCATCCTCAGAGGTACTGTTCCTAAAATCCAGCCTAGCTCTGGAGCTTTTACCCAATCAATGCGTTATATTCAACTGATTGTTCTGTTAAGCTGCATCTCTGCCACTATCTATGCCCTATGTCTGGTTGGCGTGACATATTGGAAACTCTCAGTAGATTAGCTCATGTTACATAATACATGCCCATGCTGGTGTTTCTTCCATCTGAATGAATATCTACTGAGACTCAAACTCTATCAGACTCACTCTGAAGACTCTGGTCCTCCACGGGGGCTCTTCAGTGTGGGGAGGTGAAGGCTACATTGTCACTCCATTAGTATAGCTTGGATGGTAAGAATGGCCATCGTCAGCCTAGTCGGTCATCAATGGGAGAAGAGGTCCTTGGTCCTGTGAAGGCTCTATGACCCAGTGTAGGGGAATTCCAGGGCCAGGAAGCAGGAGAGGGTGGGTTGGTGAGCAAGGGGAGGGGAGGGAATAAGGGGAGGAGGCTTTCAGAAGGGGATAATATTTGAAATGTAAATAGAGAAAGTATCTAATTTTAAAAAATGGCCATCACCATCCCTTCCCCAAAGGCTACAGTCCTCCTTTCTTCTCCTTACAACTCTTCATCCCCAGCAAGTGAGTTCATAGCCTCTGCAGAAATGGCCGACTCAGTTCTAGGTAAAAGTCTGTCTTTCAGGGTCTCTCTCAGAACTGGTACTTCAATTTGATTAAAACAACCCTTTACCACAGTTCACCTCAGGCTTCTCAGTTCCTTACAAGTAGACCTTCTGCTGTGCCCGCCTTCCCTACAGCGGCTTTCCCTGTCTCACCTCATCCCAGGCCTGGAGAGGACTTGGAAGCCAGGACTTGGGTGTGTCGCCTGTTCTTTTGGGTGTTTTGTATCAATTCTTCTCACTTCTTATTCTTGAAACCTTCTGTCTTAGTCAGGGTTTCTATTCCTGCACAGACATCATGATCAAGAAGCAAGTTGGGGAGGAAAGGGTTTATTCAGCTTATACTTCCACATTGCTGTTCATTACTAAAGAAAGTCAGGACTGGAACTCAAGCAGTTCAGGAAGCAGGAGCTGATGCAGAGGTCATGGACAGATGTTACTTACTGGCTTGCTTACACTGGCTTGCTCAGCTTGCTTTCTTATAGAACCCAAGACTACCAGCCCAGAGATGGCACCACCCACAATGGGCCCTCCCCGTTTGATCACTATTTGAGAAAATGCCTTAGAGCTGGATGTCAGGGAGGCATTTCCTCAAGGGAGTCTCCTTTCTCTGTGATAGCTCCAGCTTATGTCAAGTTGACACACAAAACCAGCCAGTACACCATCCTTTCAACAGGAATCTATGCAATGGAGTAAGTGAGCGGGGCCACAACTCCACACAAAACAATGGAATGAGCAGGTGACCCGGGTCAGCCAATCATTTCACTCCTTTCTCCCTACTGAAGCGATGATGCTGATTGGTCCACAGAAAGTCATTCTATCAGACACTAGACCTGCACATCAAACTCAAGATAAGTGCTCATGAGTTATAGTTTGCTCCCAATCATTTTATCCACCCTTCGTTTTCAACTGTTTTCTTGTTGCTGTTGTTGCTGTTGATGATGATGATAATGACGTTATTTAAATTAGCACATAAAGTAACAGGACTCTTGAGATCTCTAGCCAGTTCCATTCTGTACTGCTGGTTTTGTGTGTCAACTTGACACAGCTGGGTTATCACAGAGAAAGAAGCTTCAGTTGGGGAAGTGCCTCTATGAGATCCAGCCATAAGGCATTTTCTCAATAAGTGATCAATGGGGGAGGGCCCAGCCCCCTGTGGGTGGGACCATCTCTGGGCTGGTAGTCTTGGTTCTATAAGAAAGCAAGCTGAGCAAGCCAGGGGAAGCAAGCCAGTGAGTAACATCTCTCCACGGCCTCTGCATCAGCTCCTGCTTCCTGACCTGCTTGAGTTCCAGTCCTGCCTTCCTTTGGTGATGAACAGCAATGTGGAAGTATAAGCTGAATAAACCCTTTCCTCCCCAACTTGCTTCTTGGTCATGATGTTTGTGCAGGAATAGAAACCCTGACTAGGACACCTTCCTTCCTAACCACCTCCTGTTCTCATACCACACATTCTATCAGATCCCCTTTCTAGATCCATACACGTTTTCTCTTTGTCCATTTCCTGCTGCTCAGACTTGAAATTAGGCTGCCTAAATCAGAATAGTCATGAGTAGTGCCCAAATTTGGATGGCGAGCTCTGGATAGCTCAGCTGAACTTCCTGGGACCAGTCAGCCTCTTTCTGAGCCAGACTCTGCCCTGGCCTTCCTCTTCCTCTTCCTCTTCCTCTTCCTCTTCCTCTTCCTCTTCCTCTTCCTTCTCTCCAGGTGCCCAAAGGTACTAGCAAGCAAGCGGCCTTCAATTGCAATGGAAACAAGTGTGTCTTGGAAGCTCATTCGCACCTCCAGCCCTGTTTATCCAGCATGAGCCGCAAAGAAGCTTGGAGACAGAATCTGTCACTCAGATTCCTTTTAGGAAAGTCCACCTCCATGGCCTCTGAACTGTGTCAAAGCAGGTGACCAGCCCCGGCCTGTGTGCTGAGAGAATGCAGACACTTTGGGGACAAGGCTGTTCTTGTATAGAAAAAATCAAAATTGCTAAAGTTGGTCCCGAAAGACCCAAATACTTCCCAAAGCTGAATTTGTGGTATGTATACATATGGCGAGAATAAAATTGTTTCTACTTCTTTCTCACTGATAATATGCAAACCATTGTCCAGGGTGATTCTTTTTGAAGAAAAGAGAGCAAGGCCCACATTTACACTCAGCTGTAGGCAAGCAGAGAATTAAACATCTCATCTCCTGTTGGACCTAAAGAAACCAGGGCTCTAGAAATGTCTTCTATCTCTACAGCTTTGTCTGTCTGTCAGCTCAAGAGATAACTCCACAAGTTTCTTTGAAGGTAGATGAGTTCATAGCACCAAGGAAATAGAGACCCGGAGGTGTACGTGGCAAACAGTTTTTCTTTCCTAAATGCAGCAGGCCATCCACTGCCATCGGGTGGTATAGCAATTGAGTTCTGGACTTATCATCAAAAGTAACGTGAGTCTTGATTCTGCCACATGTTTGCTTTGCCATTGCTGGTAATCTCTTTAACCTCTCTGAGCCCTGATACCTGCAGCTGTAAAGTGTGAAGTGTGATACATAGGCTTCTTGTGAGAGTCATGTGGGAACTTACCTGGGAAACCCTCAGCCTGACCCTTGAATCACTCTGAGACTATGAGTCGGTCAATGCGATAGTGACAGTGATATCAAGCTCTGCCATAGTCAAGGTTGGTAAAGGTGTTCCTGGCCAGGCCTGGTGAAGGAAACGTGGTAACTGGGAAACTTTGGGTGCTGGAGGATGCTGTGAGAAAAATTGATCTTGCAGCAATGACCATGGAGAGAAGCTGGTACCCCCTGCTGAGTGGGTGGCTTCACCCAGCTGGATCAGCAGAAAGGCAGTCACTCAACACCAAGACCTGCAAATGCCCCCTCTTCCCTCAGGACCGAAGATTCCAATGCGAAATCCCCAGAGGTGCAAATCACAGGAGACCCAAGGCCCTCCCAGAAATAACCCCCTGAAGGAGCTGGCTCTCAGCAGATTGTCCCTGCATCTGGTCATGAGTGGCTGTGATTAGGAGCAGAAGGCAGAAGTAAGTAAGACCAGGAGGAGACCTTGGAGGAAATCCTTTAAAGTTCACAAAATTTAATTTTGTCCTGGTTTTGTTCGAGGCTGAGGGGTCGAGACATTTCTTATTTTATCCAAATCAGCTCAGAAACCTCCAGAGAGGGGACAGGGTGCTGCTGTAATCTTTCCAATGCCCTCAGTGAAATCAATGTCCCTGCTCTGCCCTGAGACCCCTAAAATGTCAGTGGGAGTTAGAACCTTAAATAGCCTAAAAGAAGAGCATCATCATTCCCACTTTCAATGATAAACACATGGATGGAAGAGCCAGTGATGTGTGGTCTGCATGCCAGAAGGGCCGCCTCCCTTCTGCTGCTTTGTGCACTGGGCATGACGCTCAAATCTCCTACTATCACTTTGACAGGTCCCTTTCCATCAAGGTCACTTCAAGGATGCGTTCTCACCATAGTGGGCATCAGCCTTTGCTGACAAGTTCTTACTGGTGAGCCCTGCCAGCTCTTGCTGTCTCTAGGTGCTTTCGCATACCTCACAACCCAGGGGCGAAGGTGAGGAAGACTTCTGAAGCTCCCATAAGGCTTCTTCTCTGGGACAAGGTTGTGACAGAGGTTCTCAAGCTGTCTTCAATTCTCGCTACTCACAGTTGATAATAAAGTCTAAATGGGGGACACCATTGGCCCCAAGGCCTCAAAACATTAATACCCCGACTAAAATTAAAGTTTTCTGTGGAGCTGGAGAGATAGCTTGGTGGTTGGGAGTACTTAGGGCACTTGTAGAAGGTACTGGTTGGGTCCCCAGCACTTACATGGTCACTTATAACTGCCTGCAACTCCACTTTCAAATGATCTGATGCCCTTTTCTGGCCCACATGGGCCCCAGGCAGTTATACTATGCATACATGTGCAAGCAAAACATTCATAAACATGAAGTATAATACAGTTTAATTCTTTAAAATTAAAAATGTCCAAAGATTGATTCTCTCTCTCTCTCTCTCTCTCTCTCTCTCTCTCTCTGTGTGTGTGTGTGTGTGTGTGTGTGTCTGTGTGCACGTGCGGAGGCCAGTAAAGGGCATCATATTGACTAGAGCTTGAGTTACAGGTGGTTGTAAACAGGGAATGCCAGGAACAAAACTCAGGTCCTCTGTAAAAGCTCTCAACTGCTGAGCCATCAACCTACAGACTTTTTAAAATGATTTATATTAAATTAAGGTTTTCTGATCCTAACTGACTGTGCTTTCCAGCAAGCCCCAGCCTCTTGCTCACGGATACACAGATAAAATTTGATTGGCTCTATTCCAAACACTTGGATGTTAAATTAATGACATACTATTTTTGGAAAATGAAACTTGAGAACTCCTGTTTCTAAATGGAAACACATTACAGTAATGATTTTTTTTTTGTAATTATCCAAAGGTTTGAATTAGAACTTAATTTTTCCCCTCAGGCCCCATTCCAAAGCCCCTTGATGTGACTACCAGTCTCGTTGCATACTCTATTTGTGTCTCAGTTTCCATATTTTGGAAAGATGATCTGTAACACCTCCAGTGCCATTGTGAAAGCTCCAAGTGACACCTTTCACGCTGTGGTTGGCTTCCTCCCACCTTCCAAACACAACTTCATGTATCCCTCCAATCCAGATTTTCTTCTCTCCCCCACCTGTCTTCCAATGCAACTTTTATTGGCACTACAGGATGATCTTAGCCCTGCAGAGAACCTGGTACTCTCTAGGGTACACTCTGACCCATGAGTCACCCCTGTCCTTGTTTATAGCAAAGGAGGTTTCTCTATCGTGAACTCTCCATCAGCAATGGGCAGAGATGCCAAAGAATCAAAGTGCAGTCTTGGGACATTCAGCAAACATTAACCACCTCGTTAGAGGTTATTTCGCATCTGGCTCCATCATACACCAATTAATCATGTCCAAAGGATGGTGAGTGTGGGAGGGCTGCTCACAAGTGATGGATGAGTACCATGCTTGGGTGCTTTTAGGACTAAGCTCTGTGGAGGAGGCAGCAGGGCATCCTGGGCATCCTGGGAAGAGTCTGGGGATCTTTATTCCCTTTTGGGAAAATGTTCTGAGGTGTCCGACAATATCTCCAGGACCCCACACGGATATTCTAGGAGCTTATATAAAACAGTTTTGTATTTGCATATAACCTATGTACATCCTCCTTATACTTGAAGCATCTACAATTACTTATCATTCCTAATATGTGATGTAAATCATTGTCACACCAATGACCAGGAAGCAAGACTGTACGTGTTTAACATTGATAATTCCTTCTCCCCCCGCCCAATAAACTCATCTCAACACACAGAATGGCTCTGTGAACACAGAACCCACAGACACTGTGATGGTTAATGTTGACTGCCAACTTGACAGCATCTAGACTCACTGAGGAAACAAACCTTGAGCATGACTATGAGGGAATTTCTGACTGGGTTAATTGAGGTTAGAAGATACATCAGTTTAACTGTGGGGTGGTATCATCCCATGGGCTGGGGTCCTGAACTGAATGAAAAGGGAAAAGTCAGCTGAGCACCAGAATTCATCTCTCTCTGCTTCCTGTCCACGAGTGCTAGCTAACTCAAGCTCCTGCTAACATGGCTTTACTGACACAATAGACTGTGCCTGCTACTGGTGATTCAAAAGAAGCCCTGTGCCTTCTTTACATTAACCTTTGTCAAGTATTTACACAGACCTACTGCAGATGGACAGACCAATTCTATATGAAAAATCATTCTAGCCAAGTCCCTTTGCCCTGTCAGCTAGACAACATAATAAATAACATATCCTGAGTTGGAGAAGGGACATCTCTTAGGAAAAAATTACTCAGCCTTCTTCTTTTTTATCTTGGACTAGATGAAAGTCCTGATAAAGGCTAGGAAGAAAAGAAGTACCACATCCATTGGTAATTCACATCAATGATCCATCACAAGGAAATGGAAGGGGATGGAAGAAGCTGAGATCTAAGGGATCTGTTATTGTGAGCAAGGCTGACTTAGTCAAACACAAGTGGTCTGCACCTAGTCTCCATCTGCTAAGTGAGAATTAAGAAATGTGCTACCAATCATGTAGATGTGAGGTAGAGATTAGAGAACATTCACAAAGCGTTTGGTACCATTTGGAGAATGTCATGAAAACACTAAGAAATTCTAGCAGGTGTCATGCCTTCTTTGCAGTTGCCATACTGTTGAGGCAAGAAGAAAGGGCTCCCTGAAAAGAGCTCATGGGTAAGTGCCATAGTGACTCTGCACAGGGGACAACATCTCTAATTAACTCACACAGAAGACTTCCCGGACTTCTACTGTCAGCCCTAATGACATTTCCTTTGAGTTTCTAGGAAGTAAGGGAGGTGGATAGTAACATGGAATCTACACCGCATTTAATCTCCTCATCTCCCCCAAACCTCCTTCTTTATGGATGTGCTAATTCTCTGTGATAGGAAGAGAGCCAGAGACAGAGAGGCCAAGTCCAAAGCCAAGAGGAAAGAAGCAATTAGTCCTACTTTTCCAACTCAGTGCTATGGCTTCTCCAAGATGGCGCTGGCTCTGTGTGTTTCTTGTGGGCTATGTTCATGCACTATTTCTGCAAAAAGCAAGGTAAAGGAAATCTACATTGGAAATCCACAATAAGAGAACCCAATTTCAAAATATGTGGCAATGAAGTAACTTGTCACAAGTGATATGGCTAGACATGATTTTGTGTGTGTGCATGCACATGTGTCTGTGTTCATGTAGGATGGGCATGAATAGGTATGCATGCATGGACCATGAATGTGGAAGCCATAGGACAGCCATCATGGGTATTGCTTCGCCTCAAACATGGTGCAGACTTTTTTGTCTCATACACGGCATCTCAGTGACTGGGGACTCAGCAATTAAGCTAGCTCCAGGGATTCTCCTGTCTCTGTCTCCCTGACAATTACAAGGGTGTGGCACCCAGTCAGACTTTTTTATGTAGGGTTGAGGAATCAGACTTATACCCTACTACTTAACCTGTACTGGATGAGCCATCTTCCCAAGTCCTAATAATAATCTTTATTGTTGGTATTTTATTTGGTGTATTTTCTTGGGACACCGTAAGCAGATATTGAACAGATCCAAGTTGTTAAACCCATTCTGATGATCATAGCAAGGTTTGGCTCAGTGCCTGAACTCCTCTGAATGTCAGCAGCAACTCCTGCTCAGGACAGGTCCCACATTACCGTCATTTGAGATAAATGTGCAGGTGAATGCAATTCCTGTGTCTGATTGGTAGGGTTATTTTGTATTCACTGAAATGAATCAAGGAAAACTTGACTGAATCAATCCCTCTAGAACCTTCCCAGCTAAGTGGGAAGAATGACAGAGGCTGACAGGTTTGGATAAGGTGACTCTGGATCTTCTTCTAGGTATCTTACCAAATATCTCCAAGTGGTACTTATCTTAAAAGATAAATATTTAGATGTTAAGAAACCCTTCTTCATTTCTCTGGGACTTTTCACTTCACTTGAACTCAAAGAGTTACAATTGGGACAGTATATTGTAAATCCAGTGACAGGGCTCCTGAAGCTGATTGGACATGCTCTCAAACCTAATTAAAATGGTTTCCTTTCTTGACTTGGTTCCAGGTATTCATTTATTGCCTGGGCTAGAAACTAATTTGTACAAAGATTTGGGAGCCCTTATACTGGGAGTGTTGTTTTGTGTGATTAAGTTAAAACATTTAGTTCAATGCTAAAGAAGTAATTTGAAATAAAAGAAATTGCATTCCATAATCAAGTAATAAATGTGCTTCTAAGTAAAAAAGATAAAAAGAAAGAAAGAAATGGAAGTTCATGAAAAAGTACTTCTGAATAGGCACCTCTCTCAGGCACTGAGTATGGAATTCGGAAGACTCATCTTGGAGTCCTTTCTGCAGCCATAAGCCCATCTGTCCTCTATAAACGCAGTGATTTGTTCCCTCATTGCATTCTTCATTTTCATTTCTTTCTAATCCCATGCTGACCTCTTTCTGTAGCAGTGACAATATAAGGAATGGATACAATGCTATAAATTGCCAGCCACATAGATGTCACCTGGTATGTGACACACCTCTGACATTCACAATCACCACTACGTTCAACATTAAACCCACCAACATCAACAATATAGAGACCCTCTCTTCAGGCAATGGAAAATAGAAACTAGAAACTAGAAGGTGACAGATTTCAGGATCTGGTCCATGTATAGCAGCAAATGTGTCTTAGTTTCTACAGACACTGGGATGGACTTAGCTAACTCCTAGTTTTTTTTAAAGGGGAGAAATGTATTGGCTCACAGAAACAGCTGAGAGAGGAAGGGTTTATTTCTGCTGTTTCAGTTGTTTTAGACATCTGTGCACAGTCAGAACATCATGGTGACAGGAGCATGGGGAAGAAGAGCGTTGATCATCTCATAGAATGAAACAGTGGAGGAAGATATAGGAAGAAACCAGAGACAATTATCCCAAGTAATCGCCCTCTCTACTTACTTACCCCCTCCAAAAAATGTACCATCTCCTAAAGTTTCCAGAGCATGACAGATTAACATCAGCACACAGGGAACATGCATTCAGCATATAACTGTGGGCACCTTTCATATTCAAACCATAAAACATATTCCTAATATTACTCACAAGTATTGGCTTCCTTCTCCTTCAGTCCAGTTGCAGCTCACCAATCACCTTCTGAGGGAAACTCGGACCTCCACAGATCCCTAGGCTAAGTCTCTTGGGACAGTCATTTCCATACTCTTGAGCTTTTTCAAACTCTGGCATGCTCTCAGTATTGTGTGATGGTTACATGTCTCTATCGCAGCACTGTATACTTAGATGATCTTTCTTATTACATCCCCCAGTCCTTAGACTACATAGGCACTCAATTAATTGCTGTATATATGAATGAATTAATGAATGAATGAGTGAGTGAGTGAGTGAGTGAGTGAGTGAGTGAGTGAGTGAGTGAATGGATAAATGGATGAATGCATGAATAAATGAATGAATGAATGAATGAATGAATGAATGAATGAAAAACTATAACAAGTCTTGGTAAAGCTGAGAAGATATCAGAACCAACTATATTGTTGGTGGAATTATTAAGTATTGTAGTCTCTATGGAAAAAATATTGGTAACTCCATCAAGATATTAAATATAGGGTCACCCCATGTAACCCAGTAACTCTACTCCTAGATTAATGCCCAATATACTCCCTCCACAAAAACTTTCATATGAATGTTCATAGTAGTGTTATTCATAATTAGCCAACCACAATAAAAATAAAACCATACATGTGAATTCAACTAATAAACATGTAAACAAAATATGTTCCATCTATGCACATAGCACCATTCTCTTTCTCAAGGGAAAAGTGATTCATATCACAACATAGATAGATAACTTTATGGGAACAATACATCACACTGCTACAGGACACTGAAAATAGGGGAAGGTGTATGATAGTGGAGCCAGAAAGAACATGGGAAATAATGGTGGCTTCTATTGAATGTTGACTCAACGTAAAACTCCTATAGATACATGTATGTACTGGGTCTATTCCTTTGACTGATGATTACCCAGCCCCAAGTAAGACAACTATAGCAGAAGCCCTCTAAGGTTCAGGAAACATGCCAGAAGATGGAGTAGAAAGAGTAAGAGCCTGCAGATGGAGTTAAAGTGGTGGAGTTCTGTAAAAGGCTTTTTGTTGTAGCTCTGGTCACTAACACAAGATCTGTACAAGGTCCAGNCCAATGAAATTGTCAAAGAATAAACAAAATGTCCATTTTAAAAGTTCACTTTTAAAAACAGTGTGTTCTTTGGCAAGCAAGTAAATGCTTGGTAAAGCAGTTGGATCATAAAAGAACAAATGGATAATGTACTGGAACTTGTCTGCCCAATGACCATACTTCTCCACACACCAGGATTCCTTGATCAGGCAGAGGGGGAATCATTGGGACCCACACAAGCCCTTTGGCCACTCGCTCAAGTCTTCCCTTATGGGGACTAAGATGCCTACTGGAATCAAGGACCTTCTACCAATTCTTGTCACACATGCACACATTCTAGGCAGTTGGGCTTTGAATGTGTTAGTAATGAACCGTTTGGGCTTCTGTCCCCAGAAATAATAATATTGCACCTTCAGCAAAGTCTGTTGCGCAGCTTGTCAAGCTAATCCACGGTACAGCTGTTGGTGGCATGTACGCTCTCAAAGGATGGAATCGCTCATTGTCCTAGCACATCCTTGATTGCCTCTTGTCTAGGCCAAAAAGCACAAAGCTGAGTTTTGCACACATACACAAAATAAATCCAACACAAACATTACCCCCATGGTCCTACCCATTCCCGACCAGCCACCCCAAGAGCTCTGCAATCCTAAAAGTTTGTAGGTAAAGGACACATGGACCCAATGCAGAATCTTATCAGAAAGGGATTCAAAGCCAAGACTCCTGAGCCCCATGTCTGGAAAAGGCTGATGCAGGAGGTTGGAAAGTCTTGGTCCTGGATCCTGTCTGAAATAGTAAATAGGGGTTTAAGGATATAGCTTAGTATGTAAACTATTTGCTTAGCATGTATAAATAAGGCCCTGCGTTCAATTTCCTGTGCTTGGAAAAAAAGGGGGGGGCAAGAAAGAAGGGAGGGAAGGAGGAGGGAGGAAGGGAAAGAAAGGGATTGAAGATAAAGTGAAACTAAGGTTTGTGAGAACTGGATAGGAGAGTCTACAGCCCCCTTCTGCATGTAATCTGTGAAAATACATCTTCCCTCATGGGTCTTTCTGTACCATGTACCCTTAGAACGATATAGGAATCTAACTTTGAAAGTTTATATGAATGAACTAACAATTGCTTAGATATTTTTTAAGAATCAGAAGATAGACCTTTAATCCTGAAAAAAAGTATATCTTCAGCTATTTCTAATACAAGTTTTACAACAACCATTGTAGCTCACCAGTGAATTCTGAACTCAGTGAGAGACCCTGCCTCGAAAGATAAAGTAGAGCCATCGAGGAAGGCACTCAGTATTGACCTCTGGCCTCCACACACACATCTATATCAACATGCACATATGCAGACACGTGCTGTATGTATGTACACACTCATATACACAAATGAAAACTCTTTATGGTAGAAACAAGGCTCTATAAATGGTTTTGGATCATACAGATGACTTTGAACATGGGTTGAATTACTTCAAGGATAGGGGAAGCTATGTGAGATGGGCTATCTCGAAGTTACTTTCCTGGAAAGAGCTATTCATCAGAGGCCTGGTAATCAACAATGCATAGATGTAGGACCTGGGTTACTAGCAGGCAGATCAAATTTACACCAGTGCACTCTCTTCTTCCTTATAGGGACTGAGCAGGAGCAGTTGGCTTTCTGCTTCTGTCTAAGTAGAGAAGAGAGGTGTGGTAGCTAGTGTATAGAGATAGATGATGTTCCTAAACATATTGGAATGTGAAAGACTGCCTCCTATAACAAGAGTTATACAATTCACAACTGAATAGTGCTGAGGCTGAAGAATTCTTCTTAAGAGCCATTGTTTACAAATAAATGTGCTCTTTGACAATTTCATAACGTATATAATACAATATGTTCACCCCCCTAGTCATCCCCCACTCCCCTTCCTCCAACTCTCGCCAACCTGCACCCTCTCTTCCTCTCTAACCATCTTGACCCAGATTCACTACTTTTGGTTCAGTTTTGTGACCCAGTTATTTTATGGGGTCCACTTGCATGACGGTCAGGTTAGGACTAACCATTGGAGCATGCTAGGATCAGCAGGTCCCATTTTTAATCCTTTGAATTCCTTCTTAGGCAAACTACTGGGTGTGGGAGAATAATCTGCCTGCCCTTCAGCTCTCTCGCACCTGCAAATCTTCTTTTATCCAGTTGTTGACCAAGTAACCTCTATGTCAGGATTGGTTTCTTGATGGTTGCTGAGAGCATTGTATCTAAATAGTTACTTTATTTGTTTTGACCACTAATTTAGTTAGTCCACTAAATTAGGCTCTTCTTTGAATTTCAGTCATATCATCCCTCTTCCTAGTTAGAATTTAAAAAAAGCAGAGGCAGGTAGCTACCATCCAGTGTTTTCTTTTTTGTGTATGTGCCACATTTGGGGGAGGTGTAAGTAGATTTCTGCCCAAACCTGTTCTTGTTTGCTCTATATATTCAGATGCCTTGACTCAAGAGACCAGAGAACAACGATGTGAAGTAGGGTTTAGGCACCACAGGCTGACACAGAGGACTCTACAATGCTAACATTAGAGTCTGTCTTTCCAAGCAATTCTACCACCTGTGAAATTGGAAATTGGGTGTCAGAGGAAATGGGGCGGAGGTATTTCATTTGCAGTGAAAATTCTGCATCGTCCCCAAACCAATGGGTGCGACGAGATCTCAGGAGGAACAGATGGGTGCCTGCAAGCCCGGGGCTTTGGATGCTCAGGGGAGGAGGGTGTTTCAGCCAAACCTCCTGGGGAAGTCCATCTGGCCCAGACCATGATAATGCACCCCAGGAGGAAATGAGATGAGGCCTGAAGATGCCTGCAGTTCTGGGAGGTGCAGGGGGAGGGGATGCTTATGTAAGGGACAAATGTTCTCATTGGCTGCGAGTATGTTTGGCTCTTGATGGTGACCAATTGGCCATGGGAAAGAAAGAAGAAATAACATACAGCTCTGCCCAGGAAAGCAACTAGGAATCTGACCCACCTCCTTGGTGGTTATACACTATGTTTGTAACCCCCAGGGTGGCCCAGCCAGGCTTCTGCACAATGGAAGGTTGATAGTCCCAATTTCTGTGCGCTTGGGAGTATAATAGGGACACTTCCAAGGACAATGCTCAGTGGGCATTTGATTGTCACAATCTTGCTCTTCTTTTTCACAGAAGGGTTTTCCACACTATAAGGTATTATGTATGCTTCTGCAACCCCAAATTCCTTTGCTAGCTTTGCAAAACCTCAGCTAACACTGTAATGTGACCATTCTCTGAAATGCAACACCCATTGGAGTGTACACATTCCCTAGCAGAAAGGATGGTAGTGTGGCTGTCTGAGATAGCCAAAGGGAAGGTGAATGAAGGCCTTGAACAACTCTCAAGACATTTCTCCAAAGACCTTTGGTTAGGGAGTTGTGTCTGTTGATATTTTTACGTTTATAAATCCAAACCAGGACAATTTAAAGCTTATTGGTCAGTGCGCTCAAAACGCCAAATCCTTACATGTTAACCGGCATCATCAACTTCATTTTAAAAAATAACAGTGCGGGGGTGATGAGGTAGCTCAGTGGTTAAAAACACCTGATGCTCTTGTAGAGTGTCTGGGTTTAGTTCCTAGCACTCAGGTCAGGCAATTCACAACTGCCTATAACTTCAACTCCGGGAATATGACATACCCTTCTGGCATCTATAGGATCATACATTTGCATGCACATAACCACACATCACACACACACACACACACACACACACACACACACACACACACACACACGTAGTTTAAAACAATTTTTAAAAACCCAACAGTTTCTGAGACAATACTAGCTTAGTGGTATGACTGTGTTAAGTCTTTCAGGTGTCCTTTAATAGAAAGCAGACTGTCATATCACTTCCTGCATTTAAACTATCATTGTCTTTGTCATTATCAGCTAAAGTACACAATGACACTTAAACTTAAAATGCAGAGATATAAAAGAATAAACGATGTAAATAACTTTCTCAGATAACAGGGAGAATATTTTTGATACTACACTGAAACTCAACAAGGACTGTTTCTCAAAGGTTAGTTGCAGCATGGAACCTGAAAAACATAGCAATATGCTTTTTTGCACTCTATGTAATTGGAATTCATTGGCCCATCCTGCATTTTAAATGGGCCTTTTAGTACATTATGCACTGGTCATTTGGCAAAAATGGGCTTCTTATATCATAGCAATACTTTTCAAGTCATTCCACATTGCATTAATATCTATTTTTAATCTGTTAATACCACCAATCTCATCCCCCAAATATTTGAGTTTTCAAAAGCGATAGTGCTCCCAGTTGCAAAATATAAAATTTCCCAAAATTCTACTTGTCTCTCAAAGGTTGGGCTCTCATCACGGGCAACGGATGGCATCAGTTGTTTTCCTGAAGTGACGGGCTCGTTTATTCTTTTCCCAGAAACTGTCTGCCAAACACCCAAGTCTGAAGAGTCATAATTTGTCTGTCAGTCGCTCTTCCAAGTGAAAATGGTGTTCCGTAAATAAATAGCAAGTTCAGCTCACAGCTCAGCCACGGCATGAGCGGTTGGCTCGAGGCAGTCAAAACGCGGCACAGAAGAGTTTTCTGCATGTGTTCATCTTACCGGATCCCAAATATTAAAAGATGTGAACACAGAGGTTGAGATTTGATGGCGTTTATTATTGACACTACTTCATCCAGGGCGTTCTGAAGACTGATCACTTTTGTCCCTTTTCTTTTTAATTGTAATCATGGCATGCTGAAGGACAAGGTAACTGCTTATATGCATGGGCACAGCTGCTGGGAAGCCTCATGAGGCACCAGCAGGGTGACTCACTGTGTCTTCTGTACCATCAAAGTAGCAGCTATGAGCTGCTGACAAAGGTAACCACATCTTTATATTGTTAGAAAAAATAGTTTTACCTTCAAAGGCCCCCTGAGAGATTCTATGAACCTCTAAGAGCTAGAGGACCACACCATAGTGAGTCTCAAGAAACTGGGAGAGTCAGAAGTTCACCTGATGGTGGTCTCGCTACATGCTTTACAACTGTCTTCTGGTTGGTTGGTTGGTTGGTTGGTTGGTTGGTTGGTTGGTTGATTGGTTGGTTGGTTGGTTGGTTGGTTTTATAGAGGATATGCTTATTGAAAAGATGACTCAGGGTAGATATATAAGATATTCATAGAAAAATAGATCTATGATCAAAGCCATGATTTAGGGATTTGGATAAACTTATAAACTGTTTTCTGTGCCCTGGATATAGGTAGTCAGATAGGCAGGTGTGTGTGTGTGTGTGTGTGTGTGTGTGTGTGTGTGTGTGTGTACATGGGAATGTGTGTATATATACATGTGAATATATACATGTGAATTGTGCATATATATGCGAGTGTATTTATACATGTGAATGTGAGTATGCTTGTGAATATGTATATATATGTGTATGTGTGTGTGTGTATATATGTTGTGTATGTGAATGTGAATGTGTGTATGTGTGTGTACATATACATGTGATGTGTTTGTACATGTGTATATATGTATGTATATGTGTCTGTGTGCATGTACATGTGAATCTGTGTATGTATATATGTGTATATACATGTGTGTACATATATGCATGTGTGTGTGTGTGTGTGTGTGTGTGTGTGTGTGTGTGTGTGTGTGTGTTTGATATATTGCCCTATACGTACTGTCTTGCTAGCCTCTGTTCCACTGATATCATGATGCAGTATATATCCTTAAGCAGGATATTCTAAACCTTGGCTCATGACAGCTCAGACCTCATACTTAAATAATCATATTTGGATGGAGAACAGGACTCCCACTTCAGGGAGAGATTCAAATACACTACCGCACTCACAGTCTTCCAAATTAGGGCTGCTCCTTTGACCTTCTGAGACAGCAGGAAGTGACTGTAATGTTATAGTATCCTGTAATGCTCCATTCCAGGAGGCAGCCTAGGTAATAATGTAAGATTATCACTATTGGTTATGGCCTGACTGTGGATATGTCCACCCCAATTAAGGCTAATGATTTAAATGCCCAGATGGTGGCATTCCTTTGAGAAACTGTGGAAACATTAAGGGCTGGAGGAAACATGTTACTAGGGCATGTCTTTGATGGTACGTATTATCCCTGACTGTCTTATCCTTTGCACTCCAACCTGCTAGCATGTGAAATAAACTGTTTTTACTACACCTTCTCTTCTAGGCATGTCTGACTCACAGCACTTGGACCATTTGCAGCCAAGGCTAGCTATGACTGCAACCCAACAACATAAGCTTCCTTAAAACACTATGAGAATTTTAGAGATTCCATTGTTGTTGTTGTTGTTGTTGTTGTTTAGACCTCAACTGCATGGCTCTGAGGCATGGACATTGCAGGTGACAAAGTTATACTGTAATGTCAAAAGGTTGGACATGCCCAGCTCCCTCTGAAAGCATGGCCCAAAGTAACTCTTTCTGCTTATAAGTTGGTTACATCAAGCAATCAGTAACTGGGTATTCCAGCCCTTGTGAGAACCGCACAAGAGTCGGAGGAAGAGATAACTCCTTGCTGTAGGCAAAGATGAGTCACCCTAAAAAGAAAAGCTTCAAAGATGTGAGATCTCTGGTGGGTTTATTAGAAGAACATTCATTCTGGCAGTAAAGATGGCGGAGAGAGGAAGAAGCAGCTGTCGCTGGAAAGAAGACAGGCTGGCACATGCTGGGCAAGTGTCACTGCCATGTTTCAGCTGGGTCGCGACCATGGAGAGAAGACAGGCTGGCACATGCTGGGCAAGTGTCACTGCCATGTTTCAGTGGGTCAAGGAGAGGGGAGGCAGGGAGGAGCAGGTGAGAGGCAGCTAGAGGAGACGAACAGCCATCTAACCAAAGGTCCTAAAGGCATAAGAGATTTGACCTTTATCCAGAGAGGAAGGAAGGCCACTGAAAAGTTTCCCTGAAGCCAGAGTGGTAGGAAAAACTTTTAAAGAAATTTCCCATTGACCACAGTACGGAGAAGGACTGGAGGAGACTGGATAGAGATGACACAGGAGAACAGATTGGGCCCACTCTGTCCACTTGCCTGAGAAGCAAATGGAATCTGCAGGAAGGCCACATGGCTGGGTGGAAAGTTCAGGGCAGGTGTCTAAGGATGACCAGATCTCAACCCTTTCCCTGGGCAGAGGCCATCAAAACTATAAATCAAAAATCAACCTTAAGAAAATAAATTGGCCTGAGCAACTATTTCAGTCAATACAAGTACTTGTTGCGGGCAATCAAGAAGACCTGAGTTCTCCCAGAAGCCACATTAAAAGAGTTAGGTATGATGGAATCCTCTGGTAATCCCAGCACTGGGGAGGTAGAGATAGGAAGATCCCTGGAGCTCACTCACTGGGCAGCCAGCATATACTAACTGGTTAGCTCCAGACCAAGGAGAGACCCTGGCTCAAAAGCAAAGAAGAAAGGTTCTGAGAAATGACAGACGTGACATGTTTGGAGACAAGGCATTGGGTGCGAATGGTTATGGTTGGGATATGAAATGCCCCTGCCAGGCCCATGCATGGTATGCTTAATCCCAGGTGCTGGTGCTGTTTTCAAAGGTTTGAGAGAGCTTTAGAAGACGGTGTCTAGCTGGCTGAAGTAGGCCACTAGTAGGCTTGTCTTAGGGGACTGTATCCTTTGGAACAACACTCTAACGTTAATGTGTGTGTGCATGCATGCCTGTGTGTAGGTGCTGTGTGTAGGTGCTTGTGGAGGACATAAAATGGTGTCAGGTCCCTTGTAGCTGGGATTACAGGATACTGTGAACCACCCAACGTGGGTGCAAGTGCTATTAAGTGCTGAGGCATCTCTTTTGTCCGGTGAACAAACCACATCTTGCCTTGGGCGCCTTTCTCTCTCCTTCTCTCTGTTTCCTGTTCCTTAAGAAATGAAGGACAGACTCTGCCATGTGCCTGTGCTGCCATGTTCTGCCCAGACACATGGGGACAAGCAACTGTAGACGGTGCCCTCTGAAAAAGATGAGCCAAAATTAGCCTTCTCTCTTTCTAGATAATTCTCAAGTGTTTTGGCCAAATACTACTGAAATAAGGAGATATAAAATACTGACTTGTGCTTGAGAGACCCTTGAGACAGAATTGAGGGGAGAGCATATACTCAGGTGGGGTGATAAGGAGATAACCGGCATGATCCAGTGATATACAGAATAGTGTTATCTTCCTAGCAATGGTGGTCTTAACTCTGCCCTAGTCTGCAGGACAAAACACAACCCCAGCCTCCTTCTCAACATAGCTGATTTATCCAGTCAAAGTCATCAGGAAGACCTTCGTTAAAAGAGTCAATCTATCTATCATTACCACAGTAGAGCAGCCAGACAATCTGAGAGACAAGTCTTGAGCAGTTCCACAATTGAAGAGGGCTAAGGGATGAATGTGTGAGACCTGCAAGTGTAGCGGGCTTATTGGACTTACTTGGATCAAAGGCATTGTGTTAAGGTGCAGTGAGTGTGGAAAGCTTTGTCTGGTCAAGGTGAGTCGCAGGGTGAGAAGGAATGCTGATTTGCAGAGTGGGCTAATTACAAGGAAATCAGGTGCCCGTGCTACGTTCAAGGACACTGGCATCTCCTGGTGTTGAACAGGAAGCGAAAAAACAGGGTTGTTGACAAAGCAGCACTAGGGAAATTGGAGCCCCTGGGCATTATTGCAGAGAACATCACATGGTATGGACACCATGGGGAAAAGACTGAGGATGCCCAGAAGAGAAGCATAGCATTACCATGTGACTCTGGGGGCTTAGGCAAGGATGTCTTCACAGAGGTACCATTGGTTTTCCACAACCAGAGGATGAAAAAACCCCTAGTGCTCCATTTGTGAATGAATGTGGAAACAAATGGTGGCCTCTCCATGCTAGGAGAGTTAAAATAGTGATACAGCTATAATGCAGATGAATGCTCAGAGCATGCTGAGGGAAAGGAGTTAGTCAGAAAGAACCACATACAACATGATCCCACTCTTATGAAATAAGAGTCCAATCAGATGTAACCAAAATGGCAGAAATTAGACTGGTGGTTGCCAAGGGAGGAGAGATCGGTTTGGGAGGGACCCAGGGTTTCACGATGGAATAACGGGTATATATTAAACCAGATGGAGGTGGTGATTGAGTAACAGGGAATGTACTTAATGGCAGCTGACTTAAAAACTAGCAATTTTATGTTTTGTGAATTTTGGCCTAATAACTCATGCCAAAGAAGATGGGTGATTAGAAAGGGGGAAGAGAATGAAGGGAGAAAAAAGAGGAGGTAGATCACAAGGATAAGGAGAAGGGGGAAGGAGAGGAGGGGGGAGGAAAACAGAGTAGATGATCCTAAAAGGTACCTACTTCTTCCATTCTAAACATTATCCCCATCCAAACAGCTGCATGGAACTCTTGCACTTAACTGTTATGTTAAACTTTCTATTTTTCACTTTTTGTGTCTTGCTACTACATGACACTATGTCCCCCAAATCTCTTTAATCTACACCTCCTTTTTTTTCCTCAGCCATTGCAAACCCAGACTCAGAGATCTCTTTTCTATGCTTCCTAAATTCTCATTCATCTTCTACCCTATTGTCAGAGATATCTCTTTAAGACATTTCTCGCTGTCCATCATCATGGTCAATTCCTTCCTGGAGTCCTCTGTCTTTAGTGTGGTGTTTTATCTCCCAAACCTAATGTGATAAACTGGAGAGGACTGTGGACTTGGGTCAAGGTCTGACACATCTAGACACTGGTATATATCCTTGGCCATCTCTCAAATGTGTTCATAAAAGAGGAATGGTTTTGTTTTGCCATTGGGGAGGTCATGTATTCTCTTTGAATTCTAGCTCAGAGTACTTAAGAACTTTACCGCCACTCTGAGTGTTGGTGTAATTATATATTGATAATGTGGTTGGTTTGGCCACACAGGAGGATATGTGGTTTGGAGACAAGTGCCAGGTTCACCCCTTGATGGACAAAGGCTGCCTTTAAGGAGCTGGTACTCTTGTTACTGCATTTTTAGTTTCATTCAGTTGCTGGACCAAATACAGAGACCAAAAACAACTGAGTAGAGAAAAACATTTACTTGGGTTATATTTCAAGTTCACAGTCCATCACTGAGAAAGAGAGATCAGAGCAGGAGCTTGAACCCAGAACTGTCTGCCTAGGGAATGGTGCCACCCACAGTGGGCTGAGCCCTCCTATGTCAATTAATAATCAAGACAATTCCTCAAAGACATGCGCCAGGTCAATCTAATATGAGCAATTCTTCCATGAAGGCTTACCTCTCAGATGACTCTAGACCGTGTCAAGTTGACACTTAAGGCTAAGCAGAGCAATGCCCGAGTCTGAAACTCAGCGTCCAGGGTTCCTGCCATCACATGTTGAGTGGAAAAGCTCATTAGTACCAGGTAGAAGGAGCTGTGTTAAGCTGCACTGAGACCAGATGGAACATCTATCACTTTTCCTGACTCCATTAGTGCTTTGTATGGATTGGATTCTGGCATTAGAAGGATGGGTGCTAAGTCCTGCAGTGTACTGTGTGTATATTTCCTTTATGCATTTGCTCACTCCAGTGTTGCCTCTCCACCGTGTGCAAGGTGATGTATTAAGTTCTGAAGAAGTACATGGTCATGCTTACATTTGACACTTTACCATCCAATCAGGAGAAGTTAAATGAGAAACATAAGCAGGAGGACCAATATTACCAGAGGCACTAGAAGGGACTTTGGGAGAATTGCCAAGGATACTTCACTGTAAAAATTTACATTATGAATCTTGGTGCCACAGGTTTCCAATGGGGGTAGGGGGGAGTCCCTAGACTCGCATGGGCCTGTTTCCTCATCTGAAAAAGGTGAATGTTGTGGTTAAACCTTGTGACCCATGATGCTTTAATATAGATCTTCCAAATAACAGCGTGTCAAACCTGCACCCACAACTCGCCTGGAGTCTCGGAGGGATGGGGTCCTAACACTAGATGGTTCTTAACATTCCCAGGTAACTTCCCTGTGGAGCTGGGTTTGGAACCTGGCCCTGTAGCCTGGTGGTTTTGACCCAACTGGGCTCTTGCAGAAATGCAGTTTCAACTCTTCAGAACTGTTTAGGGCTGAGATTTTCTGAGGTTGCCATATTATAAGCATTCATGGGTAGCTGTGTTCTCTGGGGCATCCTAGACCCAGAGGACCTTAGGTGATGTCTGGGGAAGGCTGGGTTGATGTAATGGAGCTTTAATCTAATGGGTAGAGGCTGAGGATGCTATCAAACACCCCATGATCGAGAGGACTGTCCCCACTATAAAACATTTTTCATTCTTGAAATGTAGAGGCTGAGGAACCACCTTCCAAGAAGAGACCCAAGTCACTGGTCCACAGACCAGCCAGGTCACTGGTCCACAGACCACAATCAGGTCACTCATCCACAGACTACACTGTCAGTAATGACATAGTCTCCTCCTCTGGGTTAACCACAGTGACCCTGGGTAGAAGGATTGAAACAAGCATAGAGGATCACAAAGTGAGGTTTGGATGGAAATTAGAGAAGGTGGCCAGCCCCAAATCATGGCTGCTCACCAAGTGGCTGTCCGCTGTTTGTAAGGATGGAACTTCAGGAAGGCAAATGAGAGGCTGAGGGCTCCCACTGGGTGTAAGCAGCAAAGACAAAAGAATTGAAGAAGGGAAGAGCATGAATTATTAACAAGGCCAGGCAGAGAAAGTGTGGTGCAAGCCTTTTTAAACACTGTTTGAGATCAGGATGAGGAAAAATGGGCAGGGACTTAATTGTCTCATTGACTTTTGCAAGGGGAAAAACTCAGAGTCATCAAATCCATACACACAGGGCAGAGGGAGAAGTCACTGCACCACTGTCCTCCTATGCTCAGTCTCTCTCTCTCTCTCTCTCTCTCTCTCTCTCTCTCTCTCTCTCTCATGTGTGTATATGTGTGCATGCGATCCATTTGAATACAGTTGGGTACACATGTGTGTGCATGCACGAGAAGACCAGAGTCAACGTCTGTCATTTCTCAGAACCTTTCTTCTTTGCTTTTGAGCCAGGGTCTCTCCTTGGTCTGGAGCTAACCAGTTAGTATAGGCTGGCTGCCCAGTGAGTGAGCTCCAGGGATCTTCCTATCTCTACCTCCCCAGTGCTGGGATTACCAGAGGATTCCTGGCCTTGTGTGTAGGAGGAGAGGTCATCTGGGTGGAAAAGATATTAGGGTACATGCTACTCTTCTCTTTCTTTCTCCTTAGCTGCCAGCCTTGTGTTCAATAGCCAGTGCACTAGCCAAAGGAGTTGCGGGGCCAGATCCTGCTGCGTCTTCATTTTGTCTGACACACCACTGTCAGGCCAGCTCACTTCAAATACAGTGATTATTTGAAGGCCAACAACAAGCCCCTGCTCTCTGGCTCACTCGGTGAACTCTAGGGGTTGTTTGTTTGTTTGTTTGTTTGTTTTTGTAAATTTTGTTTCTTTCTATTTGGGGGTTTCAATCTTTTGGAAGCCAGCACTTCACAAAGGAGAAGCAGACAAGTGAATTCTCCTGGCCAGAGCCCAGCACATGACCAGCCCTGAGCCTTCTAGGGGTCATCCAGCAGTGTCTGAGTAAAAGCCAGTCACACGTAGGCAAGGTCACATGGGGGTCAAGTGCAGATACTAACCACTGGGACTTTTGTCCGGGGATTGGGGTCATACTTAGAAGTGGAGCTAAACCAGAATGACAGGCATCCTCCCATCTTTCTGTCCCTGCTGCACCTCAGGGAACTCTCCCTGCTCTATTCCTGAAACTGCTCCTCACCCGTTTGCTTGTTCTTTCTGTTGCTCCACGGGGGATCCAGAGTCCTCTGCCCCAGAGTGGGTCTCACAGCTTCACTATGATCCTTCAAAATCTTTCCTGGGCCTCTGATCTCTACAGCCCTGGCCAAAGCACTCTGACAAATGTGGCTTACAAAGGTCCAGAGAAGAAATAATTGAGGCAGGTCCAGAAAATAACCATCACATCCTCACTTCTATACTCCTGGACAAGAAAATAGTCATAGGCAACATGCAAAGGCATACCTGGGGCTCTATTATTTATTTATAAAGCACATGCCAGGAACCAGATCTCACCTACAGGCTGTAGTTTGCCACCCACTCTCTGTACATACATCCAGTGATATGCAGATGAGTGTTTTTAGGGGAGCAGGTTCATAGTTTTTGGCAGAGTTACAGTTCATCCCTCTTCAAATGCTGATGCCTGAAACTGGTCTTGCTCAGCCTTCGGGTCCAGCCCTAGCTCTGTTGGGTGACTTTGGCTATTGATTTTCTTCATGCTTGATTACTTTCTTATGTAAAATAATAGAGCACAGAGAAAATTAGAAATGAATTCAACTCTACATTGCCATCATTAATGTAATCCCAGATGTGTATTCTCCAATATTACTTGAGAGATCGCATCAATATTGTGAATCTTTGCTGCAATGTGTCCTCTGGGCACATGTCCTGTCTATAGTCATAGCAATAATAGTTTTAGTTGATTTTAGTACAACCGCCATCGGGTCATCTCTGGGAAGTGTAATTCTACCTCTAATAAGATAGTTGCTCATTATGGATGCAAAAGGGAGAAGGGAAGATGGGTCAGAGCCAGTCAGTCAGATGATAGATAGACTATCAGATAGACAGATAGAAAGAAGATATATAGGCAGACAACTAGATAGGTGATAGATAGATAGATAGATAGATAGATAGATAGATAGATAGATATGCTTGATAGATAATATGATAGATGATAAACATGCTAGATCAATAGGTGATAGATGATGGATCAATGATACAAAAATAGATAGTAGATAATAAATACATAGCTAGATAAATGATTGATGATGATAGATGGTAGATAGATGATTGATAGATAATATGATAGATGATAGGCATGCTAGATCAATAGATGATGGATGGGCAGGTAGACAATAGGTAGATCAAGAGGTAATAGACAGATAGATGACAGACAGATAGATGAGAGGTAGGTAAGTAGGTGTAGATAGATAATAATCTTGCAAGTGTGGGGAATCTCTCAGTAATGTCTATGCTTTAGATGAACTACTTCATCCATTCCATCTAGAATGGAATATTTGTCAGCATAAGCACAGGAGCCCTTGCACTAGGCACATTTTCCAAGCCACAAACAGAATTAAATGAGCTGGTGAATTGTCACTTTATCTACTGGGCTGAACCGCATGGAACTGGCAGTTTTGTTGTAAGCAGACACTCAAGTGCCTCCAGGAATACAGGCTCAGTGGTGCTAGATTTTGAATTTTATTCACCTTGCATAACCACACACTGACCTTCCTGTCCTAAAAGGCCATGGGGGTGTAGTGTGGGTCTGAGTTCAGTTTTGCAGTGGAGAACATGAGCAGACTGCTCACCTCTCTTAGCTTGAATAAAGAATGTCAACTCCACAGAGTTCTTCTGAAGAAGGGATCATTGTCCCTGAAACTGGAGTTATACATGGTTATAAGCCACCATGTTGGTGCTGGGATCCAAACTTTAGTCCTATGCAAGAGCAGTAAATATTCTTAATAGCTAAGCCATCTCTCCAGCTCTTTTTAAGAAACAAACTATACCATTCCCTGAAGAATTATTATTTTAATACAGAAGCATTGCTGGGGCACACACTTTAGGTTACAGAAAGTGGCTATTCCAAGACCATGATACATATAGGAATAAACATATTTTTAAATGGATGTTTAAACTAGGACTGCTCTTTCCCAATTTTGCCTTTTCCTCCTCAGTGGGCAAATCCTTCTCCACAGACATAGGTAAGTACACGGGTCTCTACAGCCATTCAGGACAGTGAGAACTCTGAGAAGCCTCCTCAGGGCTTCTTGCGCATCCTCAGATGTCAACATCTCACGGCACTTCCCTTCCTAGCTACTAAAAAACCTGTCGGTTGAGGGAAGGCAGTGGAGACTGCACTGAAGGGCTGAAATGAGTGTTTCAACACCCCCTCTTTTCTACTCTTTTGCCCCACAATATTTTTTTGCAGAGCTCAGAGAATGGTTCTGGCATTTAGCAGGAGAACAAAAAAAAAAAGTGGTCTCTAATGCTACCTGTTTTTTCGACTCTGAAGCTAACAGTAGAACTGAGAATAGGAGAACCAATGACCAAGAGAACAAAAAAGTAATGACAGGTCTTAGTCACCTCTTTCTATGTCTTGTGGATATAACCAGACACATAAGCATGCTAGGACTGAGACAAGGCTGCTAGATGCTTGCCTATTACTGTTCTCTTTTTCTTAGCAAATGATACTATGCTAACAAAACCATTTCAAGCCTCCTGTCCAGCTACATGAATATGACATATGACAAAATGACAGATGCGTATAACATATCTCAAAACAAATGATCATTTTGAAGAAGAGGAATGCCCTAAATTTCTTGTGCCCTAGGATGCATATGCAATGGCTAGAAATCAAAAAGTCTAAGGAATGATGCTGAAGATAGCCAATCACCTTATAAGTTACAGGCCATCATTGAGGAAAATCAAGACAGGAACTCAAGCACGAACTTGAAGCAGAAACCATGCTGCTTGTGGTCTGGTTATCAGGTTCATGTTCATATATAGCCCAGGGTCACCTGCCTAAGGAATGGTGCTGCCCACAGTGGACTGGATCTTTCTCCATCAGATAACAATCAATACATTCCTTTATAGACATGTCCAAAAACAAATCATATGTGGGTCATTCCCCATCATGGCTTTCCTTTCAGATAACCAGGATGCAGCGTGCTGACAATTCTTACATCCTAGCTAATTAGAACAGAAGCCAACTCAATTTTAATAAAACAAGTACTGTATCTATTTATGTTCTACATGACATACATAGCAAATATGGGTGCAGAGTGCCTGGAAACAAGACAAAAATATAAGATTCTCCCATCCTTCCTACCCTTGCCCTCTCTCTCTCTCTTGCTTCTTCTTTCCCTTACTCACTCTCCCCTCCCTTCCCCTCCTTCCCTCCCTTCCAATTCTGCAGTGTAACTATTTGTTATATACAAATATATATATATTTGTATGTTTTTGGACATGGTCATGTATACATATAATGCTCAACTCTGGAGAATTGTTGCAAGTTTGGAACCAACATGAACTACATTGTGAGTTCTAGGTCAGGTTGGTCTACAGTGTGAGACTTCAGTTCATAAAAATCAAAAGAAAAAAAAAAAAACAAGTTCATCACATGGAAGAAAAAAACATGTATTTTCTTCAAACTGTGGAAAGGCCTAAAAAGTCATGCAGAGCCTAGACAAAAATGCTTACATTAGTTGTAAATAGTTGACCTAAGTAACAAAATTGGAAATACAGAAAAAAAAATAAGATAGGGGAAAGAAAGAACCTACTGAAGAAGCAGATTTTCAAAGCCATGGCCACTATGGGCAACTGAACTGTTACTGAAACCAGAGGAGAATGGATCTCAGATGGGGGCCTTCTTACCCTTCCAGTGAGTTGCTGACTGGGGTCACCCACGAGAATCAAATCACAGGGGGCTCACAGCTGGAAAGAAGGTAGGCTGTGCATGCCAAAGAGCTGAGTTTCAGTGGCATATGCAAACGAGATTTAACTATTTTAAAAAAAAAGAAAAGAAAAAAGCTCCGGGTGCACAGTCTGCCACTAAAAATAAGGGGCTATTCGCACAGGTCCATTAAACACACCTGTGACACGGCAGCGAGGACACAGAGAGGGCACACATGCATGGCATACACAGCACAGCAGCTCACTTTTCAGCTATGGCTTCCAATGACTTCCTGAGCAATACACGATGCCCTCTCCCCCACATAAAATCATGTGACCCCCCCGCCCCCCACGGAAGGGAGAGTCAGGGCAGCAGATGGATATACACATGTTGAGACCCTCAGAGTATAACTATTGCTTGGGATGAAACATGACTTTGAAACAGCCAATATCACATTAACAAGGTTTATGGCCCAAATTATCCTCTACAAAGAGGCATTTAAAGTCAGCGATGGGTGAGAACAGCCTTCGCAATTTCACGTCCACATTCAAGCCCTCAATTGAGTTTCTCCTCTCAAGTTCCATTCAAATAATGATGGTCTCTGGATTAATGACTTTTCTATTCGATTGTGCCCCCGAGTCACGTGTTTGTTTTATTTGGGTGAGGGAGGAATGTATCTTAATTTCCCATAACAAGAGCTTGCGTGGAAGCTGGCACTTCGGGGGCATGACAGTAATCAGAACTGAGCTCTGTACAAGAGGAAAATTATATTACCATCCAAATTAATTTGCAAACGGTCACAATGCTAATAAAATGTAGGCAGGACAGAGATTTGCCTTCCGAAGAGACCCAGGCCCTCCGTAGCCAGGAGAAGCAAAGGGAAGGAGGACATTGCAATGTCGCATTGTGAAAAGCCTGAGCTCGGCCTGAAGTGGACGGCTCAAGCTCTGGAGTTCAGAGCACGACAGTGTGGAAGGACATTTGCCTCATATCTGCTCATTCATGCTGGCTGTCTCCCTTCTTTAAATCAATTTTTCTACATGTTTTTGAGAATTTCATACAGGTGAGCATAGCAATATGACCGTATTTACCCCTTATTTTCCATCCTTTAACTCCTCCTACATTTCTCCCAACAAGCTCCACCCCTAACTGCATATCGGTTTGTTTTTGTTGTTGTTGCTGTTGTTGTTGTTTTCTTTTTTGTGTTTGATAACTCACCAAGACTAATTATTACCATCCATGTATGCTGGTGTGGAGCCAACCGCTGGAGCATGGGTATGCAGATGACCAGAACCTTACAGAAAATCTATTCTCCTCTGCATCCCCACCCCTAGCAGTTATCCACTCCCAATAGCTCCTCCCCTAAATGGGTGGGGCCTGGACCTCTGCCCTGCCTCCTCAGCAGTTATCCATTCCCAACAGCTTCTTGCCTAAATGGGTGGGGCCTGGAGATCATCTATGCCATCTGTGCCTACCTCTTGGCAGGCTTTATCTTGTACAGATCCTGTGCATGTGCTCACAGTTGTTTTGAGTTCATAATTATGTTAGCCAGGTCCTACTGAGAAGACGGTGCTTCACAGAACTCCTTCCAATCCTCGACGGCTCTTAAACTCTTTTTTTGCCTCCTCTTCCACGATGTTCCTTGGATGTTTATGTATATGGGTTAAAATAGATATTTAGGGCAAAGCTCTCTTTCCCACATAAGGTAGCTCATGGTTTCCAGGGACGGGCAGGTAGGTGGTGATCTCCACTGTGTCCCTAGAATCTCACCTAGAAAGGCAACAGGCAGGAAATACAGAATCATAGCTACATAGCTAGACTGTAAGGGTTTTCAGAGCTGTTGTGTTCAATGTGAAGTCAGGCAGGTGTGGCTGTGACCATAGTTCTGCATTAGCAGAAAGAATTTCCTGGGACTCTGAGTTTGTTTCCTTGAATGCAGAATAGGATATTGACAGCTCCCACCATCAGCAGTTGGTAGAGCACACTTAGGTGAGGTCTGTTGCAAGGTCTCCCCTAGGCTACTTGCATTCCCAGATTCACAAGCTTGCATTGGGAAGCCAGAAGGTGTGTTTTGTAAGGGAAGAGGATAACAATGTTCAGCTTTAAAAGAGGTTGGTCCCCACCATGGCTCTGCCCCCTGCCAGGGTGGTGCAGGAACAACAGTCAACAACACATAGACGACCTGGCAAGGGTGCAATCTGATAAAGCTTTGTGTGTGGTTGGCTTGGAACTTTATGTAGCTTCCACACGGCACACTTTCCATTGCAGTCTCTTCTTCCCCAGGGCATTTCCAAGTGTAAGAATCTCCATTCTTACCTCATAAGCCCCTCAAAAGTAGGCAGTGAGCTGGAGTTATCTCATGAGCTCCAGCTTGCTAAAGCATGAACTAAGAATTTCTCAAACTCCCTCCTATCTAGGAATCTAGGCTTCTACCCATGTGAATACAGTGCTGGAGGTGGGGTCACTGTCAAAGCCAAGTTCAACCACAGCTTCCTCCTCCTCGTGAAGATCTGTGTCACCTCTAACAGTTACTTCCCTTTTCTGGGAATCTGTTTTCTCATTGGCCAAATGAGAGAGACCTGCCTTGTTTTAAATGAAGATTAAAATCAACCTATTACAGACTGCCATAGTCAACTGACGTCCCTCACACAGCGGGTCACTGTTAGACACTGAATGTCTTCCAACCTGAGGAAAGGCTGTTTCATTTGGGGGAAAGTTTGCATCTAGACAAATCTTCTAATGAAGGAAAAATTTTCTGGAAATAAGATGGAAATGACAGAAGAAAAAAAAAAAAAAAAAGGCTCTCTCTCATCTGTGAATAGTGTGCCAGGTCCGGGACTTTCCCCAAGTGTAGGATGAAACAGCCACCCACTGTAGTGACTCTGAATACATCTCCAAACCACGGTCCCTTTATTGAAAGACTGAGCAGAGAACACCAGGATGGTGGATTTCCTCAGAATACACCACTTCCTATTGGAGGCTGATCCCAGTGTGGGAATGCTGAGGGAGATCACAGTTAAACTGAGGATTTGGTACATCTCGGCTCATTGAGAGATTTTTAAAGAGGGGAGAGGAGGGAACGAAGAGGGAGGAAGCAAGCAATGTGTAATGCCTTGGGTGCTGCCCTCCCCTCAACACCCCAGCCCCTCTCCCACCCTCGGGCCTGCAGCAGGGAGCAGACTCCTGACAAAAACACCAGCTAAGCGCTTACATCATTTTACAATCAAACAGCTCCAGATCTGTTTATCTGATCAGCCCCAAATTCTGTCAGAGCGTTGACATGTGCATTTCTAAATAATTTCAGGATGTCAACCTGAATAGACCCACAGAATGGGAAAGTTAATTATCTTTGACAACTTTGCCAGCTAATTTCCTATTTATATGTACCAAACCGGGGGCCTCTTTCATCCCCTCCTGTCACAAAGGATTTATCAATCAAATCAAGGCCTAAAATTGTCTGCCAAGGCATTCCAGCTTCCCAAAGGGACATTTATCTGGTTGAAATCTCGTGGGCAGCCTGGTGACAGAGGGTTGATCTGTAACAGAAGAGGGGCCGCTTCCTCTCTAGAAGGCCCCACTGGATGGTCTCCCGCGACTCTCAGCAGCACCTCCATGCTCTCCCTCTGCTTGTCTTTCTCCGACTGCACTTGTCATGGCCCTATTTTCAAATGTCACCATCTGAACCTCTGGGTTTCAGCTGACAGGTCCCACCAAGCACCAGAACTCATCCTGTCTGAACCAATCCACTGACCCTCCTCAGGTCAGGGTGCCAGGCATTGACAGGCACTTTGATGGTGATGGTGGAGGTCCCCCCCCCCCCGGCCCCCGTTGTCACTCCTGTTCTCTGACATTTCGTCATGTTCAACTGTAATGGCTATTTCCGCTGCCTGGCTCCCTGGTTGTGCTGCACTAGTTAGAGCAATGGGCTGTGGCCTAGTGGGCCAGGAAGGCCTGAACTGACGAGACTGTTGTCATGTCTGCTATGTGTTTCTCCTGTGAACAGCCCAGCTCCTGGGAAAGGGGCTTGACAACCACAGAATGAGAATTGGCTGGAATGTACCCCATCGTTTTCCCTCCTCCTCCAAAGGGTCCAAGTAGGAGAAAGGCCAGGACAACAGGTGAGTTTCCTGCTCTATGCTCCAGTGTTTTACAAGTCCCCACCTCCAATGTTCGCTGAGATGACCACTCTACATTGGTCTCTGCCTTTCATGAACTGCCAAACTGACAAGTGACGTACATTCATTTCTCTTATTCAGCAAATCTATCATATATCTACCCATCTGTTCATCTGTCATATCCATCCCTATATCTATACATCATCCGTTCAGATTGCTATCAGTCCATGTATCTATCAATCTATCATTTATCATCTTCCTATCTACCCAGCCCTTAATCATACTATCCATATCTGTCATTTTGTACCATCTACATCAGTCTATCAATTCATTTATCTATTAATCAATGTATCATAGATTAATCATCCAGCCATCTAATTTATACCAATAGTATCTTCTGTGCAGCATGCTCTAGACTGAAACAGTAAAATTCTCATTAACAGACTACCCTCAACCAGAAAAAATGAATTCTCATTTTCTCATGTACGCTTGGCAAACCTGCCCTTAGGGCATCCTCCTGCTAGTATAACCTCTGAGAGAACTGTTTGAAGCCAACATTCAGTGTGGTAGGAGGGTGGTATGGCTCCATCAACCATGATGGGATGACTTTTGAGTAAATGGCATTGGGATATGCAGAGGCTGGAAAAGCCGTGATGCTTTAGTTGAAGCAGGTTACATGAACTATGGCATGGTGAGCACAGCAGCAATGCCCCATGGCATGGTGAGAACAGCAGCACTGCCCCGTGGCACGATGAGAACAGCAGCACTGCTCCATGGCACGGTGAGAACAGCAGCACTGCTCCGTGGCATGGTGAGAACAGCAGCACTGCTCCATGGCACGGTGAGAACAGCAGCACTGCTCCGTGGCATGGTGAGAACAGCAGCACTGCTTCGTGGCACGGTGAGAACAGCAGCACTGCTCCGTGGCACGGTGAGAACAGCAGCACTGCTCCGTGGCATGGTGAGCACAGCAGTACTGCTCCGTGGCATGGTGAGCACAGCAGCACTGCTCCGTGGCACGGTGAGAACAGCAGCGCTGCCCAATGACCTGGTGAGTGCACCACTGTTCTTTGCTCTTCAAGGAAGATGTGAAATTAGCCATAATTGTCATATGAGAGAATTAAAGAACACAAAGTAATGGTAACTGGAATCATGTGGTCTCAATTCTTCAAAGGTCTGACTGACTACAGAGAAATAAATCTGTGCTCTCCAGCCATGGCTCTGTGTCTCCATCTCTGGCTCCCTTCCTATGGACCTAAGTGTTATCAATTATATTTTATCATCTAGATGTTTATGGAGACAAGGACCTCATGTAAGAAGTTGCTCATGGTCACATACTCCCACCATGGGCCAGAAAACATCTCAGCCTCAGAAGTATCCTGTTTCAAATGGAAGAAAACTTGAGAGTTAAGCAACGTAAGTGTTCTTGGTTTACTTCACTAAATGACACTGAGCATGAGACAGAGGCTTTGATTGGACGTCCTTTCCTCTTCTCCTGATCCTTAACCCCCGCCAGCTCTAGAACGTTTCACTTCATAAAACTCAACTGCATGTGTGTGTGTGTGTGTGTGTGTGTGTGTGTGTGTGTTCTGTGTATGAATCGGTGTGTGCATGCCGTATATGCATCTGTGTGTGCATCTGTCTGTGTGCATCTGTGGGTGTATGTGTGTATGAATCTCTGTGGGTGCATCTGTGTGTGTGTGTGTGTGTGTGTGTGTGTGCCATGTATGTACCTATCTATATGTGCTGTGTATTTCCTCTCTCTCTCTCTCTCTCTCTCCCTCTCTCTCTCCCTCTCCCTCTCCCCCTCTCTCTCTCCCTTCCTCTCTCTCTGTTTTTATGTGTTTGTGTGTGAGAGAGAATGAGAGAGAGAGCTCAATATGAAACTTTGAAAGTATCTACAAGTCTTCAGAAAATAACGAAATTAGATTTTTTTAATTACTTTTTCTTTATTTGTTGAAATTTTCATACATGCTACAATGAATATATCTTGATAATATTTATACACTCTTCTCCATCCCACCTACTCCACCAGTTCCCCCCATACCTCCTTCTCCCAACTTTATGTGCCCTGTTTTCTTTTACTAATAATCCACTAAGTACAATAAAGGCTGCCCATAAGTGGATGAGTATGGGCCAGCCACCAGAGCATGCGCAACTGACCTGCAAAGTAAAGGAGTGCCTCTTCCTCCTCCAGGTGCAAACAGTTCTTCAGCTAGGGGCGGGGCCTGGGCAGCCCCTCCCCACTCTGTACTAGACTTTTAAACTGACTTGATCTTCCATCTTTCTAGTTATCCTTTAAATGAATGGACTTTGGTTTTCAGGATTTGGGGATTGCAGAATTGAGCAGCTCCTTTTGCTGCCCCTTCTCACCACAGCCAATTCCCCGCTTCTGATACTTTTCACTCAGGCTGGAGAGATGGCTCAGTGGTGAAGGGCACTAGCTGCCCTTCCCTAAGACCCAGATTCAGTTCCCAGTACCTACACCAAGCCAGTTACAGTCTTCTTAACTCTAGTTCTGGGAATCCCAACAACCTCCTCTGGCTCCACGGGCAGAAAACGTACACCGTGAACATAAACACGCGTAGACTCTTAGACACATAAAATAAAAATAAATAAACTTTTGAGGACACTTGTTATTAGTGGCACATGCGTTCCAATGGATGACCCAATAGCAGCCACAGGTATCATTCTTTATACCCAGAGCTGATGGTAGGGCTCACTCATCCTGTGCCATCTATGCCCATGTCTTGGGTTGTGTCTCGATTGCTCTTTCCTATAGCTTCCAGTACCTAAAGGGCTCCTTAAAATTTTCAGTGTACCCAAAGCACTCGCAAGAATAAATTACAATTGGCTTCCTTTTGTAATCACCTAAGGATGTATAACTGTAAATACTTCCAATCAATTCCGTCCACCAACACATCTTTTATGGAGCAATCTACACACTGGGTGCTGACTTTAACAAATAAGACGATTACTCAGTATGTAGCGGGAGGGACGGGGAGAGGGAAGGTTCTCAGAGGCTGCAGGAATGTGGCTCACAGGGAACTGAGGGGTGGTGCTGACATGCTAACCTGCACTGAGGCAAAGCGCTCAGCTGTTCTGGTTCACTCAGTCCTACCTCTTGAGTCAGCTCATGAGTTTCTAAGGACTTTGTCTCATGTGGAAGATGGCTTATATCCCGCTGCAGTCTTCTGGACACTGCACCCACCCCCCGGCCTCCCAGAGCCCCCACACTAAGGAGGCCCCATGCCCATCCTGAAGGAATCAGCCCCGGGGCTCCGAGTGTCACCCCCTGTCACATCCCTCTCTCCATGGGAGTGAAGAATTACCCGCCTCACTACATTGACACGCTTTGTCTGGCACTGCTGAGCTGGCCAGTTCATGCCTGGATTTATTTCAGTCATGAATTTCCTGAGTCGCAAGGGCTGGCTGAAGGGACAGGAACACCCTGAGACTCTTCGCCTTCTGTATGAAAGTCCTACGGCTACCATAACCCAGTAGCACGAACTCAGTGGTAGAAAACAACTCGTATTTATTTACTCAATATACGGGCCAGAAGCCCAGAATCAAGGCATCAGCTAGGCTGTGGCTTCTCCGTGCCATCTAGACAATCTGTCTCACGTCTTCTGGTGGTGGAAACTATCTTGGCATCCTGTGTCCTCTCTAATCTCTGTCTGTGGCACCTAGTACTCGCCTACGTTTCTGTTTCTAAATTTCCCTCTCCTTAAAAGGACACTGGTCACACTAAGAAAGCCCACCCTGGTCCAGCATGACCTCACTTTAATCGGATTAAATGTAGAAAGTCCCTATTTTTCAAATACACTTGTAGTTGTAGAAACCAGGAATCAAGAATCGACGATATCTTTGGGGCGTTTAGGAGGCAGACCTTATACCTACACATCCCTGAGTTAGTTCACAGCTGATTTATCATACCCAGCGGAAGCAGTGCTGAAGCCAGGAAATCACAGGCCCTGGTCTCTGACTCTTCAGCTGCCGTGGGTCACCAGTGATTGACAGCTGAGTCTCCAGAGTTTAGCAAAAGCCAAGCGTCAGAGGAGAAGGTAGTTTAAAGAAGGAAAGGCAGGAAGAGAAGCCGTTCTAGGGAAAACACTTCCCTATCTCAGAGGAGACCCAGATGCCAGACATGGGCTTCCTGTGCCGCGATTTAACTGAAGAGTGCCCCAATCATTCATTCCTGAGTCTACCCCACTAAATGCCTGCTCTGTCGAAGGAATGGTAGATGGCACAATGGGAAAACACAGCCGTCAGAGTGTACATCAGCCAACTCTCTGTCTGTCTGGGCACCCCGTGTCTGAAGGCTACAGGCAAGGGTCCTCTTCCCAAACACTGCATTAATGAGCCAGGGGAACATCCTGAAGTCTATTCCCTCTGGCTGTTGAAAGCCTTTGTAAGGGGAATGGTTCAAGGGGGACACTGAGACAGAGGGGAAGGATTCAAGGGAGACACCGAGACAGAGGGGAAGGATTCAAGGGAGACACCGAGACAGAGGGGAAGGATTCAAGGGAGACATTGAGACAGAGGGGAAGGATTCAAGGGGAACACTTACACAGAGGAGAAGATCACAAGGGGGACACTGTTATTGGAAGAGTTAATAATGCCATGAACAGACAGAGGCAGTAGTTTGGACAGGGGAATCCAAGGAGTGTTCAGATACAAGCACCAGAGACAGATTGCACGGTGGAGTCTCAGAAGAGACTCAGAGTCCACTTGGTAGAAGTGGGGTGTATCTTTCTACCTTTCTGAAGGTGAAGTAGGTGTCACTGCATGAGCCTCTGATCCCCAGGCAGGAGAGCAAGGACTGAGGTGGCTAACAAGTTGCATGGCCATCACTATCCCCTTTGGTGTAAACTCACTTCCCAGGTGAAAAGCCCTGGCCCCAGAGGCTAGGATTCAGTTTCTTGTTAGGGTACTGGCTGTGGTCTGTGGAAGGGGGAACACTGCCACTACCTGCGCATGAGCAACAACATTCTTAAGCACTGCCTGGTGCAAAAAAACTGTGAATGGTTCCACGAAGTCTAACCTGCTTCAGTGATGGTGTGTGACAGACCGACATGATATTGACTCCCTCCAGTGGCTCCAACTTTTCAGCTTTGGATTCTTGGCTTCCTCTAAGCAGACGCGCTTAGCATCTGCTGTGTTTCAAAGCGATTGTGGGACACATGGAGAGCTGATGCATATACCTCCGCTCCTACTTCTAAGGCTTGCACTCTCTGGTGTGCAAGGATCACTGGCTGCCTCGAGTTTGGTATTGCCCATCTAAGGGAAAGCATCCTAGCTGCTAAGGAGCTCTCCTTGGTGCAAGCACGGCTCCCTCTCCCACGTGACTATGAGGATCCAATGAGAAAAGTCCTCTGGAAGGGTTTCCTGGAAAGGACATGTTAAGTCTTTTTTTTTTTTTTTTTTTTTTTTTTTTGGTTTTTGTCGAGACAGGGTTTCTCTGTGTAGCCCTGGCTATCCTGGAACTCACTCTGTAGACCAGGCTGGCCTCGAACTCAGAAATCTGCCTGCCTCTGCCTCCCAAGAGCTGGGATTAAAGGCGTGGGCCACCACCGCCCGGCTATGTTAAGTCCTTTTAGTGGCTGCGTGACTAGCGTGAGGGGGGTAGGGGTAGAATAAAATAAAAATTGGCGGATTGATCGCCTGAGGTCTCATCTAGACAAGAAGAAAATGAATGCTTCATTAAGAGCCTTAGAGGTGGAGCCGAAAATGCTATCAGTTCAATCAAGAGTGTTACCTCCAAGATGTCACCTGACAAAAGCAAATTCACTGTAAGAACAAAGATTCAGCTGGGTGTGGTGGCGCACGCTTTTAATCCCAGCACTCAGGAGGCAGAGGCAGGCAGATTTCTGAGTTCGAGGCCAGCCTGGTCTTCAAAGTGAGTTCCAGGACAGCCAGGGCTATACAGAGAAACCCTGTCTCGAAAAAAAAAAAAAAAAAAAAAGATTCAAATCTAAATCCCGTGTCTCTAAGTCCCTGTACTTCGCCACTACAAGGCATGGTCTTACATACGTTTGTCGTATTTGCGTCTGTTGTAAAATTCCCAGGTCTGCCCAAGGAAAGCCACACACAAGTATCAGAATTGAGAGCTTAGTCCTTTGTCCCCGGTCTCTTTGAAGGACATGAGCTGTTGGGTTTGTTTTGCTTTTTTGTTTGTTTTTGTTTTTGTTTTTTATTTTTGGTTTTTTGAGACAGGGTTTCTCTGTATAGCCCTGGCTGTCCTGGAACTCACTTTGTAGACCAGGCTGGCCTTGAACTCAGAAATCTGCCTGCCTCTGCCTCCCGAGTGCTGAGATTAAAAGCGTGTGCCACCACGCCCGGCTAGGACATGAGTTTTCTGTGACTGATTCCACACCGATAATCTGCCCTGGAATGAACTGCCCCTCGCTATCCTTCATACACACCTCCCCATGGCCTAAATGTTTTTTGAAAGTGGGACCCAAGCTCTGAGAATCTCAAATACCCTCTTACTAGACTTGAGCTTCTCCTTTTCAACTGACATTCAAGCCAGATCGTTGGCAGGGGCCCTGCTATGATTGGATGCCTGACTTCTCCCGCTGCCTGCTGGTAATGATCTCTCCTACTCCAGTTGTAGCAAGCAAAGTTCCTCTAGGACTTCTTAATGCCACTTGGGGAAGAGGGCATTGTCAACCCTCATGAAGGATGAGTTACAGGTGTGAATCAGAGCTCAGGGCAGGAAAGTGTTTGAGTAATGGCCTCTTCTGGAGCACACTCTGTCTAAACCAGCTGCCCTCCGAAACTTAGGTTATCCATATTGATTGCAACCTGATCTATAGTCTGTAGTCACCTCTGCCACTGTTCAAACCAAAACAGGAAGCTTTGTCAGTGCCCTGAAAAGGAGTCGTGGCACTTCATCCCTCTAGAGACACCATCCCAGCTTGTGATGGACCTACCACATTGCTTCCTTGTCTTTCTAGGTCACCAAGACAATATGAAACATTCTAGTACCTTCTATAAACAATTTTCAACTCACTTAAGTTTTGAACATTACTATGTATGTGCATATGTTTGTGTGTCTGTATGTATATATATATATATATATATATATATATATATATATATATATATATATGTGTGTGTGTGTGTGTATATATGTGTGTATATATATATATATATATATATATATATATATATATATATATATATATATATGTATGTGTATATATGTGTGTGTGTGTGTATGTATGTGTATGTGTGTGCATGTGTGTGTGTGTGTGTATGTGTGTATTTGGTGTGTCCAAGATTGTGGATACCCATGTGTGTGCAGATGTACATACATATGAATGTGTGAAGCCAAAGTCAACCTCAAATATTGGTCCTTGGGTTCTATCCCTTGTTTTTTGAGATAGTCTCTCTTTGGTATGGAGTGATGTTTTAGGTAATGGGCCCAAGGAATGAATCTACTACTGTTGTTTTGCTAAATGAATATATTGCAAAAGGCTTTCCAAATATTAACTCTAACATCCATAGATTAGGACTGACCTCAAAGCTGGTCAGAGCAACTTCTCTCTGTATTGCTCAGCACTTAATATAGGGAGTCTTAGCTGGTCAGAGTACTAAGAATGAGACAATATTGAATATTCAGCCCTAAGAAGGAAATCTACATTAACCCTCCCCACCCCAAGACAAGAGAGTGTTATGGCCGATGGGGAAGGGAGACTATGAGAGTCAGAGATGTGAAGGAGTTCTATGAAACACTGTCTTCAGGACTTGGCATGACAATTGTTCTCATGAACTCACTGAAGTGATGGTCACCTGCACAAGATGAAGCCAAAAAGGTCAAACAAACAGCATTCCAAAAGGCAGTGCTAATTGGACTCAATAGGCTACAAAACAAGAAGAATAGAGAATATGAAAGAGTCAGGTGGTGGGTGCATCGGGAGGCCTTGGAGGAGTCAAAGGAAGCAGGTGGGAATACAGATGATCAAAAGCCATAGATAAAATTCTCTATGGACAGATAAGAGATATTCTATTAAAAGCAAACACAAGTAAAATGCTTGTTTTTAAAATGGAAGATTAGTGAGTAGGAAAATTAGATCCCCAAACCTTAAACAATGACTTGGCAGAAATGCCACGAACCAGGGTCATTGTCTCCACGCCCACCTTTATCTTCTAAAGTCAAGACACACAATCCTGAGCCTGATGAGCCCTAACCAGGATAAGGACATCGTCTTCGGATCTCATTTCTGGCCGTCAATCCAGTTGAAACTCCAAGACACCACTGAATGAGGATTCGGAGTGTTGAAGCGTGAATCAAGATTTCCATTAAAAGAAAGAAAGAAAGAAAAAAAAAAAAAAACCTAGCCCATTCCCAGGCTTTTCTTTATTTGTATACCTATAAGAAGCAGCTGCAACTTTGCATACAAGTGATTTCTTTTGACATAAATAAAATGGTGTGGGTTCTTTTTTTTTTTTGCCATTTTTAGTTACTGTAGCATTAAAATAAATAAATAAATAATATGGAAGCTGTTGAAAGGCTTGCTTAAGAAAACAACGTTGTTGGCTTCCTGAATGACTGGCTCTTGGACTGTTGTTGGGTTGAATTTTTTTTTTTAAGTCTGCCATGCATGCCATCCTCCGATTCAATTTTCTTTTACCTCCATAGACCTCTGCACTTTAAAACGCTACTCAGCTTTTTTGATGCAAAGATTTCTTTCTCTTAAAGATGTACTGCCGTTCAAGATAAATGATATTCGGGATTTTGAAAGCACTTTTAAGCATGGCATAAAGAAATCTAAACGCAGAGATTCAACATCAGAGAGAAACACAGTGGCAAGTAGCTGCCTCCAGATCTGTTTATAAAGAGGAGCCATGTGTCACAAAAAAATAAAAACCTGTCCCATGATTCATCGCTGCCCTAGACCCAAGACTGCATGGACCATTCAGCTGGTTTAAAATTTTCCACCCAACTTAGTGAGATACAACACACATACACACACACACACACACACACACACACACACACCACAACAGGACAAGAATATTGGGCAGGAGTTATCGGAAAGCAGGGGAGGAAGAAGAGAGAGTAATGGGAGTGAATAGGATCCCCCAAATACATCATAGACACATGAAAGTGTCAGGGAATAACTAAACAAAAGAAAAACAGGAAGGGGAAATTTCAGTTAAAACAACAAAAACCAAAGGAAGAATGCCCAGCAAAGAGATTTTTTTAAAACTGGGGTATTTGTGACTGCTGCTATTTCTTCCCTACAGTTCCTGCCTTATTTGCTACTCCTTAGGCATCAGTAGAAAGAGTTCATGTCCTGCTTCCCTTGTGCAAAAGCCCTTATGGAACCAGCCTAGGACCCTTTGCCTATTTCCACTGCTCTAAATACTTGCATAAGCATTTGTGCTCTCGTGTGTTCTTGGACACTCACTGTGCTAATTGACAGGCTCTCTGGAAATGGGAGCTTTGGTAGTTTAGAGCAATTTGTTTCTCCTATAATTCATAGGCTTTTGACTTCAGATTCTGCTGGTCTATGATACATGATGGAGGGTAGTCTCGGTCACAGGTCCAGTACTCTTGCTCCTTGTCAGACAGGGTGATAAGATAGATATACTTGGCCAAGTCTCTCATCATCCAGGAGGCCAACAAGTACCCAGGAATGTGTCGGTTCCAGAAAAGACCGTGAGTACATCCCCTAGTGCACCAGAAATTCCCAAGCCTCTGTTTGCTTTGTTCAAAAAAAGCAAGCTGGGAGGAGCGGGGGAGGGGGGGACAGCTCAGAAGCAGTGTGAAAGAACACTCACCACCAAAGTCTGTATTCAAAGGAATAAAATCATGGGTGACATTTTTAGACATTCATCCCATTGGTTGGTTAAACAAACAGAGTTGACCCTCATCCCTCACACAGTCCATAGATTATTTGCTGATTTATTTGTACCCACTTGTGGATTTATTTGTAAACCTAAAATTGACAGTCCAGAAGCCTGGTGGTCAAACACAGACAGGTACAGGATTAAGGAAACTGAGCTGTCCAACAGCTATATCCCCAACTAAAATGGCACCATGCAACATCTTCTGTCTGTTTCAAGAGCCACAGACTAGATCTCCATTGCAATTTACTTACTGACAGAGTTGGCTTAAGATGCCTTGAATGGATTGCTGTCCTGGGTTCCTAAGCATGAAAAGTCAGTTGTGACACTTGGAAGCTTTGCTCCAGTGTGAGTGATAATGCTGTTGGCTATTAGTCAAAGTTAATGAATCAACAATATTGCTCATGGACGAGGGAGGGCCCCAGGAAGGGAGGGTAAGTAGATAGACTAGCAAATGCGTGCTTAGCTAACAGGATAGCTAAAGAGTGAGGGGCTAAGAGGTGTTTAGGAGTCGATGCCAACAGAATTTGAAAGTGCCATAGGGGCTATTCAGCTCATGTTGGTCTGGAAGGATGAGTGGATAGATAACTGGAGGGAGGGATGGAAGGGGGGAAGAAGGGAGGAAGGGAAGGAGAGAAGAAGGAAGGGAAGAAGGGAAGAATGGTGGTCAGATGGATGATGGATATATAGATGAATGGATGGACAGATGGATTGATGGATAGATGGATGGAAGGATGGATGGATGGACAGATGGATGGATGGGTGGTTAAAGAATGGGTGGAAGGATCAAAAATGAGTGGCTGGTTGGATTAAGGGATAGATGGAGATGCCCTGTGTTGAGGTGGAGACTACCAGAACAGGACCATATTTAGAGGTGGTTATGAAGAAGATGACTAGCATCTTATAATTTTTCACATCATATCCAAAGTAGTAAAATGATATCTGTATGTCTGACACGCAGAGGTTTGTGGCAAAGGTTTAAATGGTGGAGTTAGTGGAAATGGTAGTGGAAGAAGAATGAAAGTTTCTATTGGGGATGACCCTACAAGGGGACCTGAGAGGAAAGGAAGAGGGTACAGGAGTACCCCACATCCAGTGACAGAAAGAAGAGACGAGGACAACAAAAGACCTTGATCAAATAAGTCAAGGACAGGAGGATAGAAGAAGTCCGAGACCCCAAAAGATGACATCATGTCAAGAGAAAGGGGTACAAGGTCAGGTGCTTTAAGAGCCTCACTGGGAGAAAGATTGGAAACTTTCCACAGATAAATAATAAACAGCAGCGCTGAGGCCCACTGGGTGGAAAGGAATCATTAGTATAATGTTTTCTTTATTCATTTAGCTCTGATTCTTACAGAGATGGACAGCATTGCCTTGCAAGATAACACATCCCCTTTCTGGTTTTTGTTTGACTCGTGGTAGGAAAACCTACAGGAATGCTTAGCACTTACAGAAATGACTGTGCAGATGCCCGAGCCAGAGAATCACTCCACCTTTGATTAGCTTGCAAACAGCCAAGTCTCTGTTGCTAGAAAGATGAGAGGATCCGAGGCAAATCAAATACATACAACGCATGCAAGAGCAAGATATTCTCTGAAACTGAAACCCTACAAAGCTCATTACTAGCTTCCTCTGGCCATCCATCCATTCTCCTATTCACTCTTTGAGAATTGACACTGTCATGTTGAAAACGACAGCAGCATGTACCAAGATCCATAAAAACAGTCGCAAATGATGAGGCCATGTTTTACTTTTATAAATGGTATCCAAAGATGTAATTCAGAAGAACCATCAGAAGATAAAATTAGCCATATTAAATGTGTTCTCAAAGCAGATCATCGTGAAAGTGAACCTCCAGAAGCAACATGGATGGATGGATGGATGGATGGATGGATGGATGGATGGATGGATGGATGTTCAATAGATAAGAATGATTTTAGTTTGCAAAGTGGCAGGATATAGTGCTGAAGGGTCATTAAATGACTTTTCAGCACCACAGGGGAGATCGGTCAAACACAAGCTCTCAAAGGAGCAGATTTGTTATCAGTTATCTGTGTATGTAACTTGGAATCGTGGGCTCAGCAATGAGGTCATCAAGCATAGAGCCATGTCATAGATCGTGTGTGTGTGTGTGTGTGTGTGTGTGTGTGTGTGTGTGTGTGTGTGTGTGTGCAGGCTTGTGTAGGTGTGGGTAAGTGTGAACATGTATTTGTAGTCCAGAGGTTAATGCCAGGGGTCTTCACTTGCTTCTCTACTTTATTTATTTGAGACACGGTCTCCCACAAAACCTGCAGCTTGCTGATAAAATAGTCTGATTGGCCAATAAGGTTCAAGATCTTCCTGACTCCACCTCTCCAGCACTGGGAGCATAGGTACCTTCTGCCACACTCTGACTTTACATGGGGGAAAGAATCCAAACTCAGGTCCTCATGCTTGTACAGAAGCCCTTTACCGTCTGAGCCACTTCTCTAGACCCAATTTTCAATTCTTGAAGTCATTAATGTTTTTATTTTTCCATTTACTTGTTCACTTAAAGTCTTCAGCAGGGTTAATATCTGGTGAGGAGTGGGACGGACCGAAAGGGCAAACAAGAGCCTTCTGAGAAAGGCTCTGAAATGAAGCTGAGAAGAAACGCACAAGAACTTCTCTGAAACGCGCCCTTGTCTTGGCAAGACCCTGAGACATTTGGGATGAATTATATGCTAATATTGCTCTCCTTTGTTCCCTTGAGCCCTTCCAGAGATGGACGGTAGAGAGAAGTCTCCTATCAGCTTAGGTATTCTGAGTCTTAGAAACTCTGATCTTTCAAATTGCCTCTGCAGAAAACGCTGCTGCTGTTTTTGTGCTAGCCAAGAAGCCTACATAATTAAGCAGGCAGAGCCTACTTCTCCTGTAATTTATACCTGAAGGGATTTGAGCTTCTACTTCAGCAGACCCTGAAAAAAGGCTATAATGTGTGTTGGTGGATGAGCCAGGTCACAGACATGGAAGAACATCTCCCAGAGGATTAGGCCATACTGGAATGTGTATAAGAGATGTATGTGTAAGGCTGCACCTGCGCTAGAGAGGCCGACTGTCATCTCTGCTGCTTCTCCATCTTTCCTGGGGAAGTGGGAATGACCTCGCAGCCTCCTGGAAGGAGGGTCTGATTTCTCAAGTGTAAGCATTGGGGAAAAGAACCCATGTTTGTGTCACCAGTGCTGATGGAGTTGTGTGCTGAAAGCCACACACTTCCCTGCTAAATGAGGCAATGCCTTCCCTTACCACGGACTCAACTGAGTCACATGCCGCTAAGAGCTCTGAATTTTTGTATGCAGGTATGCTATGTCTTTTTTTTTAAAGAAAACATTTCTAAAAATTTATGTGTATGTGTGTGCCTAAATGATTTTATAGGTGCATCACCTGCATGCAGGAGTCTGCAGAGGCCAGAAGTTGTCAGGTCCTATGGAACTGAAGTTGTACATAGCTGTGCCACTATTCTGCTAGCAGCCTTCAGATGAAAATGTAGAACCCTCAGCTCCGCCTGCACCATGCCTGCCTGGATGCTGCCATGTTCCCACCTTGATGATAATGGACTCAACCTCTGAACCTGTAAGCCAGCCCCAATTAAATGTTGTCCTTTTAAGAGTTGCCTTGGTCATGGTGTCTATTCACAGCAGTAAAACACTAACTAAGACGCTCAGCTAGCTTTCTCCCTTCTTATACTGTTCAGAATCTCCATTTTAGGGGATGGCAACACCCACAATGGGCTGAGTCTTCCTATATCAATTAGCAAATGTATACAAATCTCCTACAGGCACATCCCAGGGACAATCTGATATAGACAATTCCTCACTGAGACTCTCTTGCTAAGTGATTCTGGGTTGCAGCAGGCTGACCATCACAATCACCTGGAGCTTTTAGGAAGACCAGAGTTTAAACCAAGTATCGCTCAGAGCTTCTTAAAACTCTCTGCCCCCTAACATTCAGGCCACACACCCCAGCCCTAACCAAGAACCCGGTTTCCAACCCTGGGTGGCAAAAATCAGCATCTTAAATCATGACCACAGACTAGCCAAGAAAAGCAAAGGCCCATTGCCAAAGTCTAGGTCTTGATAAATAAATTCTTCCTTGACAGCAAAGAAAGGCCTGGCCCAGCCACTGGCTCCTTAAACATTTTAATTTAATTCAACGGGAATTTATTATGCACCTACAATCAGAAGCCAAATTCAAGAGCTGAAACTTGGAGGATGGGAGTCGCTGCGTTTTTATGTGCTCTGCTAGGAAAGGGGTGGCTCTTTCTGGAAAGAGTGCGCATTCATACCATGAAGGCAGTTTTCTTACTGCTCCTCTTTCATTCCTTGGGTCCCAGATTTCTGCTTCCCATAATCTCACTCCCAAGACCTTGTCCTTCCTTATATAAACCCTCCCATTCTCACCTTGTGCAGAGCCCAGCCCACTCCTCCTGTCCTGTGTCTCACTCAGTGTGAGACTTGGAAGTCACCTCCCACAGTGACTGAAACTGTTTCATTCTTCCAGCCATCTAATTCTTTTTCCAATGTGAATTGCTGCCCCACTCCAGTAAGTTCACATCCGCTTACCTCCCAAAACTCGGAAGATGGGTACATCCCATAGTTGGTACAAGACTCTGGGCCTCTGGTGCACTCCCCAGCAGGGAAGACCTGACTCATCCCATGCTTTTCTACATACAACAAATCATACAACAAAACATACTCTAAGCAGGAAGAATCACACTGAGGCTACAGGAGCTGAAGGATGGCTCAGTGATTGTCGGCACTTGGTACCTTCCACAGGATCTGAGTTTGGTTATCAAAATCCATACTGTGTGCTTTACAACTACCTGTAAGTCCAGCTCCAGAAGAACAAACATCTTCTGATGGCCTGTTGGCATCCGTATACAGACACAAATACATGTAATTTTTTAAAATCTTTAAAATGCATGTAATATAACACATGTGGCTTCTATAACATAAAGGGAAGGAGGGAAGAGGAAATTCATACAGTGTTAAGTTTCATATATTTAATTTGCAGTGGCACAATATTGACTCTAAGGTTTAAGTATCCACAGTTAGGACTATGTATCCATGTATATCCCCCAAAAATAAGCTTACTGAAAAGCCAATTGATAAATTAATATATGTTGATAAATACATATACTCCAGTCTAACATATAATCAAATATACCAAATAAAGTATACAAGGGGGAACATAAGACCAAAATGAATAAGGGACTAATGAAATATAATAAGTATACCCAAATATTCAAATATAATTATGTCAATAATTATATTAAATATGAATGGACAAATATCAACTCAAAAGGAAGAGAATGTGAAAATAGATTTTTAAAAATGAAGACTGACCCATGTGCTATCTATTAAGAGATGTGTCTTAAACATAAGGCTATAGAGAACATGAAATTCAATAAATGTTAGAAAATAAACCAGATGGTGGCAGCTACATCCAACAGAATAAACAACAAATATTTACAAAGATAGAAATGGCCGTGTCTTAGTTGAGAAAAAGGAACAAATTCATCAAGAACACATATCTATGGTCTCTCTCTCTCTCTCTCCCTACACACACACACACACACACACACACACACACACACACACACATAATAACAGATTCAAAACACAAGGAATGGGAAGTTATTAGAAACTCTTAACTTCCAAAAAGAAATACTGGCTGCCGTTACCATGTGGTAGTGACCCATCTACACTCTCCATGCAATGGAATGACCAGCGCTGGCCTCATATCTGATTTCTGTGTAGACTCAAGTCTGATCTAACAGCCTGTGTCCACAACAGATTTGATGAGATTTAGACTATGTCTTTTAGATCTTTTTGAGCCATAGAGAAAAATAGTTTAGTATCCTTTGGGGTAACCAAGAAGCTGAAATAGCGCCAATGGCAGCCACCCTGATTTATGAGAAAGAGGCCAATATAAAGGAAAGGAAAACTAAGCAAAAAGGTCATTCGTGTTGTGCCCTCTAGATCGAACATAACTCCTGGGCTGTTCTGTCCCGTTTACTAATAAACCTCCTTCATTGTATTATGTTGACTGAAGTAAGAAACATTTGTCTTATCCAGGCCTGAGAGTACCTATAAATATATTGCACTAACCCCTCTGCGGTCCTTAGTCATGGATTCACAATTGAATTGTGAATTCACAATTCACGTGTACTTGGCAGGTGAGAAGAGAGTCAATCCCTCAGGTGGGTGAGACGTGACTCTAAGAACCACTGCCCCCATGTGAAATACCTGCCTCACAAGTGTCCTAAGAGGTCCTTGCTTCCTGTGGCCATTCTTATCAGATGGTGAAATGGTGATGTAAATAAGGATGAGTCCTGACATGGTCAGCAGAGGCGACTCAGCTCCTGTTCTAGGAAGCATGAGTGCAGTCAATGAGGTGAGGGCCTGGAATACGAGGAAGGCTGATGAGGTCGGGTGGGTTGAGAGTCTCCATGTCACCAGACAGGGTAGGACAGGGCCAATGGGTGACACTCTGGCCCGACTCTGAGTCTGCAGCTGCCAGTAAATCAATAAGGGCAGTATTTTCAGAAAGGCAATTAGACACTTGGCCTTGTTGGCACAGCCTGGCAGCTTCCAAGCCAGCAGAGACTACAGAATTGTAGTTGCCCTACAAGGACTGTTTCTTAAGGGATCTGGTTCTTTCCTGCTATGGCAAGGGTGAGAAGAGAAAACATCTGGTAAGGATGGGGCTGAATGATCTGGGAGAGAAGAGAAATAATCAGGACACAGGGCAAACTCGCAGACAGGAGATGACCTGCTCTGCATTTGGGTAGTGAAGAAGCACCTGCTCTTGGTGGAGAAGGCATCATGGAAGTAGAGAAATGGAAAACTATTGTCAAGTGTACTTGGTGAGCCCTTGACCATGTTCTGAGCTTCAAGCTCATTGTTTGCCTCCACTGGGCCTCAGAAAACATCCCCAGTGAGATTTCCCTGGAGCGTAGAACGCAGGCAGTTTTAAGATGCCAAACAGATGCTAAAGACTGAACTCAGGTCCTTTGGAAGAGTAGGAGACACTCTTAACCATTGAGTTAAGCCAGCTTTGCAACACAGTCTTACATGGCTTTATGACTACTTACTTTAACTCAATAAGATCTAAAGAACGTACGGGTTCAAACTTAAAATCCTGCCCAAGATCAGAGGCCAAAAGAAGGCAAAGCCTGGTGTTATTCTCCCCACATGCTGAGCCTAGATTTCAAGTGCTGTGGAGGCCTCACCTATCATCTTAGTGTTGATCGGCCCTGCTGCAGCCTCTTGCCCTACATGGCAGGCAGGTATCCAACTTGAGGAAGGGCCGAAGAAAAAGTATCCCCTTAGCAGATGCCACCAAGACCTTTCTCCCCATTACAGGGTGTGTGCATATATGCATATATATGTGCCCATGTGTGTATGTGTGCATATGTGTGTGTGTGTGTGTGTGTGTGCACATTGAGGAGGTGTATCTAGCATTTGAACAGCAATAAATATGTAAAGCTCCCTGTGAAATCTTTCAGAGGCAGTTAACCTCAAAGCACAAAGTCAAGCCAACTATTTTATAGAGATCTTAGCATTGGCTTTCCCTGCTCAGCTCCAGAGTCTGGATATGTTCTTTCAATCCTTTCCCACCCTTCTGCATCTCCTCCCTTCCTCCCTGCCTCCCTCCCTCCCTCCCTCCTTCCCTCCCTTGCTCACTCACTTACTTACTTACTTACTGTGTATGTGCCAGTGTGTGTGTCAGTGTGTAGAGGTCGGAGGACAATTTGGAAATTTCTATGCTCTCCTTCCACCATGCATGTCCTAGGCTCAAACTCAATTCATTGAGATTGACAGCTGAGCCATTTCACAGTTTCCTTTCCTGTTCATTTAACTAAGCTAAGTCTTAAGCTCTCCTAATGCATGTTCCACGCCCAACTACACAGGCACCTAATACCACCGGCTTGTCATCATCTGACTTGAGTCTGCTGGATGGTTACCAGGAGGAAATATCATACTAGATCTCATCAGAGCCATTTACCAAGTATCTGTAATGCTTTGAATATTAACTGCCCCACAGGCGCATGTGTTTGAACACTTATGTCCCAGCAGGTGGTGTTGTTTGGAGAGGATGTGGAACCTGCAGGAAGTGGAGCCCAGCTACAGGAAGTAGGCCACTGGAGTGGGCCTTGAGATTTATAGCTTGAACAACACTTCTTGCTTCTCCTTACCTCCTGATTGGTAACAGGAAGCAGACAGTCACCATATGCTTCGGCCACTGTGGACCCACTTGTAGCCATGTCTTTTCCACCATGATAGACTGAAGTCCCCAAGCTGTGTGCCAGAAAATCTCTTTCTTCCTTAAGTTGCCTTGTTAGGTGTTTGATCACAGTGATAGGAAGGATGTCTAATATATAACTTGTGCCAACTCCCGGCTTCACGCAGATGGCATTCGCTCTTTGTATTTATGAGTTAAATATTGTTCTTTTGTAAACCAGTCAACAGTAGCTCATAGAAACTAAATGACTTTTCCACAAATCACAGAGCCCTTCAAGGGCCAAGGTCAGACTCCTTCCCTGTCCAGACACTCAATGCAGCTTCTTAACCCTCTGAGAACAGGAGAGCTGTGGCCATGTGACAGAGCTTCATCATCTGAAGACATGACATACCCCATAGAACACATAGCACCTCTGTCCCTCTGTTCAGGGACCCAACTGGTTAAAGAACTCTGATTTTCCTTCGGGAAGAAATAACTCTAATACCAGGACTCCTCAATTACTCGGTGCAATTAAGTCCTGAGTGCTTGTTTGAACAATTAACCAAAATAATTATAAACGTATCTCTGTTACTACAATTGCATATTAACAAAGGCTCAGGGCCAATTAATCATTACTCCATCAATATCTAATTTGCATAAACCTATCGTCTTTAAAGACTCCATGTTTGGGGTGACAGGGCTCCTTCATCGATTATGGAAATGTCCCCATCAAACCTCCCCGAGGCCGTCAGAAGGAATAAAAGGGGTTGTCTGTTGTGGGCTGCTTAGTGTCCTGCCCACTCTCCCTGGGACAGGCAAGGATTGAGAACAAAGGGGAGAGATGCAATTAATTTGCAGGTCTCCTTCAGAGAGAGAAAACTGATGGGGCTTCAGATTGGGGGGGGGTGATAGGAGGAGAGGGTGCATCAGGCATGAGGTCGAGGTGGAGGTGGATAAGAACTAGCAGCTAAGATGCATGTGGGGTCATCCAAATTCATTCATTCATTCATTCATTCATTCATTCATTCAAAAGTTCTCCTAACAAATTCTTCTCTGGTGTGCAATAGGACTGAAAGGCAGAATGAGATTCTTCCAGGTCCGTGATGAGCCAGGTAAACAATAAACTGTCATTAATGGGGGTGGGTTTTCCAAAAACAACTGCTGAGAGTTTGGTGTGTAAAATGGTTAGTATTCAAGTCCTGTGGAAGGAAGGAAAAGAACGGTTGTTTGACAGGGAGACATTGGCCTCTGAGCAGGTCCAATAGAGCCTCAAACACAGCTGACAGACATGTTAGTATGAGGCAAGTCTGACGTGAGAGCCATTTTGACCCAAATTGAAAGACTTGGATGTTCATAGCCTGTCTTGCCTGCCCTGCCTGCCCTGCCTGCCCTGCCTGCCCTGCCTGCCCTGCCTGCCCTGTCTACCCTGCCTGCCTTGCTGGCACTGGAAGAGAGCTGACTCTTTGATCAAGAGAGATGGGGAGAGAAGCAGCTAGCCCTGTGCTGACTCGTCTCCATGCAGCCCGGATGGGAGTCCTTTCTGCTTGTGCATGTGTATGCACGTGTGTGCGTGTGTGTATAGGTATATGTGTGTTCATACATACATACACGTACATGTGTGCACCTGTGTGTTTATGAGTGTTTGCACCTATGAGTATGTGCAGGCCAGGTGTCTTACTTGATTGTTGATTGCTCTGCTTTATGTCTTGAGACAAGGTCTCTCACTGAACCTGTGGTTTATCAACTTGTCTATAATGACTGGCCAAAAAGCTTCAAGCGTTCATCTGCCCGGCTGGTTTGCATTCCACTTTTATGTGGGGACTTTGGATTTGAACTCAGGTCTGCGTGCTTGCGCAGCAGACACTTAACTGACTGAGCTTTAGCCCCAACCCTCCAGTCTTTAATTTTTTTTTAAAGAAAGATTTGGACAGGTCTAGCACATTAAAATGGATAAAGATATTGCAGAGAGAAAATAATGAGGCCACAGTAACCCAGAGAGGGTATAGCCAGAGAGGAATCAATAGGCAAGGATGGGCTCTTTGAAGCAAGATGTGAAATATGAACAGATCCTATCAGGCGAGGAAGAGAGGAAGAGTGGCTCTCAGACAGAAGGAAGTGATGAAGCTCACTAAGGAAGAAGACCATTGAAACATTAAACTCGGACAGGCAGCAGGCACGGAAATGGAAGACTGCTCAGTGTACATCTTCCCTGAAGGTACAAGACATGCATGTCCAAGTGACTGTCTCCTCTGTGACCAGGCTGCTATTCCAATGGCCTCCTGTTTCCCAGGAAGTGATATCACCTTGGAGATGGCTGGCCCTGCACTTCTGGGCCTTCCATCCTCCTACAGCCTCTCTTCCACATGTGGGAACACAATGGCTACTTTGATTATGCATCAGTTGTGAGGAGGGCACTCAGATGGGGCACATGTTGTTGCTGAATCACACTCTAAATTTCTGTGTGGGGAAGGACATGTCACTTTGCTCGTGGGGCAGACAAGATTCAACCTTCAGAACTCAGTGCTCTATCACCATTAAGATCAAACTCAGGTCATCAGATTTGGGGCAAGCTTATCCATTGAGCCATCTGATTTTAAAAGATTTTGCTAGTGTGTATTAAGTGACAAGGTTTAGAATGGCACTGTCATTCATATATATATATATATATATATATATATATATATATATATATATATATATATATAGCGTACATTGATCATACTCACCTCCAATTACCCAGGTCCACACCCTTCTTTCCTGCTTCCCATGGTCCTCTTCCTCTTCACAAGTCATCACCCTTTCTACTTCCATTTATTTCAATCACAGACATACACTCATGTGCACACACCAACACACATGCTCATTTATACTCACACACATGCTCACACACATGCTCACGCACTCACTCATATACACATTCATACACACACTCACACATACACACTCATACGCAACACACTCTCTCATACACACACACACACACACACACACACACACACACACACACACACACACATATATATATATATATATATATATATATATATATATATATATACTCAAACATATTTACACTCATGCTCACACACACATGTTCATACATGCTCATACATACACACATACACACACATACACACACTCACATACACACTCATATACACATTCATACACACACAAAACACAACACATACTCTTACACACACATATTCATACACACACACACACACACACACACACACACACAGGGAGAGAGACAGGGACAGAGAAAGAATTACAGAGAGAAAAATCAGACAGGAAAGAGACAGAGAGACACATTTTTGGAAACAAAGTTCCTCACGTGTGCTGTTTTCGCTCACTTTCTAAGATGCTAAGTGCTGATAAATTCATCCTTAGACATCTGTGGATGACATTTCGATCACCAGCCCCTGGGCCTTCCAGGAACCGGACATTCTGCATTGGCCCGATGAGATCATGGCGCAGACTCCTGAGCTCAGAGCCTTTCTGCTAGGACAGCATATGACAGGACTCACAGTAAAAAGTTTAGGCAGAAAATAATGATCACTCACAAAAGAGCTACAGATAAAAGAGAAGGTGAAGCAGCAACAAAGCGGGTGACTTCAGAAACGCATACACTGACTCTCCTCCGGGTGATCTGCTGGACTAAGGCTTGGCCTAGATAGCTGGCCGTGACCAAAAGAGGACTTTACCTGCCTGGCTCCAGATAAATGCTATAAGGTGGCTACGTGGGATCAGGAACTTCTGTTCCTACAATGAAAGTTACTACCGCAGCATCCATCTTAAACAGCCTGGACAACTCAAGCACTGGGGTTTAGGTCCAGCGTGGCTTAGTGAAAATAAAGCTAACATGAGAAGCCTAGAGGCAAGCAGAACTTGCTGGAGAGGCAAGGCCCTGTGTGGTCTGAAGGTCAGGGAGCTGTACTGCCTAGGAAAGGACAGTGTGACCTGGCCCCGGGGTAGACAAAGGGACATGAGATATGAGCTGACAGTCGTTATTATACCCTGAGCTCACAGTTGCTTCCAGATATTTAGTCTTGCAAAACCACCAAACCTGCTTCACTCAAGAGAGAAAAAGAAAAACTTTTTCCCCCAAGTTGCTAGCATAGATTCTCCACCATCAAAAAGTACCCTCAACATGTGGGAGGTATTTCTATAATCTCCTGTAATAGCAACCTTCAGATGCCTGAGGCAGGAGGCTCATGAGTTTGAGACCGGCCTGGGCTACATAGTGAATTTAGAGCTATTTGAAGATATATATATATATATATATATATATATATATATATATATATATATATATATATATATTCAGACACTGTCACATAAAAGGGGGAAGAGAAGGAGGAGAAGGAGGATCAGGGGAGGAGAAGGAGAGACAGAGAGACAGAGACAGAGACAGAGACAGAGACAGAGAGACAGAAACCAATCATATGAGATGGCTTAGCAAGTAAAGGGTAAAGGTGTTTGGCTGCCAAGTTCAGATCCCCAGCTTCCGTATCATGGGAGCAAAGAGCCAAATCCTTCAAACTGTCCTCCTGCCGGCCCCCCATTTATGCTGTGGTACATATGCCACTCCCTCGATGCTGACACACAACTAAATGTAATTTTAAAAATAGAACAAATGATTGATTGAATAATCGAATAACCTCTTAGGTGAACGGGCCCGCAAGGTCAGTTTGAGTCCACAGACACCTCAGGATAAATATCTATGTTGTATCTACTGTGTGCTTTACTGTAAGTCATGCCTTCTTTATTCCTTAAGAGCATGTCTTGCATGAAATAGTGTGCCAGATGGAGGGTCCCAACCTGGGTTGACAGGGAAACCTGATATTTTTTTCCACAGGGAGAAACAGATCTCAGTTAACATTTCTCTGGAAGAATACTGCTGGTGTTTAATCTGTAAACTCTAAAAGATACATCGTCCTCCCTGTAGCATCCATCCACCAGTGCTTAATAAGGAGAACACACTTCCATCCTGAATAGCAGTACACTATATTCAAAAAAAGAGCTGAGCTAACTTGTGGTTAGTCAGTGTGTCAGACAGACAGACAGGCAGATTTTTTTTTTAATACAACTATGTACTGTGTGTTGAGGTGGGGTGCGAGTGGGCTCAACATCACACCCGTGGAAGTCTGAGGACAACCTGCAGGACTCAGTTTCTCTCCTTCCACCATGTGGGTTCCAGGAAGTAAATTCAGGTCATCAGCATTGGTGGCAAGGATCTTTAACTGACGAGCCATCTCTCAGCCCCGGGAAGAAGATGTTTTCAAGCTAACCCATATGTGGATGTTGCTAAGATTCTTGGTGATCAGAAAGAGAGTTCAGCTGATGAACAGTGTGGTGGTTTGAATTCAGCACTCTGGGGGTAAAGAAAGGAGGATCTTAAATCCAAGGTCATTCTTAGCTACACAGTGAGTTCCTTCAAGGCAAGCCTAGGATTTAGAGACTCTCAAAAAAAGCAAAGAAAATGAGAGGAGAATGAAAGGGAAGGGTTAGTTTCTAGGTTTGTGTACTGGCTAGGTTTGTGTCAACTTGACACAGCTGGGGTTATCACAGAGAAAGGAGCTTCAGTTGGGAAAATGCCTCCATGAGATCTAGCTGTGAGGCATTTTCTCAATTAGTGATCAAGGGCCCCTTGGGGGTGGGACCATCTCTGGGCTGGCAGTCTTGCGTTCTATAAGAGAGCAGGCTGAGCAAGCCAGGGGAAGCAAGCCAGTAAAGAACATCCTTCCATGGCTTCTGCATCAGCTCCTGCTTAAGTTCCAGTCCTGACTTCCTTTGGTGATGAACAGCAGTATGGAAGTGTAAGCCGAATAAACCCTTTTCTCCCCAACTTGCTTCTTGGTCATGATGTTTGTGCAGGAATAGAAACCCTGACTAAGACAGTTTGCATGGGGGATCCTGAGAGAGAAGCCCAGATCAGAACTCTAATGGGGCCTCCTGAAGTTACAACCGTCAGGCAGAGTGGGGGATGCTGGCCCGTGGTCCTAGTGACATGAGAGACAGGAGGTTCCAGAGAGACGGGTTTTGAAAAAGCAGATGAGCGGATCAATAAAGAATGGTGGCTATGTTTTGATAAATCTATATCGCAGAGTCTTGTGGAACTATTAAGAATTAGATAATGCACACACCCAACAGGCGCTCCTGATGTACTATTCAATAATAAAGGCAAAACGCTGAGTACACATTAGAAACAAGCAGACGTCTATCTACGTGGGCTCATAATTGGATGTTTACATAGGAGAAGAAAGAGCTATAGGACAGCGTGTACCAAAAGCATAACCTCTGGTTCTCTGGCTTACTGAGCAGAGGTGGAGGAGAGCAACTTACTTAGATCTTAATACATACATTCTTTTCTCCTAATTTATTCAAATAATCTTTAAAAAAACAAACAAACAAAAAACCGCCATTTTCACTTAGCACTGAAATAGTTTTGTAAGAGCACAAGCATATAAAAGTGTCCTTTGATCACTGCTAGACAAGCAGGTGGCACTGTGACAGGAGACTGCTGTAAAGTGCTGGGGTGAGAGGCATCTTTGACAGACTCCCTTGCCCCTCTCTTGGGCCACCCCATTATCACTTTTTTGTTGGCATGCTCAAGATGAGTGTGTTAATCCACTTGAGAGTGGAGGGCAACATGGGCGGGGCTAGAGGAAGGGTAAGTGGGAGGAGCTAGAGGGAGCAAAGGGAAAGGAGACAGTGACTTAGTTTTATTTCAACTTAAAATGTATTTGTTTTTAAAAAGGCAAAAAGAATTGGCGTGAGAGCTGCAGCCAGGAAAGGTTTCACTCTCAGCCTGTGAAGAGGAATGGAATTCAAGAGGGCAGAGACAATGATGGCAGCTGGGGCCCATGTCACTTCCCACTGGCCCAGTTTGCCTGGCTTACAGCTAAGATGGACACCTGCCCTACAAGACCTTAGATTGGGGCTTTAGAATGAGAACCCCCAATATGACCACAGATAGTGCGTGGAGGAACTTAGACTCCCTCGCCCCCTTCTTTAGGTCAATAACTGCAAATAACTTCACCTTCTGTTGCCAGTCTCTGCTTCCTGGTTTGTGTGGGATACAGAGAAGCTGAGGCCGCAGGTACTCACAAAGAACCAAGAAGAGACCTCACTGGCCTGGCCAAGGGCCCACCAGGGCTGAGCCGCACCCTTCCAGTTGCTCAGGCACCTCTCCAGGCACAAGTTTGTACCCCAACTTCAACCCTGCTCTGTTTGATTCCTGTGTCCTTTCCTCTTTGTCATGGGCTACTGGGGAGATAGCTGCACCTCCCAACTGTTTCTTGTCCCTCATCCCTCATCTCTCATCCCTCATCCTTCGTCCCTCATCCCTTGTCCCTTGTCCCTCGTCCTTCACAGTGAGCAAACATTCAGGCTCAGGCTCTGCCCACAGAATTCAGGGAAAAACAAAACAAAACAAAACAACAAAAAACAAACAAACAAACAAAAAAAAAACCCCGCCTTCTAGACAAATTGCATTCACCCAAGACCTGCTTTGGGGGATCACTTGACAAGAGGCTCTCTAGAGTTCTTTTCTATCAACCACATGTCCACTGTGGGTATGGTGATTTTTTTTTCCCTCAAGATTCCTCACCCTCTTCAAGGGGTCAACCACTGGCCCTGAGGGAATGTAGACCATCACCAGGCTCAAGGCCTGTGCTCAGGAGACCATGATCAACACCACAGAAGCCTGCAGAGGAGGCTTTTATTGGTCCCCCAAAGCATTAGTGCCAGGGCCTGTGATGGGGGAGGGGAGAAGGGGCCTTGGGTGGAAACAACCTTCTACGCTCAAAAGAACCAACTGTGCTGATTCAAAAAAAAAAATTATTTTTTTTTCAAAAGCGCCTGTGGGTAAATTTGAGCTGCCCACAGCTCCCCAGGGGCATCTCGAACTTGCTGCTAAGCCATTTCTGTGGATTTCAGTCAAATCCTAATTTTAGTGTTCATTAAACATGGGTAATTCCCCAGCCTGTCCCTGCCTCACCTCATACACAGGGAACATCGGCAATATAGGTCACAGAGGCTCCAGAAACACTCCACATCAAAGGGAAACCTTTTCATTAGAAGTATTAACTTTATAAATAATGATGAACTTTTTAAAAGTTTCCCAAAGCTGTGGGGCCTGTGTAAGGAGAGTTTGCCATCTCCTAGTCTCTGTGGATGTTTGCAAGAGTCTGGTTCCTTAGGGGAGAGGGGTAGTGCGAAGTCTAGGTTCCAGGCAGTAGCATGATGCCACCCTGTCTGCAGCCACCCTCCCAAGTGGGATTTTTTTTTTCAGACTGATATAGCAAAACATAGCTGAAGTGTGTGATGCTGAGAGAGAGAAGCATACCCAAACTCACGTGCGAGGACACACACACACACACACACACACACACACACACACACAGCACAGCACATCTACCAGGCGTATACATGTGTAATGACAACAAATTACTTAAACAGTGTTTGAGCTCCCATCGTGAAGGAACAAGAGGAGACGTGGATACTAAGGTTATTTGCCACGTCGCTGAACATCTAGAGGGCATCCATTATAATCCTCATAACGTCATGAGCACAAGGTGGTTGCAGGAGCAGCACACATCACTTTTCCCATCGAAATACCTACTTGATTTGACAAGCCTTAATCTTCCCATGGTTAAGTGTCACACTGGGCAATACTGAGCAAGATCTTTCCCTCATATCCCTGTCTTTGTGTAGTCTGTCCTCAATGCTCTTGTCTTTCCCGCCTTGTTTTGCCCTAACAAACCCTTTGCACCTCTGACTACACTGACACCAGCTGCCAGAAATCACCTCTGATGTCTCTACTCTCCCCTAAATAAATCAATCCTGCCCCTCAAGGAAAGAGTTCATGTAGACTAGGCTGGCCTCAGACTCATTGTGTAGTTGAAGATGACTGAACTTCTGCCCCTGTTCTCTCTACTCCAAAGTACTAGGATCACAGCAGTACTAGGATCACAGCCTCCATTGCCCCATTTACACAGTTCTGGGGATCACAACCAGGCCCTCATCCATACAGTCTATGCCCACACCCTCCCACTCCACTTACTACTACAAAAGTAGTTCTAGATCATTCCTGTAACTTCTCAATTATCTGCACTCGACCCCTGGGACACAGTGAAGGTGGGTGTATGTGTAGAGAATTGATCTGTTGTGTCTAGAATCCCTGTGCTTTGGACAGGCCTGGGTCATCCGTGTCATCATCACTGAATAAACAAGGAGAATGGCCCAGGTGCTATCCTAAACTTGACAACTAGCTCTCTGTGTGGGGCACAGACTCTGCAAGAAGATCTGCCATCACCAGGGCACACTCAGATTTTCCAGATTGTTCTGGGGACCTCGTAGCTAGAGGCCCATGCCTCCCCACAAAGCCCCATGGGACTCACACATCTCAGAGTCCCCAGAGGTTAGAGCGAGCCTTCAACGGGCTTGATATAAAAGCAGCCATCTGCTTATAATCCCAGCACTGCAGATGCAGACTGATCCCAAGTTCACAGCCAGCCGGAGCCATGTAAAGAGTTCCAGATCAGCCTCAGCAACAGAGAGAGACCTTGACTCAAAGTACCAGCAGAACAGTTATCCTTGTGCGGGCTTATAAACTAACTACCTGGAAGTAGGGGTGGGGAGATAAAATGTTCACGTGATCCTTGGCTACATAGCCTGTTTGAGGCCAACCTGGACTCCATGAGACCCTGTCTCAAAATATCCAATGACAGAGGCTGGGAAGAGGACCCTGCAAAGGAGAGAGGGCCCACATTTAGATCTCTGGCACCCATATAAAAAGAACAGGTATAACACTGGTCACATCAGGGAAGCAACCAGGCAGAGCCCTGGAGCTCACTCGTCTTTCAATGGAGCCAATGGAGCCAAGGTTCGGTGAGAAATCCTGTTGCAGAAAATAAGGTGTAGAGACCTCAATAGAGACAAAAAAAAAAATTATATATCTGGTCTCCAAATGTGTGTGCACAGATACAGATGCATTCATACAATTTACACACACACACACACACACACACACACACACACACATATACACACATGAGCACACACACACACACACACACAGAGGGGGGAGGGAAAATAAACAGAATAAACCCTGTTTGGAAATCACGTGTATCTTAGCCATAAGCTCCCAGATGGAGCGGGTTAAGGACACACGAGTGGGTGCAGCAAGAGATCTGATCTTTCTTCACTGACTGCCCCCTTTCAACTTCCAAGAAAGGATCTGGCTCTGCTGCTGAGATTGGGCATATCTGCGAATGGCATCAAGCCCAGGCTATTGGAGCTTTCTCCACCTTGGAGCTGGCGGAGGATTAGTGGCTCTCATCAAGTAAAGAGAAGCAGGGGTCCCCTGTGCGTTCCTCATCCTCATGAGGTTGTAAAAGCCAAGCCTAAGGGAACAGACACAAATTAATCCTGGTGGACCAAGGGACCAGGCTGGCCAAGGTTCATGGGAAGCTTCAGCACCGGCACTAGATTGGAATAAAAGGGGGCTCTGCAGAAGAGCCAGAACTGCCCACTGCCAAGAAGACAGCTTTGGGACAAAGATGTGTGTTTGAATCCCAGCTCTGTAGTTTCATGGCTCAGACACCTTAGGGCAGCTGATAAATCTTTGAACCTTGGTGTCCCATCCCCTTACCTGATACATTGGATTGTTGAGAAGATTAAATCAGCTAATATCCTTAAGTGCTTGAAAGAATGCCTGGAACCCAGGATGTGGTACAGAAATGTAATGTAAATAATGCAAAAGGCTCTTTTGCCAATGGCAGGGAGGAGAACAGCATCTCCTGCCTGTGGCTAGTAGACTCTGCCTGAACAATCCAGAAAGCCACTACTAGTTAGCCTGAGCAAACCAGGTAAGGAACACAGAGACAGGAAAGCATGGAAGCCTGACTTGTCGCTATATTGCCGGCTGTTGGATCTAGTGCTAGCTTGTCTCCAGGTGATCCTGGATCCTGTCAAGCCGATGGTTAAGATTAAGCATTACAAGTGTACAGTCCTGATGAGCCAGTCATCTTCCTAGTGAAGCCTTATTGTCAAGGACAGCCTGGAATACATCTGGATTCCCTTGTCAGTGAGTCAATGGAGTCAATGCATAGAGGTTATGTGCACCCCAGATCCAAGACAGATGGCCTCTAGAGCGTGCCTGGAAAACCCCCGAGACTGCTGTGCAACACACCAATGGGGAAAGAACAGGACCTTCCCTCAGAATAAAAGATGAAAGGCCATCTCTGTCTTTGAATATCAGTCACTAGCCTATTGTCATTTCTATTCCTGTCATAAAAAAAGAAAAAAACTGACAAAAATCAACTTAGGAAAGAGTTTGTTAAGTTTGCAACTCCAGGTTCCAGTCCATGATTATGGAGAAGTGAAACAGGAAGTTGAAACAGCTAGTCACATCTACAGTCAAAGGCAAAAAGAGAACCAATGCAGACTCAATATATATATATATATATATATATATATATATATATATATATATATATATATATATATATTCAGACTAGGGAATGGTGCTGCCCACTGTGGACTACATCACTGCACCATCCCAAACCAATTAACATAATCAAGATCACCCACCCAGAGATGTGCCCATAGGTCAACCTGCTAGACAATTGTTCCTTTAAGACTATCTTCCCAGATGACTCTAGGTTATGTCAAGATGAACACAAAAACCAACCATCACAGTTATCAATCCAGAGAAAGAGCACTTTGCATTTCAGGATATCAAGTATTCAAATATGTATCCCTCCAG
>LR752191.1:20247-101804 GCA_902729485.2 Mus minutoides | reverse complement strand
TTCTAGGACACTCTCTGTTTGCTGGACAAAGACTGACCACTGATATTTCATCAGTTCTGTGAGTTGTGCTAAAGAATGAAGTTAACTGGTACCAGCTTTCTAACTTATGCTCATGAATTTTGACACCTTAGCACTGCTCAATCTAAGCTCTCCTGGATAGAATGTTCATGGATTGAGCCTTTGAAATCTGAGTGTTCTCAACACAGTCAGACCTAAATACTCTCAGAAATAGTATTTGACAAGTAGTATGAAGGTGGTAAATGAAGGGACCTGTCTATGGGGAGTGGGAAGGGGGGGGGGACTGACTTGGTATTCTGATTCAAGAGTATCACTAATTACAAGAAAACAAACTTAATCTTCTTTCCCAAGAAGAAGGAAGTATAAGTCTTCAGTTGGTTCTGCCTCACATGAGTTTAAAAAGTGACCCTCTTAAGGACTCCAGGCAGTGAGCTAGCTTTAAGTTCTCAGGCTCATAAAACAACCATTTTAATTAAATACAGAGATTCTCCACCAACTCTAGTCCTCAATTATTTAAGACTTTAAGAAAATGACATTAAAGTGGAATTAATAAAGATGCTGACAAACCCATGACCATGGAAAGCAGAAAATGAAAATGGTGGTTGTTGTTGCTATTATAATAAGTGAGGTCTTATAACTGGGAAGCCTGAAAAACTTCCCTCATATGGTTTAAATTAATCCATAAAACTTTTCATATGCTGTTTGTTCCATATATACCCTAAATCATGTTGTTTTAAAAGGGCAATGTAAGTCCACATGCCCCTAATAGTGAGGCAGACACACCAAGAAATCATTTTTAGCCACAGGGATCATGTGCAATTCAGTTTCATAGCCTGAAATTAAAGAGACATTATGGACACCTCTCAAAAGCTCTAACCCCTCAAAAAAATTATCTCCTCTTCTCACAGTTGTTGAAAGCAAAGTAAAGAACAGAGTCTGTGTGGCAATGGCTTTCACAGGACAGGTTTCATTTCCTGGTTGTACAAGTGCCCACCACCTTTGAATACTGCAGTAATTGTTGCCGCTTATGACCATGATGAAAATAATGGAATGTGATGATATGAACCATCACCCTGAGCACCATCCTTTTCACTTTTAAACATAAACTTCAAAATATAGATTTAAGTTGTAGAAAATGTCTTTTTTTCCCAACTAGCAATTAACTGAAAATCAAGTAGAACATGCTGCTTTTTAATAAATGTACCCAAAATAATTCTTTCAGCCAGACAGGGAAAAAAATCCTACTGAAAAGGAATTATGTGAAAGATTCCTTCTTCTTCCAACAAACACACATCAAAGGTTGGCACTCCGCACGGCACAGGCAAAGCTAGCATTCCGTTAAGAAGCAGAGACACAGCATTTTCCAGATACATGAATCCATTTCTGCCGAATATTTTCTGAACGGGATTTCAAATTGGTTAAGTGTGTGGCAGCATGGGATGCCACCGTGGATCACCATCAAGGCACAATCTTGGAAGTGAGTGTCAGTCCCTTTCTGCTATTCTTAACAAATGCCCTCTTTTGGCATCCACAGGCAACTGCAGATATATAGCATACACACACACACACACACACACACATGAGAGAGAGAGAGAGAAGAGAGAGAGAGGGAGAGAGAGAGAGAATGACAGAGAGACAGAGAGAGATAGAACACATAAATAAAACTAAATCATTAAAAATAAAAATGCCTATAAATCAGTGAATGATAGTCAGCACAATTTTATGAGCATGAAAATTAAAAAATGCATATCAGGTTAAATAAAAAAAGTGCAAAGAAATCTTAATATACAACAAAACTGACATCCCCATTAGTTTAGTAAATGGAATATTTAATGGTATAGGCACAGCTAAATCTATAGGACAAATATAGTCACACATTTGGATAGGTAAATTTCAGGCAGCCTAAAAATCTTTTATGTTCAAAGTTCAATATCTCTACAATTTAAGTGAAATTTCAGGAGAAATTAGTATTAAAAGGAACATACCTTGAGATGGAAAGGCTGTGTATAACAAACATATAGCCAATGTTACACTAAATGATGAAAAATTAAGGGCATTTTTTTCCAAAATCTGAAACAGAGTGTCCACTCTCTCCATTCTGACTTAGTATGATGCTTGAAGTCTTTGCAAGGTCAGTGAAGCAAGAGAAGGAAAGGAAAGAAAGCATATGGGAAAGGAAGAAGTCAAATGAAATCACACGGTAATCCACATACCTTGGAAATCCTACTGTAAAAAATACTCTTAGAATCAATGAACACTTTCAGAAAAGTAACAGAATATAAAAATCAACATGCCCAAAATCAGAAGTTTCCCTATGCCCCAATATTTAACTTAGAAGTTATCATATAGAAAATCCCACCCATGGAAGCTTTGATTAAAAAATAATCATAACTCCATTAGTTAGTTTCCTGTTGCTGTAATGATATGCCAGGACCAAAATCAACTTATAGAAGAGTTTACTTTGACTTTAGGTTCTAAATTCTAAAAGATATAAAAAATGATCTAAAGAATATAAGATTTCTAAAGGAGTCTGTGGTGACAGGGGAAGTATGACAGCAGGTGGCAGAAGCAGAAAGCTGGCACATCACATGTCATCTTCACACAGGAAGCAGAGAAGGAAACGGGAAGTAGAAGAAAGCTATATTATTTATATGAGTACATTGTAGCTATCTTCAGACACTCTAGGATAGGGTATAGGATCCCATCACAGATGGTTGTAAGTTGGGTTGTTGGGAATTGAACTCAGGACCTCTGGAAGAGCAATCAATGCTCTTAACTGTTGAGCCATCTCTCCAGGAGGACAAAATTATAAAGGTTCACTCAAAGACTTTCCCAATGATGTACTTCCTCCAGTAAGTTTGTACCTCCTAGAGGTTTGACAACCTCCCCAAAGTCAGCAACTGAAACCAAGTGTTCACATATGTGAGCCTGTGGGGACATTTCCCACTAAACTCACCACAATAACCTTAGGAATAAACCTTACCAAGAAAGGAAAGACCTCTGCAATAAAGCCTTAAGATACTGAAAAAAAAGAAAGAAAGACACTAGAAGATGGGAAAACTTCCCATTCTCGTGATTGCTATAAATATTGTTTTAAAACAAAAACAAACATACAAAAAACAGCCCTATGGTTAAAAAGAAAAACAAGCCATAGATTCCATAGAATGTCCATGAATTCCAATAGTACGCCTTAAGGAACTATAATAAACAATCAAAATTTTACATTAAAGCAAGAGGCTCCCAAATGGTCAAAGCAGAGAAGCAGTACTGGCGATATCACAATACACAACCTCAGACAAAATCAATATGGTACTATCTCCAAAACAGGCATCAAAACCAATATAATACAACAGAGGACCCAGAAATAAACGCACACAGCCACAGCTACCTCGTTTCTTAAATATTTTGTATAAGGTTGTACATAAGTACTATTTTAACATCATTCCCCCCCTCCACACACACACACCTTTACCCTCCTACTACTTACTCTCATGTCCTTTCCACTCCTCAAATTCATGGCCTCTTACTCTTTAGTTATTATTGTGGTTTTTATATATGGATGTATGTAAATTTATAAATGTAACCATTGGGGATTGAATAACCTATCCGAAGCCCATCTGTGGAGAAGTTGAGTTCTCGCTTTCTCACCAGCCTGCAGTTCTTAAGCTAGGAGTGGAAACTTGTGAGATGTTCCCCATCCGTACTGATGTCAGTTGGTGTCCTTTTTGAGTGCTGTTTTAGCAAACATATTGTTGATACTTCACATGTAGTGCTTCCCTGTCATACATAAAAGACACAATCTCACAACAGACATCCTGGTACTCTGGCTCTTACAATCTTAATAAAGCTGTCAAAAGCACATATTGGAGAAGACATAATCTCTATGAAATGGTGTGACATGAACTGAATTTTCTCATGTAGAAAAATGAATCCAGGTGTAGCTCTCTCACGATAGATGAAAATCAATCCAAAATGAATCAAATCTCTTAATGTAAGGTCTAACTCTTTGAAACTACTACAAGAGAGGAGAGAAAATGCTTTAATACATTGCAATCTCACCAGCAATGGAGGAGTGTTCCTCTTTCTCCACATCCTTGCCAGCATCTGCTGTCACCTGAATTTTTTTATCCTAATCATTCTGACTGTAGTGAGATGGAATCTCAAGTTTGTTTTGATTTCATTTCCCTGATGATTAAGAATGTTGAACATTTTTTCAGGTGCTTCTCAGCCCTTTGGTATTCCTCACTTGAGAATTCTTTGTTTCGCTCTGTACCCCATTTTTTAATGGGGTTATTTGAATTTCTGGAGTCCAGCTTCTTGAGCTCTTTGTAGATATTGGATATTAGTCCCCTATCAGATTTTGGATTGGTGAAAATCCTTTCCCAATCTGTTGGTGGCCTTTTTGTCTTATTGACAGTGCTTTTTGCCTTACAGAAGCTTTGCAATTTCATGAGGTCCCATTTGTCAATTCTTGATCTTACAGCACAAGCCATTGCTGTTCTGGTTAGGAATTTTTTCCCAGTGCCCATATCTTCGAGGCTTTTCCCCACTTTCTCCTCTATAAATTTCATTGTCTCTGGTTTTATGTGAAGTTCTTTGATCCACTTAGACTGGAGATATAATATTTTCAATGTAATCTATAAACACAATGGTATTTTTATAGCCATAAAGAAAAACAAAATCATGGCAATTGTGGGAAAATGGATGCAACTAGAAAATATTATGTTGTAAAATAAATGCTGCATATTTTATCTGCTGAATCTAGATTTTTAAAGTGTGTATGTGTGTGCATATGTTTATTTCTTAAGCTAGAAAAGGGGTTCTGAGAAGGACGAAAATATCTTAAGTAGGGTGAAAGATAGGGTAAAAATACAAGTAAAATCAAAACACAGACTAACTATGGTCAGACAGCTGGAGAGGGTGTGGGGACAGTGTGAGAAGGGAGAAAATGTCCATAAAATGCAATGACACACATATTGGAAGACAGCTGGAGAGGGTGTGGGGACAGTGTGAGAAGGGAGAAAATGTCCATAGAATGCAATGACACACATGTTGGAAGATGCAATGACACACATGTTGGAAGATGTCATGATGAAACTCCCTACTTTTTATGCTAGCTAAAAATTGAACTAAAGTAAAATTTGCCCATTGAAAAGAAAAACTGTAATGTCTTTGTTTCCCCCATCTCCTGTCCAACAGTGTAAGCCTTGAGTCCGAGGCGTCTAATAAGCATCCCACGACTCTACTTCAGTCACCCCAGGAAGGCACTAATTATTCACACAAAGGCTTTTTATTTTCTCTCCTACATGGATCTCTCAAATGTTTGCAGCATAGCAACTCTCTTGCTCCCTCCGCTCACCCCTCTCTCTCAGCTTCCTTCCTTTGTTTCCCGTGGTCCTGGCATGTTGCAGATGTTTGCTGGGTCAGAGCTCCATCCTGCCCCTTTTGATGACTCAGTGGTCTTGTTTCCTCTATATGTGGCTGTCTGCTGGTGGATTGGCCTGGCCTGCTTGACCTATTTCTGGTTCTAATACCTTACTGATTAGAAACTGAGAACGGAAGAACCATTTTCAGCCGTGTAGTCCTTAAGCAGCTAACCTACATTCCTGACTTTAAGCCTTAGCATCAACCTTGACTGGTAAAATCTGCACATTCCTTCCCATGCCTTTTGTCCAGCCTTTGTGCAGTGATTGGTTAATGCATGTTTTTGTGTCTTAGACGGAGCCAATCAGTGTCTGGTTTTGGAGATTTACCAAAACTATGGGGAAAGACTTTGACCCCAGCAGTAGTGTCCTCTTAGATATAAGTCCAGAGCTGAAGGTGTCGCTCTCACTTAGAAAGCCTACCAGACAGGGGTCCATTTAGGAGAAAGGTAGAATGGGAGTAAGATAAAGGAGGCATTGGTGCTGGGTGACAGAGAGGAGCAGTGTTAATGCTCAGGGTAGGGTGCTTCAGCTCAAGTGATGAGCTTTTGGGGAATATCTTTAATTCTTCATTCACATAATCTCAATATTAATAACTTTAACAATGAATGTACGAAATTCCTAAAGCTTTAACAACTGATTCCAATACATTCTTGCCTCTACTTGGAATGCTTGGATGTTTCTTGGCCGAATTAATTATTATTTTTTATAGCTACCAAATGGCTACTTTTATAACTCAATCTATACTTATTAGTGGGCAGTCTATCCTGAAGAGAATTTTGAGTTTTTTGTCTGTTTATCTGTATGCCTATTTTTTTTAACCTTAGTATGAACTTGCTGATCCCTACTTATTTACATACTTAAATTAGCCCTGCCTTGGTAAGTAAGAACCTAAGTTGGTGCCTGCTACATATTTACCTATCTTTGTGATTCTTTTGGACTTTTGGAATTTTTAGTTTGATATTTGTTCTTACTTTTTAATTCAAGAAAATATTCTACGTTCACATATTATCTCCTTGTAAGTAGCCATTGCCCTGTTGCCATGGTCTCCATATTTTATCCACTGCAGGCCATGAACAACACTCTATGCTGCGTGGATGCCTCTTCCCTGCTGCTTGAGTTGGTTCCCATTTAGCCCCAGTCCTGAGTGAACTTCGTGTATAGATTTCAGATTCAGCATTGCAATTTGAATATGGAACTCTACAACTATGTCAGGAATTAGCAAAGAGCTTTAAGAATCACATAATAAATGTCGTGAACTCACAAACTATACATTTCCTGTCATATCTGCAGCTGCTCACCGATGCCATGGCAAATGGTGGATATGGCAATATTTTAATAAAAATTTATTTTTAATTAATTTAATTTTTAATGTTTTCATTCAATATATTTGATCATATCATTTCCCTCTTCCAGCTCCTAACCCTTACATACCTAATGTCATTTTCTTTATCTATCTCTAGAAAAGAAAGGAAAGAAGAAAGAAAATTAAAATAAACCAACTAAAAATAGACAAAACACACACACAAATGCACACATACACACACACACACACACACACACACACACACACAAACATGAATGAAGTCCATTGTGGGTTCACCAGCTTCTTATTTGCAGATAGCCAGTACATGTAGTTTGATGACCTTTTGTAGATGTTCATGAGGTCCATATTAATTTTCTTATAATATCTTGATGTATTTTAATATAAAAAGCAATTTAAACTTGGAAAAGTAATTTGAGAACTGTATATTCCCCCCTTTAATTTCTGAGGAAATTTATACAGAATTGTTTTATAGAAACTTTCAACCAGTTAACTGTTCGCACACTAGATGCCAGAAACCAAGCATTTATCTCTTACTCAACAAAGTGGTCTTGGTAAGACCTCATTATGAATGAAGCCTTCTTTGACCTATTAAATTGATCTCTGTAACTAACTGCCAAAAAAAATTTATTGCAAAATTAATTTTCCTGAAAAATTTCTAGATGGAGGTTTGATCCTTTTACTATTACAAAACCATTTTAATTTAAAGAAAGAGATAGAAAAGAAATTAAGAATGTATATATTGTGACATATACTTTGCTACACAGAGTTAATGTTTATGAATCTCTTCCATCATAAGTTAACATCTTGTCTTGTTAAATCTTACAGTGACATCATTTCACAAGCCATCATGATGAAACCCTAACAACTCAGTATCCGGGACATCATTGAGATTATTCTTGAAATGTGACCACGAAAGAAGCTCCAGACCTATAGAAGACTGACAGTTTGTCATAGGCATGTGTACAGGCATGATCCTTCCTAATTTACCAAGAAATCTCTGGTCCAAGTGGAGAAAATTATAATTCTCAGATCTACAGGAAATCTGCAATATACCCATGACATGATAGGAACGAGTTATGTATGATATGCATGTACACAGCCTGTAGTAATCCTGAAGCATCTCTCTTCTATGCTCTGTCCTTTCCCGGGTCATTTCCTTTTCCTATCAGATGCTCTCATGGAACTGAATGAAAGCAGGGTTGGAGGCTCAGGCTCCTTCTGAACACTTGTGCTTGCTTCATACTTGGCTCCCACACACAGATTAGGAGAAGAAAAGTTTGAAATTAATGACTTACTTGTTCTTTAGAATGATACATTCCCTAGCAGTGATTAAATCCCCATTCTTTGGCCCTTACTGCCAAAGGCATTTTTGTGTTGCTTAATTCATGAAATTGATGAGAAATTTATGTTGAATAGACTGTAGTATAGACTTAGATTTTTTAAAAACCTGCTTTTAATAAAGGTTCTCAAATACTTCAAGCTCCCCTTCTATCCCACTGTCTGAAGGTAGGGGAGAGAAGATGGTAAACAGGACAAGGGGACATGGACCTGCTTCAAAGTAGTTCCCCATCTTACCTGGAAGTCTTGAACAATAGTTCCTGAATGACTAGAAAGTAACTGAAGAAATCAAAGAGGATGCAAAACCATTTATAGAATTATACAAAAGTGAAAGCACAATGAACTAGAAATTTTGGAATGTGGCTAAGAAAAAAAGTCTGCAAATATTTACAATAAAAATAAGAACAATCTATAACATCTCAATGTCCCAGTCAAACAAGAGCCATCCAAACTTCAAAGAGTAGACGATGAGAAATAATACAAACCACGGCAGAATTTCATGCGGTGGGGATTGTATTCGTTCCTTTTCTCGTTGCCATGACAAAGACCTGACAAGATAACTTTAAGTGGGGAAGGGTCCATTTTGGCTTTCAGTTTGAGTGTATCGCAATGGAGGGAAGTCACCCTGGCAAGCACAGAGGCATTGATCACAGTGTGTGGCAGTCAGAAAGCATAGCCAGAGACTTGTCTTGCTTTCACTTTTACATTCAATCTGGGATAGCCACAGAATGTGTTGCCTGTACACAGAGTGGATCTTCAGACTTTTTTGTCAATTTTTTAAAAATTATGTACAATGTAAATTAATTTACATTATTTATTACTGCCTCCATGTATGTCTGTGTAAGGGTATCCGATCCCTTATAACTGGAATTACAGAATGTTATAAACTGCCATATGGGAGCTGGGATTTGAAATTGGGGCCTCCCTCCATCTCACCAGCCCCATGTATTCAGTCGTAATTAATCCAGTCTAAAAACTCTTTCACAGACAGGTCCAGATGTTTGTTTCCTAAGTAATTCCAGACTTTGTCAGGTTGACAATCAATATTAATTACCACAGACACTAAAAGTATAATACGTACATAGAATTCATCACACTCAAGTCAACCCAACATAATCACTAAATATCAGATGGCTTGTACAGAGCTGTGTTGAGTGAGGGACAGGGACTGAAAGGACAAAGGTAAGTTACCCTTTATAGCACCCATTAACTGATGATGGCCAGAAGATGAGGAAGCACAGTACCGTCCGCTACAGTCAAGTGGAAGTTTCTGGATATGTCAGGTGCTATAAACTCAGGCGGTGTTTTGCTAAGAGGAAACCGCATGTTGTTTGAGGCAAGACCCATGAGAGGACATGTAGTGTTTGGAGAGAGTATGACTACGACTCACCGGGCAGTGGTGGTGTGCTTACATAGCTAGCTTTGCAATGCTTTGTTGGTCTCGCATCTTCGCTGATCTTCACTCCATTGAGAAAGGCATGGCAGAGAACTTCTCCTGGTGTCCCAGCTGGCCCTGGTTGCTGCCACTGACTCAATCTGATTTTACAGAGGCCTGGATGTTTCTGCTAGATCATGCCACCACTACTGATTTGTGTTTGCTACCCTTACACTACTGAACTGGACTGCTGGCATCCTGACAGAGATTGGAATCAACCCAAGGAACTACTGTGAAGCAGGTCCATGTCCCCTTGTCCTGTTTACCGTCTTCTCTCCCCTACCTTCAGACAGTGGCATAGAAGAGGAGCTTGAAGCATTTGAGAACCTTTATTAAAAGCAGGATTTTTAAAAAATCTATGCCTATACTACAGTCAGTTGAACATAAATTTGTCATTCATTTCATGAATTAAGCAACACAAATATGCCTTTGGCAGTAAGGGCCAAAGGATGGGGATTTAATCACTGCTAGGGAATGTATCATTCTAAAGAACAAGTAAGTCATTAATTTCAAACTTTTCTTCTCCTAATCTGTGTGTGGGAGCCAAGTATGAAGCAAGCACAAGTGTTCAGGAGGAGCCTGAGCCTCCAACCCTGCTTTCATTCAGTTCCATGAGAGCATCTGATAGGAAAAGGAAATGACCCGGGAAAGGACAGAGCATAGAAGAGAGATGCTTCAGGATTACTACAGGCTGTGCACATGCATATCGCACATAACTTGTTCCTATCATGTCATGGGTATATTGCAGATTTCCTGTAGATCTGAGAATTATAATTTTCTCCATTTGGACCAGAGATTTCTTGGTAAGTTTAGGAAGGATCATACCTGTACACATGCCTACAACAAACTGTCAGTCTTCTATAGGTCTATACCACCTTTTTTTGGACTACACCACCAGTCCAGGAGATTCTTATGAGCCTACTATTGAGTCTTACAAATTACTCCTTACTCTCAGGAGAAAGGAGTTACTAGTCTACTTCCCCTCCTCCCATCCTTGGGTCTCAATGACCTCTAAATTTAAACCAGGCTCTCTCTTAATCTTCCTAAAACCTAAAATAATTCCTTGATAATTTTAGAGCAGTGTAAGGTGTGAGTAAGTCAAAAAAAAAAAAAAAGGCATGCACCTGTCAACAGAACAAGTGGTGTGAACACTGATGGTGTTCGCCAACATTTCAGATATGTGTCTCCAGATACTTTCACACATTCAACCAACACCAGATGTATTTTAAGAGGAAAACTGTAGTTGGTCTGAGTACGCATAGCCAAATATAGCATAGCAACTATTTGTACAACATTTACATTGCATTGAGTATGATAGTAATCTATAAATTGCTTTAAGTGTGAGAGAACTGGATGCTGAGCCATTTGCCTACGGGTCCAATCACTCAGGTGAAGAATCAGCGTCTTCTTATCAAGATCTTATCTCAAAACAAAACAAGAGCAGCAACAAATCCTAAAGTATAGAAGGATGAGTATGAGCTATATACATATACCAGCCCTTTCATACAGACTTGAGCAACTGTAGATGTTAGCATCTGTAGGGTCACAGAGCCAAGGACATGGAAGGACAATTGTCCATGCCAAAACATCACATAATAGAGTGAGATAGATGTTTGAGTCTTTCTCTGATGTGCTAAAGCTGAATTGATTCAAGCTGCTCTTAAAATGAGGACTTTTTTTTTTTTGAGCCTTTGTGTGTAGATATTGACTTCATAAAAGTGAAATCAGACATGTGAAATCAGTGAAATCAGACATGACTGATAAAGCTGGAAGAACTTCCGATCACAGCCTGAGCAGCAGTGGTGTTATAGAGTATGCCTGCATCTTGGGCTCAAAAGACCCCGGGGAAGCTATTCGAAGCATAGGAATCAATTAAACAGGCTGCAGTTTTAGCAAGAATCCATCTGCCAATCCCAATTAATGTCCTCTCTTTTTGTATGATGAAGAGAAAATAATGAACAAATTTAAGTAGTGATTATTATTATTATTCCATTTGTTCACATTTCCAAAATTTACTGAGTTATTCTAAACCATTATTCCTGAGGTTTCTTATAAGGACACCCACCCAATATTAATTGTCTCATTCTTTGGATAAATACCTGGCAAAGGTAACTTAAGGATGGAAGGGTTTATTTTGTCTTATACCAACAAAGGATACACTGTAAATGGCAGAGAAGGTTCAAAGGTGGGGCAGAAAGCAGCTGGCCACAGCCATAGTCAGGAAATAGCCATAAATAAGGGCTTGGGCTCAGGTCACTCTCTCCTTACCACCCAGTCCCAGACTCCCATCCCTTGAGATGCTCCTCACACACTTAGAGTGAGGCTTTCCACTGTAATTAACCCAATCTAGACAATCCCTGAAAAATGATCAGAGATTAGTTTGCCTGGTGACTCTAATGCTTCATCAAGGTCATTAACAAAACTAACCATCACTCCACCTTTAGGGTTTCTTTCTTAGTCTTTGCTTCCAATTTAAATACTAAACAAAAGTTTTGAAAATACCACTGAAATTGCTTTGCTTTCCAGCTTATTTACTTAACAAATTAAAATGACGTGGTGATCATTCTTCTCCTATTGAACCAATTCTCTCTCTTTCTCTCCTCTCTTGATGAGTTTCCTTTGCTTGCTTTCCCTCAATAATCTATCATTCATCCCCATACTTGATAGTTTTATAGTCAGGCTTCTGAAAAAGCCATCGCAGTACATCAAAATCTCCATGGAAGCAGAACTCTGTAAGCCTAACTAATAAATCTGCTTTTATTAAAGGAGTATCTGTGGTTTTGATGAAGCACGAAATAGTTTAGGGGATATGCTGGTTACTTTTTTTGTTTTGTTTTTTTGTCAAGTTGACAAAGCTTAGGTCAATTGAGAAGATGCTCACATCCGATTTTCCTGTAGACAAGTCTGTGAAATTTTCTTGATTGATAACTAATGTGGGGGAGGTCCCAGGCCACTGAGGTGGTTCAACCTGTGGGCTGGTGGTCCTGCATGTTCTTTAGAAATCAGGCTGAGCAAAACATGGAAAGCAAGCCAGCAATCGGTGTTTCTCCATGGTTTCTACTTAAATTCCTGCCTCCAAGTCCTTTCTTGAGTTCCTGCTTTAGTGTCTCTTAATAGACTGTGGCACAGGATATGTAAGCTAAACAAATGTCTCTTCTTCAAGTTGCCTTTGGTAATCAAGTTGCCTTTGATAATGATCATTATTACAGCTACAGGAAGAAACCTAAGACAAGTGTTTGATCTATTTTGCTTTTTACTTTATGGAACTTGGTGACAGAATAGTAAAATTTTAAAAAGAGCCCATATGGAGTGGAAAAAATAGAATGTGACAAAGCCTTAGACCTGAGTGGATAACAAGATTGAACCTGTATTTATTAATTTCCTATTGCTGTGATAAATATGCCATGACCAAAAAATAAATTTCTTAAAAAAAAAAAAAAAAAAAAAAAAGAACGTAATTGGGCTTATGTTTGCAGAGGGTTAGAGTCTATGGTATTGTGATGAAGGCATGACAGCAGGAAGAGTGGAGCTCTCACATCTCAAACAACAAACAGAAAGAAGAGAGAGTTAGCTTGAAATGGTGCCAGGTTTTGAAAAAACCCTCTAGAGACACACCTCTTCCAAAAAGACCACACCTATTCTTTCCCAAAAAGTTCCACTAACTGGGTCCCAAATATTCAAACACATGCTCCTGTGGGTAGCATTCTCCTCCAAACCACCACAGATCCTGGAAGAGAATCTAGATCACTAGAGATGCAAATCCACAGGATCTTGAGTTTTCTGGTCACTCCCCTCTGCAGATGTCAATCATGCTTGGTCAGGTTGTTGAGGTGGGGTTGTTTGTTTCTCTCTCTCTCTCACTCTCTCTCTCTCTCACTCTCTCTCTCTCTCTCTCTCCTCTCTCTTTCTCTCTCTCTCTCTTTCTCATTACAGCATTTGAGAATCAAGGAAATGGACACGTTCTCCCATAAGCACTCCTTCTCCTTCTAATTCCAGATCTTTCCAGCATCCTGTGTCATTGCGTTCATCTATATCGTCTTTGGAAATCCAGCCTTGCTCTACACAGAGCTTGAGGGGTTTCCATAGGTATTCTCTGCCTCTACATAGTGATATCCTGATGCCCTCAAAAACCAAGATAGGTGAAGGCAGATAGATACAGAGATAGACACATAGACACATAGATATTTTTTCTTTTTTTTTTCATTTTTATTAGATATTTTCTTCATTTACATTTCAAATGCTGTCCCGAAAGTCCCCTATACCCTCCCCCACCCCCGCCCTGCTCCCCTACCCACTCACTCCCACTTCTTGGCCCTGGCATTCCCCTGTACTGGGTCATATAATGTTTGCAAGACCAAGGGGCCTCTCTTCCCAATGATGACTGACTAGGCCATCTTCTGCTGCATATGCAGCTAGAGACACAAGTTCTGGGGGTACTGGATAGTTCATATTGTTGTTCAACCTATAGGGTTGGAGATCCCTTCAGCTCCTTAGGAACTTTCTCCAGCTCCTATATTTTTAATCCACTGAGATGGCTTCCAGTTTAACCAGCTTATATCAGTTTGGGCCTTATAGAAATGACTTTTTATTCCCAAGTCTAACCTGCTACTTTCTCTTGCAGTCATATATGCCCATTCTGATTTAGAATCAGAAGACAATTCCCTGGCCCTTTTCTATCTGAGGTAAATAAAGACTGTTTCTACTAAAGTAGTGGCCAATCCCCTTCCCATTCTAACATAACGTCCGTTTCTTAAATAGCGTCCCCTGTTGTGCCATTCAAAGTCCCAGAAGAAGAAAATCTCCCTGAGGATGTGATACTTTAATGGCAGGATGATTTACAGAGGTGTGAAAGAGCTGGATTTTAAAATGCTGGGAAGCATGCAGACATAAAAAAAAAAAGGCATAATTTGGGTTTCGACCCTAAGAATAAAGAGCCTGGGAAGAGAGAATCCTGGGAAATCCAAACTGACAGAAGGATCCCAGCACTAAGTCTTGGAAGTGGTCCAGCATGCCCAGGAAGGAGCCACTGAAGCCTCCTCCAGTTCTCCACTTGCTTCTCATTCACCTGAACCCAACCCAACCCAGCCAAATCCCAAGAGGTCTATTCCAAAGGAGTCAGTTTTATGACTGAGAGGAGAGAAGAGATCTGAAAAGTAGTTGTGAAGGAGGGAGAGGAAACAGCAGCACATTTTATGTAGGTGCAGTTTTAATTCTATTTTTGAAGGTATGGCTCAAGCCTCTGGAAGCATGAATGTTTCCAATTTAAAAGAGTTAAACAGTACTATGTTACTTATAAAAAGAGCATGTGATTCAAGTGTTCCTGAAAACCATAAGGCACGTCTGCTGAGTAACTGATTATCTAGCATCAGGAAACTCCTTTTACTGAGCCAAGCATAGAAGTGCAGTTTGAGCATCTGTAGGAAAATTTGCAACATTGTCATTCAACAACGTCACGCAACATTCGTGTTCCTGGTCCTGAGAGGCTCCAAGGAAAATGCTGGGATGGAGCCAACACACGCAATCTGTACCATCTTTCCAACTGTTGAGCTAAGACCTCTTCCATTCTCACAGTTCTGGGAGCCTCCTAAGTTCTGACTCCTGGACTCCAATCCCTCAGGGCACCCTCCTCTGCCTCCTCCTAGAGGAACTTCCTGCATCCAGATCTCTCTATCTCTTTGGCCATGGTACTTCATAGCTGTGCTTTTTATACTATGAACCCAACTTCTTTTTCTATCTTCCACAAATTTTCATAGACAGAGGTACTACAAAGCTCCAATATGTGATTTGTACTGCTGACATCTTTTTCCAAATATCTATGTGCTACCATCTCCTAAGCTTTTGTTTTTAGGTTCTTTTAAGGGGGTGGACTTTGGTTTGGTTTGGTTTGGTTTGGTTTATCTCCTTTATTTACATTCATTCAGTGTATGTGTGTCAGGGATAGAGGTCAGAAGTCTTGTGGGTCAGGCTTGGCAACCAACAAGTCTGCTCTCTCAGCCTTATCCATAATCACCATCTTACAAGTTCAGATAGGTTCCTTATTTCTTTTCCAGCACTCCCATTCCAGAAAAAAATATTCCTTCAATGACAGAATCACTAAAGTTGAGTTCTTGTTCACATGGTGTCTACCCTAGACTCACTTTAGGAAAACAAGAAAACTCTGCTTGCTCTGACAGTTCTTTGCTTAGACCCTTGCAGTTCTAACAACCTCCTTCTTTCCATAATAGCAGGTGCTCTCAACTATTCTTCTCTATTTCCCCAATCAAATTTTTTTTGAAATATCAACTTCTGTAAAGATCAAAATGATTTTAAACTCTTCAAAAAAAAAATCCATCAGACAGGAAGTAAGTCTAGAATCTCCAGAGCCTTAAACAAGTCAGGACCAGAGTTAGGAGTACAGAGAGGGCTAACTAGATAATGTACTTGCTGAACTAAGAAGAGACTTGAGTTCAGATCCTTAGCACACATGCAGAACTGCTAGTCTTGTCCATGGGTGTCTGTGTGTCCTGGGATGACACAAGAGACAGGGTATAGACAGGTGAGTCCTTGAATGTTGTCAGCCACCCATCCTAACCCAAACAGATGTCCAGTGCAATAAAAAACTGAGTCTCAAAATATACGCTGGAAGGAGCTAAGGAGTACAGCCCAACATCAACCTCTAATCTCCATTAGTATTTTCATTTGCTTACACACCTGCACCACATGTTCATACACACATATACTCCAAATACACACACACACACACACACACACACACACACACACACACACATACCTCAACCCTACCCTCAGTTTCTCATAAAATTCTATTAAGCCTTTGTGTCTCTACCAAACTAAGGTCCTGGTCCTCTTTTTATTTGCTTTTTTATCTGCCTATTTACATGCCTTTAATAGTAGTATATTCTCATATGCTGTTATAAATTATTTCATGTGCTTCAAAACTAATTTCACCATCTTACATTCACAGTATGATGGTTCTGCTTTCTCCCTGTCTTTGTCAACATTTGTTATTGTCTTCTATATTACAGGCCTCTTATTGGGACAAGTGATATGCCATTGGGATGCTTTGGTGTTACGCTTCCACCCTAGATAATTATGCTGAGCATAATTATATCTTATTGGTCATTTTTGTGTCTTTGTAGAAATATTATTTGGAACATGTCCTAATTTCATTTCTGTTGCTGTGATAAAACACTTTGACAAAAAAAAATATATCAGAGAAATAGTTTGTTGTAGCTCATAATTCCAGATTCATCATGGCAAAAAAACTCAAGGCAACAGGAACTCAAAACTGCTAATTGCATCACACCTACAATCAAGAGCAAAGAGCAGTAGATGCTTGCAATAAGGGATTTGGTACCCAGGTATGCCAAGTTGTCTGCTCTATTTGTTTGCGTGCAATTAAATGCAATTTTACTCTTGATATAAAACCTGGCAAAAGGCTTTGAAAACAACAATTACTGACCATCTGTATTCTAAAGAAAACCACAGAGGACAGTTCTAGAGAACTTTCAGGAACTAAAAGAATCAACTCTGGCATTAGAAACTATCATCCCATCACCACTGTAGCCTATATCTGAAAAGATGAGAACTGAGGAACTGCTGAAGCCAATAATCACTGTCTTAGGGAAGAACTGTGGCTTTGGACATCTACAGCAGGATGATTCAAACCCTCCTCTGAAGTGAGTCATGTAAAGGAGAGTCTAAGAAAATTGCTCACAGAGACCGAAGGATGCCTACGTGACAGGCATGGTATTCCACAGTGGTGACTGCTGACAGGGTAGACATGCTGAGCTAACCTACATACATGTGCATTCAGTGGTAAGAAATAAATGCAACTCAGCAAGGCATCAAAAGGCCATTCAAGGAGAATGTCGTTCATTTGACTTAGCAAGTTCTATCTCTATGGCCAAATGGTAGCAAGATTTATATATACTATATCACTGGAATCCCTCCTAAGAGGGAGAGATTCCTCAGGCCAGAGAGGGCGCTGACCAAAAGCAAAGCTGTGAATTTTTCCATAGAAGAAAAGTTGAGTGGGCATCAAAAGTCATTATGAAGATAAATGAACACAGAAAAGAACTCCTGAGAGCCCCCTTGGGAAATATGCCCAGACCCAGAAATGGAAGCAGAGATCATGGAGGAGTGCTGCTTACTGGCTTGCTCATCCATGGCCTCTGTTTCAGTTCCTACCTCCAGGTCTCTGCTCTGACTTCCCTCAGTGATGAACTATTACCTGAGAGTTGTAAGATGAAAAGAACCTATTCTACCCCAGGTTGATTTGAATAGTGATATTTCATCACAGTATTAGAAAACTATGACAGAAACTGGTAAGAAGAGTACAAAACTACTTTAACAGACCTGACTGCTTATTTCTGTAAGGATTTTGATGCCATTTCAACTTAGGGCTGGAAAAGATGTTGAATGTTCAGAGCTCGGTGGTCTATTATGTGGGAACTTGGAAGATAAGAATGTTGAATGCAGTACAAACTACAGAGACCTGGCTCACTTGTTTGAATTGAGACTCCATGGCTTTAGTTGGCTAGGACTGAAGAACTGTGAATAAAAACCACTAAAGGAGCCTTTTCATTGCTGGGACAATCAATACTGGTCATCTGAAGAATTGCCTGTGATTAAGAAGAGACCAAAACTCAGATGGATTCAGCATTGAATTCTACCAGGCCTTCAATGAACTAAGGTCAATACTCCTCAAATTATTCCACAAAATAGAAACTGAAAGTACATTTCTTAATTTGTTTTATGAAGCCATTATTGCCCTGATATCAAAACTACAAAGATCCAACAAAAAATAAAATTATAAATCAATATCTTTTATGAACTTAAATCCAAAAAGTCGCAATAAACTACTTGCAAACAAAATTCAAGAAAACATTAAAAAGAGTATCCACCATAATCAAGTTAGATTCAGCCCAGAGATGCGGGGATAGTCCAACATTGAAAAAGAAATAGAAGAAATTAGAAAATGAAAATCTCTGCCATGCTAATGGATCATTAGGATTATTATTGTGAAAGTAGTTACCCTAACAAAAGAAACCTAGAGAGTCACTGAAGTCTTCATCAAGATTCTCAAACAATTCTCCATAGTAACTGGAAAATAACAATATTCAGATTAATGTGAAAACTCACACACATACATGGACACATGTACCCACACATGTAAAATAAGAATTAAAAATAAATAAATAAGCTAATTAACCAATATAAAAGCTAAACAACAAACTTGAATAAAGTAATTCCTGTATCACGACTCACCATATCAAGTTCTCTACAGAGATATAGTAATAAAAGCAGCATAGTATTGGCAGAAAAAGAGGCATGTTCATTAATGGAATTGAATTGAAGACCCAGACATAATTCAACACACCTAGAGAAATCTGATTTTGGATGATTAAGCAACAAACATATATTCTGCAGAAAAGATACTATCTTCAACAAATTGTTCTGGACAAATTTGATGGCTGCGTGTAGAAGATATCTATCACCCTGCACAAAATTTTATTCCAAATGGATCAAGTACCTCAACACAAAAGTAGATATTCTGAACCAAGAATTAAGACCAATAATTAGTAAATAGAGTCCAGTAAAGCTTGAACCACTCTTGTATAGCAAAGGACATTACCATTCAAGCAAACCAGCATCCCACATAATGGGGAAAAAAATTAACAATTACGTAATTGATAAAGCAGTGGCTCTCAATCTGTGGGTCATGACCCCCTTGGAGATTGCATATCAAATATTCTGCATACAAGATACTTACACTGCAATTCATAATCGCAGCAAAATTACACTTGTAAAGTAGCAGTACAATAATTTTCTGGTTGGGAGTCACCACATCATGAGGAACTGTACTGAAGGATCACAGCATTAGAAAGGTTTAGAACCACTGTGATAAAAGGTTAGTATCTAGAATGTATAATACACTAAAAAGAGAGAAAAGAAAAAATAACAGAAAGAAAGTAATCCAATTTTAAAATGGAGTACAAATTAAACAGAAGGTTCTTAAAAGATGAAATACAAATGGCTGAGACATACTTTTCAAAATGTTCAAATTCCTTAGCCATCAGGGAAATGAAAAGTAAAACTACTTTGAGATTTCATCTTTCCCAAGTCAGAATGGCCAAGATCAATAAAGAGAGAAAAAAGAAGGGAGGAAAAGAGAGGAGAGGAGAGGAGAGGAGAGGAGAGGAGAGGAGAGGAGAGAGGAAAGGAGAGGAGAGGAGAAGAAAAAGGAAGAAAAGGCAAAAGAAAAAAGGAAAGGAAAGGAAAGGAAAGGAAAGGAAAGGAAAGGAAAGGAAAGGAAAGGAAAGGAAAGGAAAGGAAAGGAAAGGAAAGGAAAGGTAACATGGGCTAGCAAGAATAAAGGGAAAAGGAAACACTCATTACTTACTGATGGGTGTGCAAACTATGAAGATCAGTGTGGAAATCCCTCATAAAGGTTATAAATCACTCTACCACAGTATCCAGATAAACCACTTTTGGAAATACACCCCTCAACTCTACATTATACTGCTACATAGATATTTCCTCATCCATGTTCGTTGCTGCTCTACTTATAGCCAGAATTGGAAGCAGTCTAGATGTCCATTAGTTGATCAATGGATAATAAAAATGCAGTACATTTACACAACAGAATATTATTCAAGTACTAAAAGAATGAAATCTGCAGCTAAATTGCTCAGGCTAGAAGCAAAAAGACAAATATTTCATGTTTTATCTGGTATGTGGATATTAACTTTTAAGCTGTAATATGTGTGCTCTGTTCAGAATAACCACAGAACTTGGGTAACTAGGGAGTAGAGGGGAGAAGATGCTGTTTCAAGAGAAAAAGGGGAAACTAGAAGGGGAGAATTAGAAGGGTAGAGGGATGGATGGCAGAATAAAGGAAGAAATATGGAGAAGAACAATTAACACTAAAGGCCTTTTGAAAAGCCATGTAGAGATCTACTGCCATAGAGCTTCTTAAAATATAAACATACATGAAAGGAACCACATAATGGGGAGACAATACTCCCACTAAATATCTTATGCCATCAAGTAAAATCTCCAGTATAAGGAATGGGTTACACATTGCTGATTCCTGGGACAAAATGGTTCCATAGACTCTCTGCAGAAATGTTATAGGCTATTGCAAAGACTATTAGCTACTCTCAGTAAGGCCCTGATGCTGAGGACATAACTCACGTATGTCATCAAATGTGGAGAAATTGAACTGTGTCCAATTAGAAGGGCCAGCCCAACTGACTAGCCCTCATAGCTCTAGAAGGTACTCTGCACACTAACAGAGGAGAGAAGCAATAAGCAAGGCCATCTGGCTCCAAACCCTGTGACCTACAACAGTGACCTGCCTGTGAGATACACTACTGCAATGGTGGCAAGAAGGTTATGGGTATAACTAACCACGATTTTAAAATTAGATTTAAGGCCCATCCTGCAAGGTGGAAATCTTATATCTGACACTGATAACGTGACCACAAACCTGAGAATAGGTAGGTCATGGGCCATAGAGGAAAACCTATTCTGCTAAAGGAACATAGCAATAAATTGACTTCCTATTGACATAGTGCTGCATCCACAAATCAGTAACATTGCCCAACCTTCATCAAAGAATCTTCTTTTTGCAGTAGATGGGAATTTGCAGAGACCCATAACTGGACAGTGTGCAGAGAATGGGAGACTTTGGAGCACTCAGTCTTTAATGGGATGTCTTTATCCAACCCCTCAGCTCAAGGCTCAGCTATCAATATAGAAGAGAATGTGGAAAGATTGCAAGAGCCAGAGGTGGTGGGTTACTCCAAGGAAACAAAATATGTCATCCAGAAGTGGAATGATATATACATGAGACATTGTGGCAGCATACACAAGACCTGCATAGGCTCAAAACATACTAAACTCTAGCATGGAAAAGGAGTAGAAAATCCATTTTCTACAATAGAGTATCACTAGTTCGATCAACCATACCTCAGAGCAGGCTTCATTCCATAAGTACTTTATGTTTGTTTGGTTGGTTAGTTTTGTTTTGTTCGTTTTGGTATTTTTGTCTTATTTGGTTTGGGGTTTTGGTTTTAGTTTGTTTTGATTTTGTTGGGATTTTTATTGTGGGGATTTTGTTTTGTTTTATTTTGCCATTTTTGAAGGAGATTAGAGGAAAGAGAAAGAGCATGAAGTTAGTGGCTAAGGAGGCAGGAAGGACCGGGAAAGAAAAAGAAAGAATATAATCAAAATAGATTGTATAAAACATTTTTGAATAAAAAGAATTAATTATTAAAAAAATAAAAGAAAATATCAACAGCATTAAGGTAAAATCTGGGAAGTGTTTCCTCAGAGTCAGCACATAGAAGCTGTGGTCCAAGTCTGTACCTTGTGTTGGCAGCCAGACTTGGTATTATATAAGACTTTTCCAGGTAGTAATAGGTTTGAAGGCATAGACAGCAACTGAGGCTTGGCACTGTGAGAGGTCATAAGAGCCACTGAAAAAGGTCCAGTCTTGGTTGCAGAAGCCCACAAAAGAATTGAAATTACCGTGTAGAGAAATTGATTCTTGGCACCATGTAACTGGCTCAGAATCCCTGAAGAGAAGTCAGAAGAGACTATTGGTGAAAGTACAACAAAGACTGCCACACCCACTCCAGTAGTGACCCACATGACAGGCCCAAAAGCCTGGACACAGTCCCGAGGGGAAAAGTTCATGGAAACTTAGTCTCCTGGAACCGTGGCGTCCTGTAAAACGAATGCTCCACATCTGTCCTTGCTTCAGTTGGTGAACGGATCTGTGTGCTTTCCTTCAATATTGTTTTGTTATTAGTGCCTGTAAGGATTGATTTTGACATATAGCTAAGTTAGATTAGCCTCCACCAGTGTTCTAATGTCCTAGGCAGTCCTTGCGCTGACCCTGGGCTTGGAATTCAGTAAGAATGTTACCTACTCAATAGCATTCAGATTTACCTCTAGTAATGTAAGAGACAGTGAAAGTAATCAGACATTACAATTCACTAGAATAGAGCTAGTAATCTCAGGGCTAGTCTACATAGTAAATACTTAGAACAATGTATAGCTGAGTCACTCCCATACATAGGAGTTCACAATGGCCTAGGGGGAAGGTGGACTATACAATAGACTAGAATTGGAACTATGGCAAGGGCATGAAGCCCTTGCCCCTGACTTCTAAGATTAGCTGACCTTAGGTGGAGCTGCTTTTGATCCCAGTTGTTAACACGAATTTTATCCCAGTTGGTTCCTGTTAATTTTTAGTATGCATTCTTGTTTTGTTGTAAAAGTAATTTTGCATCAGATAACTTCAGTGTACCTTGGATGGCCTTAGTGTGTCACTTAACTTCTTTGTTTTCTGTAATATATAAGACTGATGTTTACTTTGACAAATTACATTCAGATACATACTCTCTATATCCGTGTCTGTTCGTCACCCTTTTCTCGCTGACTCCTGCCCATCTGTAACCAGAACTTTGATTTCTCCCGCAGACTGGGGGGGGGGGGGGGGGGGGGGACGGGACTGAGGCCAGTCCGCGGCAAAAGACAACTACATGCAGGAACAGCTGCTGAGTGTCATTGGCCCGAGCCTAGAAGCAACCACTGTGTGCTTTAGATGCTAGAGCCAGAGAGATGGAGGGGCCAAAACCTTTTGGTGCTGAGGGATCATGACTGAACCTTGACTTTTTCATACATAATATATCCTGATTATGGCTTCCTGTACCCTTATTTCTCCCAGTTCTTCTCAACGTTCCATCCCATCCAGATCCACTCCCTTTCTTTCTCTCATTAGAAATCAAACAGGCTTCTAGGGATGATGATAAAATATTACAAAATAAAATACAGTAAGATTAAAAAAAAAATACCATGTTGTAGTTGAACAAGACAAACAAACAGAAGGAAAGGAAGCCAAGAGAAGGCACAAGAATCAGAGACCCACTCATTCACACACCAAGAATCCCATAAAAACATTAAACTGGAAGCCATAATATATATGCACAGAGGACCTGGTAAGACATATATACAAATATATATATATATATTCAGGCCCTGTGTATGCTACCTCCATCTCTGTGAGGTCATGTGAGCTTTGACCATGTTGATTTATGGATCCCTGTTTTCTTGGTCTCCTCCATCCCCTCCCCTCCACTCTCTCTCCCTCCTCTCCAAGCCCTGAGAAGAGGGATTGATAGAAACATCCTGTTTAGGAATGTGTGCTCCAAGATCTCTTACTCTTTTTATAATGTCTACCTGTGCATCTTTGCAACTGTTTCTGTCTGCTGCAGAAGGAAGCTTCTCTGACGGTAGTTAAGCAAGGTACTGATCTATGAAGATAGCAGAATTTTCAATAGAAGTCATTATATTGATGCTATGATGGTTAGTGAAACTCCATTTTATGCTAGGCATCCATCTTAGTACCCACTAGCTGTTTGTCTCTAATTCCAGACCCTGGAAGATAAATTTCTAGTAACCATGACTCAGTTACCACCACCCAAAAATGTTCAGCAATGACTATCTATCTATTCATAATATGACTGATTGACTTTTTTTCTTCTGTAACTTGCTTACACATTTACCCAAAGATTGTTTTAAGTTATTTTAACCACTTAAACTTGAAAGAACAGACCAATTTTTTCTCTTGCTTGCATAGATATTGAAGATCTTCACATGGTATTTGCCTTTAAAATACCTTTTCCCATGTCCCTCCTTCACGGAAATCTCAAGTTTTGTTTAGAGATTGTCCAGCTAATCAATATATCCTTTAAATATATTCAGACTGAGTCTATGGTCTTTTCCCAAGGATCACAAAGTCTATAACATTATCTTTATTGTTTGTTTATTTAGATACCAATAGTGTTTGTTCTTACTCTGGGTCTATGGACTATCTAGTCTCTGTTCTTGGTCACCCAAGCAGTGTAGGGTATGATGAGTTCCAGCTTGTGGAGTGGTCATAAGTCAAATCAGATATTGGTTGGTTACTCATACAAGCTTTATGCCACTATTGCCCAAGCACTTCTTGCGTGCAGGACACCATTGTAGATTTTTAAATGTTGTGGCTGGTTTTGTGTTTACATTTCTCATTTGGTAGGGTACAGAATAACTTTCTGTACCAGAAACTAGTCCATAGGGATGAAGGCTCTTTGTTGGCACCAGCTGGAAGTCTCTGTGTTCAGTGAGTTCTATAGACGTTTTCTTCAGCAACATAGCCTTAACAGTCAGTTTGCAGAGAGCAACCTATACTGTTGGCAATGGCCTTGGTGGTTTGATGATTCGTATGGGATCCCTTTGGTCAACATTCCAATTAGAATTAACCCAATCCCAGTACTTGAAGCTTTGTTTTATGGCAAGGCATAGCCAGTTGAGATTCTTCCTTGCCCTCACCCTCCCTTTATTTGGAATTTTCATTTAGACCGTCTTCATATATGTATATATTCTGGGAAGCCTCTGTTGTATAAGGTTTTCATATTATTCTTCAAATGTCCCTCAATTTTATCTTTCTCCTCCCATATTGGAGATTAAAGAGACTGGAGTTTTACGTAGACCGAATATTTTAAAGAGACTAAAGTTTTAGAGCGTTTAAGTTAAAACTGAGAGACTTTTAAAACTTGAAATATGTTCTATAGTGAGATATTAACATTAATATGAAATATTAGGAATAATCAAGAAAAGAAAGGTTGTAGTTTAGTAGCAATGTATTGATGTGACAAACTGGAGAGGCAACCTTTTATCAACTTGACACAAGCTAAAGTCATTTGGAAAGATGGAACCTCAACAAAGAAAATACCCCTACCAGACTGGCATAAGGGACATTTTATTAATGATTGTTATAAAGGTGGTCAGTCCACTTTGGGCAGTGCTATTCCTGAGATACATGAGAAAGGCTAAGCAAGTCATAAGGGGCAAGAGACTAAATAGCATCTCTCCATGGCCTCTACATCTGTTCTTGTCTTCAGGTTCCTGCCTTGAGTTCCTATCCCAGTTTCCCTTCATAATTGAGTATAACCTGAGAGTTGTGTGAGAAAATAAACCCTCTTCTCACCAAGTTGCTTTTGGTGATGTTGTTTTATCACAAAAATAGAATTATAAGACAGTAACCATAACTAAGCATAACTAAAGACAATGGCCAAACAAAAATGAAATTAGTGTGTCCCTGAGTTAAGGATATACAGTAAATACTGTATGAGACCATAGTGCAGACATCAAGCTGGATAAGCATCAAGTGAAGATATGGAGGGTCTGAAGGACAAGGAAAGCCCAGAAGGTTCATCATGACAGTTGTCAGGACAAATCCAAAGGATAAGTACAGTGGGGCATTTGAGCACATAATCAGGAAGAAGCAAAAGGGACACAATCCGTTAGTGATTTTAAAGAGCTGACAGTGTGTAACAAATTTGTATTGATACCTTGGAAATATTAAGTAGCCAAACTTGAAGCAAAGTATTTGAAGATAAGTAGTTCAAATAATTGATAATATTGGATTTGTTATCCAACTTGGATGCTGAAGTCTTCCAGAAGATGCCAGGATTTGATCAGAGAATAGCAATGAGGACCACTCCTTGGGATGTCTACTGAATTGAAAAGGTGACTATGACATATACAGTGTGACAAAACTATGTAGCTTTGGTTGACTTGCTGGAGGAAGCAGAAGGAACAATTACAATGACTCCCTCATATCTCTCCTGACTAAGTGGGTAACTGCTGGTGAGAATGAGGGAAAGAGGGATCAGGAAGATACACTTTGATTTAGACTCTGTGTTCAAAAGTAAAGCTTGAGATGACTTGGGTTGTCATTCCATTCTTCTATAGTAATAGAGTTGCTATTTCAACTGGGCAAATGGCAATTCTGAAAACATAACGTTCCTTGTTTTCCTTTAAAAAAAAGACTAAGTTCTGGTTACGTAAATACAGTATGCATTGTACTTGCAACTTTCAAGAAATGTGCATCAAATGAAGGGTGTTTTATTTTCTTCTTTCACATTCTGGAACATAAAGGTATGATAATTATAGCTCTATTAACTCTCATGGACCATTAATTTAATTTGACCACGACAGCCATGAAAGGCAGAACAGTAAAAGATAAAAACATGAGTCTGCTTTCGTACACACAAGAAATAAAGGGGTATTTTGTTGTAATGGCAATGATTGTTTTCTGGGGCTAGGGACTGAACCACACTCAGCCTTACCACACTTAGCAACAGTTTTACTATTGAGTTAAAGATCCGGGAATTTTATTTTATTGTTTTGTTTGGCCTTAAAACAGGAACTCACTGAGTTTCCCAAACTGGTCTTGAACTTGTAGTCACCTTACATGAGCCTCCCAAATAACTGAGATTATAGATGTGGGCTCCAAGGAATTGCTTCTTCAAACCACTTACTTTGTATCTTTCTGTTGTAACTAAACTTAATCCTAATAAATGTGTTAAACTTTAGGTGACTGAGAAACTTTTATGCTTTTAATTTTTTTAGAATTTCACATGATATACTTTGATCATATTTCCTCAATTCCTATCAGATCTCAGATCCTCTCTCAATCTAGCCAACTTCATGTATTTCTCTCTCTTAAAAAAAATAATGACTAAGCTACACATCTGCTGATATGTGCCAGGGGCCCTTTGCTACGTATGTGCCAGGGGCCCTTTGCTACGTATGTGCCAGGGGCCCTTTGCTACGTATGTGCCAGGGGCCCTTTGCTACGTATGTGCCAGGGGCCCTTTGCTACATATGTGCCAGGGGCCCTTTGCTACATATGTGCCAGGGGCCCTTTGCTACGTATGTGCCAGGGGGCCCTTGTATTCTCTTTGGTTGGCGGTTCAGTCTCTGGGAGACTCTAAGGGTCCAGGTTAGTTGACTCTGATGGTCTTCTTCTGGAGTTTCTTTCCTCTCCCAATTCCTCAATCTTTCTCTGCCTCCTAAGTCTTTACAAGATTTCCTGAGCTTCATCTAATGTTTAGCTGTGGATCTCTGCATCTGTTTTACCCAGCTTCTGGGTGGAGCCTCTCAGAGGACAGTTATACTAGGTTCTTGTCTACAAGAATAACAGTATCATTAATAAGTGTCAGGGACTGGTGCTTGCCCATGGGATGGGTCTCAAGTTGGGCCAGTCATTGGTTGGCCATTCTCTCAGTCTCTGTTCCATCTTTGTCCCTGCACATCTTGTAGGCGGGACAAATTTTGAGTCAAAGGTTTTATGGATGTCTTGATGTCCTTTTCCCTGCACTGGGAGTCCTGCCTGGCTACAGGAGGTGGGCTTTTTAGCTTCATATCCCCATTGCTAGAAGTCTCAGCTATAGTGACCCTCATAGACTCCCTGGAGCCTCCCCAACACAGGTCTCTGGCACATCCTAAAGATCCTCTCCATTTCTGTTCACTCTCCTAGCCCTATCTCCCCTGTTTTAGGTACCTCAACAACTGGAGTGGGGGTTTACCCTGACTCTGTTCCCTGCCTGTGGATCCTGTTCCCCTAACTGGGCTGTCTTGTCTGGCCTCAGTGGAAAAAGATGTACTGCAGTGACTTGAGATGCCAGGGTGGGTTAGTACCCAAGGGGGACCTCCTCATTCTCAGAGAGAAGGAGAAGGGGAGGAAAGATGGGCCCCTGTGAGGAAAGAACATAAGGGGGGACTGCGGTCAGGATGCAAAGTGAATAAATGAATACATACATACATACATACATACATACATACATACATACATACATTGTTGGGGATAAAAGAAAATAGTAAAGAACAAAATAAAGCTATAATAAAAGTTTAAAAAAAGATATCTGATTAGTGATGGACAGTTACTCTTGAACATTGGCATGGAACTGAGCTGTTAATTGGGGTTGGAGACAAGGAGTATAGGAGTGGGTGGGTTGGTGAGCACGGGAAGGGAGAGGGAATGGGGGAGGGAGTTTTTGGAGGGGAAACCAGGAATGGGGATAACATTTGAAATGTAAATAAAGAAAATATCTAATAGAGTGATTCTGTTCTCAGTAGCTTTGAGCACTCTAATCTCAGAAGGCAAGGGTGATGAGTGTTTGCTTAGGCAGATATCCACATTAAATCCTAAGTAATTGAGAAGCCAGTATTGCTTTGTCCTTGAAAACAACAGTAACCATAACAATTCTTCGCAAAAGTGGATAGTTTTTATGAAGTATTTATATCACTGTAAGAACACTGAACCCAAACCCTTTCCATTGATGAAGAAATTATGAAAATAAAAACTAAGAGATTTTAAAAAATTATATGTGCTTAATCCAGTCCAGTAAATAGTAAGTGTATCACACTGACTTTATTTGTATAGAAAATAACATGCAAGTAAATAGCATGTTTCTTTATAGATCAAAACACATGCTTGAGTGCTCATGTATGTAAGAAAATATATGAACAACCTTCCATTACTTTGCTAAATTGCTAATTCTATACAAAATGATCTCTTTAAAGTATTCAGGAATTGTGGTCTGTGCACATGCTGTTTCCCTGCTGTAGACCTCACTAGAAGTGACAACCTGAAGCCACAGTAACCCCAGACTGTCCTCCTGAAACTGAGCCCTCACCTTCAGATATGAAGTAGACATCAATGGGAGCTACAGTGTTCTCATACTGAAAGAGTATTGAGAGTATCCTTTGAGTAGTACTGCATTGTCTTCCAGAAGAGTGTAAATAAATATACCAGCACTTACATATCTGACTTTTCTGTGATTCTGTCAGTGTTTACATCCACACTACCTCATCTCTCCTCTCCAAAGCTTTACTGTGTATATGCGCAGTTAATAAAAATAAATTACAAGAAAGATTTATTAAACATAATTAGTAACGAAATATGAAAGCTAAAATGTATTAGAGTTATATGAAAATTTATTTTCAATTTAAAAAAATGCATGTATTCTAATCCTTACTATGTTTCTGTTCAGGAATGGCTTGGTTCCCAGTCCTTTCTCCCAGAGCAAAGTAGAAGGTAGTGGTGAGCCAATGTAGTACATACATCATGAGCCAAACCGCATTTAGTAAGGCATTACTTTGTGCTTCAATTTCATGTGGTTGTGATTCCACCGAGTTCGTGACACAGGGACCCATCTTCAAACTCCTGATACAAGGGCTTTCCGAGGAACATTCAAACCACAAATTAATTCAAAACTATATTGGAGGATTTTTGAGATTTGAAAGGCTCTGCCCAGGGAGGGGTTGGGATGTGTCTGCCTACAAAGAAAGATGGATCCTCTGACCTCTTCTGATACAGCGATACAGTGTAGAGAAGGGGGTAGAGGGTGAGTCCTGATATAACTTCAGTGTTCTCCTCTGGCTTTAAATGTTCAAGGATAGTAGAGAATGAAAGGAAAACGCTTGGCTTAGCAATGTACTTGAAGTCTTTCACTAATCTCCATTAACAGATCATCTATGTGTTTCAATCCCAAACTCCCAGGAGAATTTAACTCACATTTTGCCCCATAAAAAACCTTGTTCTGCTACTCCTTCCTCTTCAGTTATGTCATTTTTTTTTCAAACAGACATTTACATCAGTTTCTTTGATATTGAGGATGCTTTCTTTGCATTTGTAAATGGAAAAGAAGGGTTTACCTAAATTAAACTTTTCCATTAAGGAATTTTCCTCTCTGCAATTAAATTTGCTATTGGGAAAAGTATAGGAAAGTAATTAAATGCATACAAAATTGTGTGGGCTGTAGATTATTTGGTTGTTTGGGGTCTCCTAGGATACCTCATTATTTTTCCACCAGCCCACACATCCTCTACATTCCTAATAAAATCTTTGGAATCTGCTGGATTTTCTTTTAAGGCTCTCAGCACTCTATTCAATGACTTCACCATAGTATTTAAAATCTAAAGTTATTTAGCATAATTTAATAGTATTAACGAGATTTGTAGTTGTATCCAAGGATATGAAATTGTTTGTTGTAACAACCACTTGAGAAGCCCAAAAGGCCCCAAAGAAAAAGAATATGCCAGGTCAAATTTTCAGTAGTTTTATTGAAAAATGCCTCTTTTGTTTCAGAAATAAATAATATAAGGCAGTGAAATTCACAATCTGCAGTTAAAATATAAAAGCAGCAATTCTATGTTCATAGTCTTGCAAACATTTCCAACTGCTTTGATAACTAAGAAACATGTTTTGCAAAAAAAAAAAAAAGTTCATTCTAAATATACAACACAAACATGCAATTCCATTTCTGCAGAATAATCTGCAATTTGGCATAAATGTTAGTGTGTCAAAACAAGGATGTCTAAAAGCGATATGGAACAGTATCCAGTTGATACAATAACTTGGGCTACGAGGCTTAAGGTCTGTGGTTGTTAAAAGACTAAGAGCACTCTGTGCCCTAAAGCTTAACAGAAGGAAGGGAAGCTGCAGGAACAGCTGCAGTGAGCTGCTGCAGGAACAGCTGCAGTGAGCTGCTGCAGGAACAGCTGCAGTGAGCTGGTGTTCCCTTCCTTTTTGATTTTAAGAGCGGAATGACTGGGAATGGGATGCAATTGAACTGCATTAGTTCTAAGAAAGATAAAGGCCCTTTCTGAATAGACAGCTGCTCTGGTTTCCAGGGCTCGCTGGGTAACCTAGAAGCTTGGCTGCCTCAGCCCACCCTGGGCGGGTTCTCTCCGTGAAGCTTCTGTGAACAGCTTGTGTTGTAACCATTTGAACTGCGAAGGCATGGATGTCTACAGACTGTTGCAAGCTAGGCTGCCTGCAGAAACAAGATTCTCTACAGTCAGATAGGAGCACTTGCGGATGAGGCGACGCAGAGAAAACATCTCAGAAATGACGGTACACTGCTGCTCTGTCTGACCTGTGAATGAGAATCCCAACACCTCCCACCTCGGTGAACCCGTGATCTCAGGTTCACTGCCCAGGGCCTGGGCGCAGGGCTCGCCGCCAACGCATGTGATCGGGGTGCTGCTGTTCAGGTTCATCGGCACCGTAGTCATCCTCATATTCTGCTGTCCTCTCAGGCTCCACAGGCACGATGAAGGGCTCGCGGTCAGGCAGGTAGGCCCCACCCTCGGGCACATAAGGCTCTGTCCGATTCAACATTACAGTTATGGCATGACTTGGAATGTATACACGCACAGCAAAAGTTAAGTCATCACTGGAGGTGAGGGCACTCCACTCAATCTCACAACCATAAATAGGTGCATTGCATTACAGTGTTCCGATTATTTCCATGTGCACGTGTGCAGAGTGAATTTGGTGACCAAATAAGGAGTGCTGGACAGGGGAGTTGGGGGGGGGTGGGGGGCTCAAAGATCCAACAGTAAATACAATCATTGCACAAAACCTGGGAAGGATCAGAAATTGGGCCAAAGAATTGTAAACACAATACCTAGGTAGGATTTTTGGCAAATCCCTAAATAACCGTTCACGACTTCAAACTTATCAGGTCAACAGATAACTTGGAGAGCTGAGGTCATGAAGAATATTGGAACCTAGAGACTGAACTTGGGGTGAAAGGAGCTGTCGCCAGGTTTTGTACTGTCTACAGTGTCCCCTATGGCTATGCCTCGTGCAGAGCTACAGCCAGTGGGAGGGAATACCTGTGACTATAGCCAAACAGGGCGGGATGTTGATTTTTAAACTTTGGTTTGAAAATTTGCAGTTAAGAAACCCAAATAAAAATACACGCACAGAATACTGAGAAGTCACATGCCCTGAACTCAGACACACTGCTAACAAGCAAGAGGGGATCAGATCCATTCTCTGTTATTGCTGCAGAGCAAGCAACCAGCAGGCTTTGGTGCAGAAGCGGAGTGTTGAGTTGTTACGAAATTTTAGTACACAGGATCACATACAGATCATGTACAAGCCACAATTAGTTTATTATTTACATAGGACATTTCTCTTCAACCAGGTTAATTGTCTGTCTCAACATGGCATGTCTCTGCTGGTTAGTAGCTTATTAGGCGCCTCCTTCACAACCAGGGCTCCTCCTGGCTGTGTTTGAACTTTTTAAAAGACGGTTTTCTATGTTACTGCCGAAAAGCATCAGGCTGACACCACTGCCCTTGTGTCATTCGAGTTAGTATGGAGTCTCCACCCTCCTGTATGATGCCGACCCAGTTCGTTAACCATATCTGCCGCGAGATTTCCATACAGACTCATTTTCTAATAAGCACGTGCGCAAACATCTCAGAAACAGGATTCTCATGTATTCAAACTGTAAGCAGCACTGGAGACTTAGAAAATTTGTTAGCCGGAACCTGAAACAGGTCAAAGATGATAGTTTTTAAAAGTTGAATTACTATGCAAATATATATATATATACACATCCACCTATGTAAATGTTAAAGTATGTATATTTATATATCCATATATTTTCAGTTCACATATGCCATAAGGCAGGGATAATTTAAATTTGCTTTACAAAGAATTAAATTATAGACTTATAAATGGATTACATGGGAGTGTGCATTTGGATTCATTACTACCTTTGATCACATATAGTTATGCACATAAATATATAGATATATAGATATTGAGATATCCGACTACTCATGCACTACTTGCTAGTAGCAAACCATATCAAACAGCAGTATCATTTCTTAAACTTGCAAGATGCATGAGGATGCACTAATGAAAAAGTAACCATTGATCATAACATGAGAGTTTTTCTATCCAGACCAGTATACACCCCAATTCCCCCAAGGTCAGGCACTAGACATGTCTGCAGTCTACAACTGTGCAACACTAGAATTTCACTAACGACCCTATAAAAACACTAACCTACAGATTTGATACGCATCAGTTCTATGGCTGGTGCACGACAGTGAATTCTTCCACTTGTCTGCATTTTGTTTGCTAGCACATGTAAATTGGATTGCAGAAATAATTTTCATATATATTTTCAGCGTTCTATAACACTATTTCATTTTTTTAGTCTCTCTGTTCCCTTAGGTAAAAATAATAAATAAAAAGAAAGGAAAGAAAAAAAAAAGAAAAGGAGACCTAATGAATTGGTAGCATTCATGTAACTCCCCAGAGAGTTGTAGAGAAGTTAATGGTGTGGTTTGATAAATCCATAAATATAGGAAGGGAAAATGCTCACCTAAATCCTAATTATGGAAAGTGTTTTGTGCTTTAGAAGACTCTTGCACACTCAAAATACAGAACCAAAAACGTTGGCATCTTCACGAGATCCCTATCTCTACCTGCCTTCAATCCTAGGACTCTTTATTTCTGGGAAACAGGGGTTCTTATAATGGCAGCAACATACCTGGATAGCCTTGCCCATTGTACGGGATGCTGGCACACTGGGATGAATCACAATATCCAGGAGGACCTGGGGGGCCTCGGATACCTGAGTTTCCTGGACGACCAGGGGGACCAGGAGGGCCTCTTGAACCTGTAGACCCTGGTGGACCCGTTCGGGATTCGCCTTGTGGACCTAGCATGAAGCAAAATATATAATAATAATAATAATAATAATAATAATAATAATAATAATAATAAATAATTTTCCTTTCTTGTCAAAAACACCTGAGGCAGATTCCAACACTCATGGATAAAGTGGTGCTTCATATGATTGACATAAATGTAAACATTTAACCGCAGGGCTCACATTAAGTGCAAAGATACAGAAACTTCAGAAAAAGGAGAAAAACATGAAGCAGCAATGTGGCTTGGTAGGTAAAGGTGCTTGCCGCCAAGCCTGACAATCAGAGTCAAGTTCCCAGGACCCACAGAGTGGAAGAAGAGAACCAACTCCCACAAGTTGTCCTCTGACCTCCACATGCACACCATGGGCATGTATACCACACGTACACACACACATGCACACACAGATGAGATACATAGACAAACAGACAGATGATGATAGATATTTAGATAGATAGATAGATAGATAGATAGATAGATAGATAGATAGATAGATAGATAGATAATAACTAGATAGATTGATGATAGATAAATGAGAGAGAGAGAATAAAGGATTTTTAACTTTAAATTTTAAAAAAAGAGAAGAATCATTTTGAACCTAGTCAAAACAATGCATAAAACAACTCAGACAGCTACTGATTCCCTGTAGCTTATTGGAGAAATGGCTGTCAATAAAAATTTGTGTCAAGTCTTTAAATTGTTCTCACTCTAATAACCCCATATTGAAGGAGTACAAAAAAGAAACACACAATAGTAATTGGAGAGAATGAAGCAACCAAAACAAAACAAGCGAACAAATACCACAAAGAGAGTCCCGAATAAAACATGTAATCCTTCTTGATGTCAGACATATTCACTCCTTCTTGTACTACAGCGGTGAGCAAACGCCAGGTAGAGTGATACTTTCATAAAGGCTACATCCAAGCTCAACGTTTTTGCTAAAAATCCCACCATGTTGGTACAAAGCTGATACCATGAAGTTGCCTTTTTTACATGCTTTTCCAGTCTGATGTCTCAACAAACCTACCTGGGGGCCCAGGCGGTCCTCGGGGTCCTTGAGACCCAATACCCCTTTCACCTTTCTCTCCAGGCAAACCTGCAAGAAGCCAATAAATAAATAAATAGATAGATAGATAGATAGATAGATAGATAGATAGATAGATAGATAGATAGATAGATGGATGGATGGATGGATGGATGGATGGATGGATGGATAGATAGATAGATAGATAGATAGATAGATAGATAGATAGATAGATAGATAGATAGATAGATAGATAGAAATTTTAAAGGGAAGAAAAATGAAAGCATGGGAAAATTTTATCTGGAAACATGTTTTTTCATCTTAAATAATAATTCAAGTAACTCATTTCCTTAGTGAAAACAGAACCTAATTTTTCCCAGAAGTTCACTCCTTAAGCCAAATTCTTTCTAGACATTTGTGTAATTCCAGATTCATGGCCAAGAAACAAATCTGGCTGAAAGTCAGAGGGAAATTATTTGAAGGATACAAATATGCCTAATATATTGTCAAATAGTAATTAAAACCAGAAATCTTAGTGAAGGCCCTTCAGGTAGACTTTAGGAGCTGTGTGGGCACGGCAGTCACACCATTAGATAGTCGGGTTATATAACTCTTAAAGTAAGCATCCTTAAACATCTGGAAGTAGAAAAATCCCACTCTCCCCCCCCCTTGAATTTCATTTATCTACCATGAAATTAAAGTGAAACAAATATCCAAGAACCAGGGCCAGGTCCTGAATGAAGGAATAGAAAGAATTTGGACCTAGTGCCCTCAGCTGCCGCTCAGTTCTTGCCACAGCCACAGCCCTTAGTAAGATTGGTGCCCGATTCCTTCTGCCAAGGCACTACTTCCCACCAGAGCCACAAGAAAAATCAATGTATAGAAATATCTCTACTGAGATCTGCAGACTACAGGATCCATTTTCTTACACTCCTGTTGCTGGGATTTCAGATGTCTGCGCACTTAAGGTGGCTCCCACACTGCTCTTCTGGACTGTCCAAATAACAGTGAAGTGGTGTGTCAAATTCTGCCTTCTAAATGCTTTCAACCTGCCCCAATCTCCCCTGCCCCTACACACACACACACACACACACACACACACACACACACACACAAGCCCTTCCTTTATCACTGCAAAAAGTCATAAAGGCCGACCTCGTTCACCAGGGGGTCCTTGCATCCCAGGCGTGCCAGGGAATCCTGGTCGACCCCCAGGCCCTGGTTCTCCTCTGGCTCCAGCAGTGCCAGGGGGCCCTGGAGGCCCTGGTGGGCCAGGCTGGTTTCGACTTGAGTGGTAATCATTTGGAATCTGATTCAGCATCTGATTGAATCTGCTCATCTGGCCTATAAATAGAAAGACTTGTTAGAAAAAAACCCAGGAAGGGAGGGGACACACATAGGGGATCTGTTTTCTCTTAGCACCTAGCTCTCATACTCTAATGAGTACAAATATTAAAAATAGGATGTATCAGCCACCCAGTGGAAAGTGACCCTTGATCAGCAGTCATCTAAAATGCGGACCTCAAGCCATAAGCTTTGTTAAGAAGAAGAGTTATCAGAAGGTAGTAACTCTTTGAAATACACTGCCTTTCAGTGTGTCAGATGATGTCATTCAAAAGATAACACCTTTGAAATTGTGGCAGTATAATGACATCATTTCTCTAGGTACCTAAAGTGATGATGCTCAGGTGGTAATACAGCTGAGAACTTCTGTTAAGTGCACATTAAAAAGTTATTGTTTGGGGGGCTAAGTTTCCAAGCCCAGTGACTCACTGGGTTTAGAACATGATCACGGACCTCTCTTTTCTTACAAACAAATTATGGAATTTGTGGGCTGTGTTCCTCAGAACTGTGCTCTGAGAAGTACTCATGAAACTTCAGAGGGCGAGCCCAAAGTTCAAGGCTAGCCTGCGCTACGTCTTCAGGCATGGAGTTGTAAACATGCCTGAACAACATGGAGTTTGAAACATTTCCAATCAACTCTGTGATTCAAGTTCTGTATTTCCCCCCTCGATTGCTTTAACTCTTGTTCAAATGGTGAAGAGTTAATTACCACTGATGAGTTGTTCGCAGACTTGTCTTGCAACTGCTCGCATCATGTTCTGGGAAGCGATGTCTCCCTGGTTAATTAATTTTAAAAATAATCATTAAAATATTATTTCTATAACTTCAGAGTTAAATGTTGAAAGAAATTAGAGTCTAATTTTAAGAAATACATACCCTATCACCTTTTTCTCCTTTTAACCCAGATTGACCCTGAAACACAGATATTTTATATTTTAGAAACAGGAAGAGATGATCTAAAACAGTTGTTCTCAACCTTCCTAATGCTGTGACCTTTTAATACAGTATCTCATGTTTTAATGACTCCCAACCAAACCATAAAATTATTTTGTTGCTCCTTCATAACTATAATTTTGATACTGCTATTAATCATAATGTAAACATCTGATATGCAGGATATCTGATATGCAACCCCTTCCTTGTTCTCATACTCTAATGCGCAAGGGGGGTCAGGACCCATAGGCTGAGAACCACTGATCTAAAATGTTACATGGACAGCAACGATGATATGAGGGCAGAGTCTGTTGTCTGATAAACCAGTAATGTGGTACATCACATTAAAACCACACCACTAGCATTTTCCTTTACTGTAAAAATAATCTAATCTCCCATCAAATAGGGCCTTCGAAAGCCTTGCTTAGACATGACTTTTAGAACAACAATTACAAAAGCTATGCACCATTCACCCCACAGACTTGCAACTGAAACATGTACACTCGAACTCAAACTGCACTTGAACTTTCACACTTTAAGTTACCATGGTTACTTAGCTCAGTTGCTTGTTGTGAAATACACAAAAGCCTGACATCCATTCACTTCCTGGAAGAACCAATAAAGGACATCCTGTCAGCTCCCTAGATAAATGGGGAGCTTATTCTTCCTCCAATTAGCTTTTGTACATTGGGTAGAAAAGAAAACAGATGTTTTTGTCTCTTAATTGATCTCACATCCAAACATCCACATAATCTTTAGCATACTCAGTCAGAAGCCCATCCCTGTCCAAGAAAGGTCCTTGGAGGGCCCAAACTTCCTATCTTTTCATAGTATTTTTTTCAAACTGCAGACTACCATTACAGAAGGAACATCCAAGTCACTAACAAATCTGATAGTGGGATACTATTCCAGCCAACCCAACTTGTACCATTTCCATGGAAACCAATTAGTTCTAATCCCAGGTTAGTGTAATGATTCCGATATCCTCTTATCTGACCTCTCTCCTTCCTGCTTTTGCTCTTGGTAGCCTATTCTCGATACAGATGCCAGAATGGGAATTATAAAGAAAAAGTAGATTATTTCACTTGTTTGCCCTGAGACATAAATGGTGTACAGTGAATTATAATTATTGTAAGAAAAACTTGTGCTTGGCTTCCTCATTACAAAAAGAATTAATTTTTCTGTGGAACTGCTAATATTGAATATAGAACTTTATGAAACTACAGTTATTATTTTTTTATTTCTTGCTCCTCTGAAATGTTTCTGACTTAAATTTTCAATTTGTTCCTACTCTAAATTGTTTAAGCTTTTTGAGAAATTGATACATGGGTACTGCATTTCGATCATTACCTCCTCCAACTCCTCTCATGTATACCACTATTCCTTCTCAATTATTATACACACACACACACACACACACACACACACACACACACACTCATACACACAGTTATACACATACACACACAAACACATATACTCATACAAATACACACACATAAATACAAATTTATACACAAACACACACATAAATACACACACATGCACACACACATGAGTTCATTTAATGTTTCTCATATGTGCATGTTTAGGAGTGACCACTTGACTGCCTATAGCCATTGACTGCCTATAGTTCTTCATTTAGGGGTGAGGCCTTGTGAAATCCCCCAATACATGTTGACACATCACCTCTTGTTTAGACAACAATATTGTCAAAAATTCACAGAAATAACTTCCCTGTCATCATGTCTGTGATCATGTAGAAGGATTTTTACTCCCAGTCACTAGCAATCACATCTCAGCTAAAAACAATAGGATATTCTGGGCCTCTGCTTGCCTAGGTTAGCCTCATCCAGCCTCAGCTAATGCAAAATAAAACATGAAGGGTGTGAAGCCCAATGGCCATTTCAAGTGCTTGTGGATATGTTAGAAACTCAGAATTCAATTGGAAAATATTAACTTGAAAGTGCATGCTAGGTGTTATTCTATTCCAATTCTTATTTCTAACCAAAAGAGTGAGGAAGAGAGAGCGCTAAACCATGTATAAATGGAGAAAGGGTCACACTAGAAAAAGTAAAATAACCAGCTTGAGTTTGGCCTCTGATGTATTTGTGCTAAGTGTTGAACCAACTGCCCTGCACAGGCTAAGCTGACACCCCAGCACTGAGCTACACCCTCAGACTAATAAAGAATTTTGTGTGCACATGCACGTGTGTGGTGAGAGCATTTGCACATACATATGCACACGTGTTCTACAGCACACATGTGGAGGGCTGACGACAGTCTTGGGTGTTCATCCTTAACTTCCACATGATTTAAGACACAGTCTCTTTGCTGTTTGTCCACTATGGATGCCAGATACCTTACCTACGAGCATCCAGGGACCCTCCCATTTCTTCCTCCCATCTCTCTGTAGGAACACTGAGAGAGCAGATACTCCTGCTACATGTTCAGGTTTTGTAAGTGTCCTGGAAACTCAAACTTAGATCCTCATGCTTGGATGGCTAGCATTTTTACCCTCTAAGCCATATCCCTAAGCTCCAGTAAAGACTGATCTGATGCTCCAGAATCTTCAATTATGGAGCAAGAAAAAAAATGGTGTATCTGGGTAGTGGGTATCAAGGGGTTAACATTCATCCACTGAGGATGAAGGCGCCCTGCACTCTGACCATGTATTTTTATGTCTTAAACAGCATACCATTTATAAATAAAAAAAGAATGATTTTGCTGACCCAGCTCTGAAGCTCAGAGTGTTTATACAGTGCAGAAAAATGTGTCTTGGCTCACAATCCCTTCCTCCTTTTAAAGAAACCAAGGACCACAATTTTCATCCCAGGATATTATAGCAGCCCAGCAGGGGGAAGAAAAGTCTTTAGAACTGTTCTCGAGTCAAATCTACGGGTTTATCATGGTTTCAGCAGCTGCTCCTACATATTTATGGCTGAGATAATCTAAATATGCCCAAGCTTTGGAGTTCTCATTTGTCTACATCCACGGGAGAATGGAATCAGTAGACATGCAAAACTACTTACAGGTCTGCCATGATCTCCAGGTTTTCCTGGTTTCCCACTTGGCCCTGTGACTCCTGGAGAGCCTGGGGTTCCCTACAACCACAGACCAAGAAAGCAAATGTTATGACAAGGAAAAAATCCTAGCCACAGTAACTAAAGAATTGCAGCCAGACTTAAAACCATTTAAAAGAAGCAGAATGTCATTACACAGTAAGGAAGAGGAAAGCCCTGTTATAAGGTAACATGAGGGGAGAAATCTTGGGATTTCTGTCTGAAATGTATCTTGAGACCAACAGAAAAATACATGCATACCTATAACCAGCTTCACAATTTATAGACAACAATCCCAGTACATTTGTTACAAAGGCATATTTACAGAATAAAAACTCCTAATTTTTTAATTTATTTCTGAAAAGAAAGAGAGAGAGAGAGAGAGAGAGAGAGAGAGAGAGAAAGAAAGAAAGGAAGGAAGGAAGGAAGGAAGGAAGAAAGAAAGAAAGAAAGAAAGAAAGAAAGAAAGAAAGAAAGAAAGAAAGGAAGAAAAAAGAAAGAAAGAAAGAAAGAAAGAAAGAAAGAAAGAAAGAAAGAAAGAAAGAAAGAAAGAAAGAAAGAAATCTTCCAAAAGACAGGAGTGGAAATGTTGGCTAGTAGGGGATTAAGAAGGTGGCTGAGTTTATCCTCCTTTAGCCTCTCTTCTGGAGACCATAGAAGAGTCTAGAAATCCTTCCTCCTCAGGGACATTCCCCAGGCTCCAAGTCTCTCCCTCCAGTCAGCACTCCTCACCCCACCAAAACCACAAGAATCTCTCCCAGTTGCTTTTAAGTCTAATTGCAAGCATTTCTGCTATATATCTACTGGGCTATTTATATGATATCCAATACATCATGTTCTAAAGCCTACTACTTCCATTGAATAGAATCAGATTTTATAAAATATTTCTCTAAATGTATGCAAAGTTGAACTCTGTAGTAAATACTTAGGCTTAATATTTATTTAAACTATTCTTACATGAAAACACATGTATTAAATATAAATAGTAAAATCAAAAAAACATATGTTCTGGAATCTTCCAATCCTGCCATGCAGACAGCGGGCATAGCCAGTGTCTCTATCTCGTTGCATCACCTACAGATTGTTTTACTTGAACAAGTTTCAGATTCTATCTTCAGCTTCCTCTACACAAAGCATAAGAAGACCTTTTGTTTAAGATGAAGATAAAATGCTTTCTACCTCCTCAGAATGACCAGTGCTTGCTCATTTAGTACTGTCCTTAACATTTAAATGTCACAGAGCTCAGATTCAGGAGGTGACCACTGAGGATCTGAGTCTAACATCTCACTGAAGGGAAAAATCAAGAGACCAACCAGACGTTGGCCAAGTCAGTCTGAGATTTTTCTGAAACAGAACTTGAAAAAGCATCTGTATTTTAACACATCTGATTTCTCTAGAACATTTTGATTCATAAATCAAAAACAAATGGCTTACGAATCAATATTCCCCACGGCACAGAGGGGGGAACACTCAAACTAGGAGGAAAGGAAAAGGAGGCTGGAGACCACGGTCAGGGCAGTGTAACCCACTCGGCTCTTACCGGTGGCCCGGGAGGACCTCTGGGGCCCATTGCACCATCTTTTCCAGTGAAACCCTGTTGTAAGAATGAAAGTACATGTTAGGAAGGAAACAAACACATGAAATGAGGCTAAATAGATCACTAAGGGTGATAGGGTCATAAGAAGGGCTGAGGACATGGTTGTGTTTGGTAGCTAAGCTTTCAGTATGAAGACCAGCATACCAAAATAACAACAACAACAACAACAACAACAAAAGAAACCTCATTTCAATTTACATTATACTTTTAGTGAGTAATTAGTTCCTATGCTCATTCATTTGTATAGCTACAAGCAAAACTAGTTCAAATGCCAAACTAATATTTTTCAAAGAAGGCAGATTCTAGTTTTTAGTTCTTCAAAAGTACAAAAAGAGATGAAGGGAGACTGCCTCTGCTGATTAAAGCCGCCATCTGAAACTCAAACTGTCTTCTCTGCCCTACACTCAAAAAGGAAAGGAAGTCTTCCATTCTTTCAGCCAGAGTTAAATGTTCTCCCTTTGTCACAGGGCCAAGCTGTGTCAGTGTGAGCAAGGAAAGGGCAGGCGCCTCTCCCTGCAGGGCTGCCCTTTGGCTCCTGTGTCCGCACTGGTCTGCTCTTTCCCTCTGTACAGTGCCAAACGACCTCTGTCTGGAGTGAGTCACCCTGCTACCTAGTTCGCGTCCATTCGCAACACCAGAGCTCTGAAACCCAGCCGAGGACTTCTGAGTCAGTTTGCTGTTTATGCTTGCTGCATTCCTCTGTCAGAAGTGATTTTTGCCCCATTTTTCCACAGAGAATAAGAATGATCAGTACCAGGCAATGGTGATTCCGTGCCTGTAATTCTAGCATTTGGGAAGCTGAGACAGGAGGATTGCTGTGAGTTCTGGGCCAGCTTGGTTTTGAAAAATCAAACCATGGGAGAATTATTATGTTGTCCATAATTATTCAGCCTCTGTATTTGTTAGTCTGCTTACTTCACAATAGCAAAAACTTCGAAGGTTTCTTTTAAGGGAGTTTTAGAAATACTCCCATATCTCCCAAAACAAATCTTTTCAGAAACTTAAAGGGATAAACTTTCAGTTTGCTTTCTGAAGAAGTTATGTCCGCTTAACAAAAACCAGACTAGGAGTCCATCTGATACAAAACCAACATTACTTCTGAGAGCCACTTAAGAAACCAAAGTGTTCCAGTAGCTCTGCTGGGCTGGGTCTTCCATCCAAATGGATCCAAGTGCTAAGTGTTACCACTACTCTCTCTCTCTCTCTCCCTCTCTCTCTCTCTCTCTCTCTCTCTCTCTCTCTCTCTCTCTCTCTCACCCTGTAGGGAGGATCAGACTTTTAATGACCTAGTCATGCTTAGAACTTCCTGGCCACCTGTTTCTTTGAAGGAACATACCTAAATTGGGATGAGGGGGATTTAATCTGATGTCCTTAAACGGGCTATCTCAAGCCACCTGCAGTCACCAGGCTTTAACTCTTAGCTTCACTTCTGACTGCAAACCTTCAACTGTAGTTACTATATCCACCCGCATCATGGTGTCAGAAGTGACTAGTGATCATTTCATATGCATATTAGATACAAGTACATAGGGTTCTTCTGTGGTCCCCACTATACCTGCAGAACCTGTCTCACTGGGGTCCTCTTCCTCACCTTCCTCCTGCATCCCTCTCTCACTTCCTGCTGCTTTCTTATTTCTTATTTTTGTTAGCCAAGATCCCTATACCTACAGCCTCTCTCACTATGTAAACAGTGTATGTCCTCCCACCGCAGTGTACCTGCTTTTAGCCCAGAGGCAGTTTACTAAGCCATAGACACATGAGTAGGGCCATGGAAGAAACATGGGAATTAGTTCTTAAATTGTTTCCTCATTTTTATCCCAGGAGACAAGAGTGGTCTGTCCACAATGTTGGACATGGGTTGGAGTTTCAGAGGGGAAATGTACAAGTCTCCCTAACCCTGGACCCTTCCCAGTGCAGTGGTGACAGTATTGGCTTCCTGATTGCCTGTTGCTAGGGCAATCTCAGGACAACCACCATCACCATCTGAAGCACACACTGGGAGGGGTTGTGATGTGCACATCGAGCCCTCAACAGCATGTCAGCCCACTGCCACTTTCTCAGTGGCCATAGTCACTTTTATTTTCTTATTGGAAAGGCTGGAGTTTATTTGTATTCTCATTGTTGCTCTTCATTATAAAGTAAAAATTGAACAATACTGCCCAAACCCAGCATTGTCAAAAGATGCTGAAGTGCCAATACGTCACTTGAGTCTCCAAACTCCTCATTGGAGTCTATGACTTGCTCTTTGACTTGTGTGTTTCTTCCCAATATCATAAGAAGCACGGAAACCACCCTCAGGAGTGTGTCACACACTATTCTGAGTTACCTTGGTGAAGCATTGCTCCTACTGAGTGACACCTCCTTGCCAGTGATTGCAGATATTAAGGTTAACAAGTCACATGTTTCCTGACAGCGGATACGGTGCTAGCCCTTTTGGAGAATGTTACTAGTCACAGTTTAGCCCAATTGACAGAGTACAGACAACCCTCATCTTATTTAAACTATAAAATGCTGAAAAGCTGTAAGGTCCGTGGACTTTGAGCAATTCTAACATCTTTAAATTTTTGGTATTGAAGCATCTTGGTCTCTTATTGAAACAAATGTTTCCATAGTATTGGTGAATGAAGCATAAATGGCACCCATGTTCACTAGGCTACCCATTAGCCTGTCCCAGAACAGAGTGACCTTTCTACCTTGTTGTCACCCTGAGTCAAGGGCAAATGTGGATGCTGCCACAAATACAGACAATTCCCAAGTACCAGCTCCTCACACCAGCATCAACTTCAGAAGTGGGTGACCCTTGTCTTCTAGAGATATAGAGTTCTCCAGGGCTTCAAAGAAAATGCTATGAAAATGAAGGCTACTTACTCCCCAAGTTATTAAAAATCTGTCTCATGTTAAAGATTTCAATTTTAGGATCAAAAGCAATTGCCTACATCTCTCGAATGCCTTTCTGATCAGTTACTCTTCAATACATAACTTTAAAATTCTCAACGTTAAAATTTCAAGCACTTCCCCCCAAATCCCATCAATTTCTTTAAGAGAACTCAAGACGGTTCTGATGCTGGATGGTCCACGAATACCAACTTTGAAGCCTCCCACAAGATCTGTGAGCTCCACCTCTCCAACCATGCAAACAGGATTGGGCAAGGGATGTCTGTAATTAAAACATATTCATGGCCCAAAACTTACTCTGTCTCCTGGTGGTCCCATTGGTCCTGGTGGGCCAGGTAATCCTGGAGTTCCCTACACAGAAAGGAGCAAGCAATTAGTGTGCAGTAACACACTGTTTGTGTAAAAGAAAAAAAAATGATTCTTAGTGTTCTTCAAAATGTTTCCAAACAAAGTTTGAGGGCTATAAAAAGAAACAGAAGAATATGGCCAAACACAGGGCCAGGCGTGTAGACATTGGTCAGCAAGGAGGTAGCAGAATTAAACAGTATACCCTTGGAGAGTAAGAACAGAGTATGAAATTCAAGTCCAGAGAAGCACACACACGAGCTAACAACACCCCTCTCAAACAAATTTGCGACACTCAAAAGACAACATTTCCAACAGAGCATTACAGGTAAGAAGGGGTAATTCTGAGAACTCACTGTTCGTCCCGGAAGGCCTGGTTCTCCTGCATCACCTTTCATTCCCTGGCGACCCTAGAGTGGGCAGTGAGAAGATGGTTCTCAGGTGTTATGGAAATTAAATTTAAAAGAAGGCATTGAGTCACTTATGACTTTTTATCACTTTATAGGTAGGTCTGGTGTAGGGATTCAGAGACGAGCAGGTAAGTCTGTTTTAAAGGAACATGAATGACCCCCCCCTTTCATTAACACTCACGTTCTATCCAGCAAATGCCATTCTATAGTTTCTACTTAATGATATGATACTGTTGTATAATTTTGGGATAATATATCTACTTTGAAAGAACATAATTTAACAAAAGCTACATATGCATTACTTTCAGGAAGTTTCTGAGAGATGAAATAAATATAACAGTTTTTCATAGTTACTGATTGTGTGCCCCATTTACACATCTAAAATAATATTCATCAGATGACACCAGCTGAGTACCTAGCCTTGCATTCTCCTAGAAAACATTTGAACTCAGAACAACAAAAATATTGCACGTAAATCAGTCCCAAGTGGCTCAGGCCTGGCATCCCAGCTGCTCAAGAGACTGAGGCAGGAGAATCACAAGTTCAAGTCCTGAACTGACCATAGCGTGAGCTCTAAACCCTATCTCAAAATAAGAAGCGTATAAGGGGATGGGGGTAGAGCTCAATGGTAGAGGGCTTGCGTCTGTGAGGCTCTGGGTTTAAGACCTGATACCAAAAATTGCTGAGGTGAGACACAACACAACAAGGAAAGAAAGAAAAAAAAAATGTTCCATTTAAATACATTGTTAACCCAACATTTTCATTTACAATAGAAAGCGTTTATGTTTACCTGTTCTCCTGGAATGGAGAGTCCATTGGGTCCCTGAGGGCCTGGAGGACCCTGGGGGCCTGGAGGGCCAGTATCTCCACGGGGACCTGGGGGCCCCTAAAAATATATGAGGAAAAGAGAAAGATGAAAAGGATGATGTAATACCCTCCAGTAAGAACGGTCAGAAGCTTCTCGTCATAGCCTTAAGGCATGATTACTTAGACTTCATCAACAGTTTAAAGTACATATGTGTATAAAACTATTGAGGCCACACCCTTTCACTCTCTTTACTACACCTTCAGAAAGGGGTGCCATGAACTCACAACAAAACCTACATTTCAACAAATGTCCTGTTAAAGGCGTTCTTTTTAAAGTAAAAAACCATTATATAATATGTGCTATATCTGTATTCACATATTCCCATGACTTCAAATTTCACTATATTGAATCTACACTACCTGTTCATTATGTCTGAAGCCAAGAATAGTGATGTAACTTGGTGTTACTAAACCAGAAGTAAGTGGCCCAAGGTCAAATACTACCTCCAAGGGAATTTAAACAACTAGATAGCCATGACTACTTGGAGCATTAGAATGTACTTACAACTGCCCCATTGATGCCTCTTTCACCTCTGGGACCTTTTGCACCAGGTCCTCCCTAAAACACATAAAAAGAACACATTTTGGTGTAAGCATAAGGAATTCAGAAATTGATACATAAAAAAATAGTGTTTCAAGAAGGAACATGCTCACTAAACGGTCAATACCTACACAGATATTTGCAAAATATATTTTTTTGTTTTTCGAATATTAAAGTAAAACTATCACGCCATGACCGGGATGCATCTCTATGGCAAACCCTTGCCTAACATGGACAAAGCCCAGGTTTGAGCCCCATCATGGCTAAGAAATGAATTTGTATCATATAAACACACAGGCAAAGAGAATTTGAAAACTGTGCATTCTATGTTTCTTCTTGTTATGTTCGCAGCACTTGAATAAAAAGAAAAGTGCATTTGAGAATTATATAAATTATATTCTGCAAGGAAACTACCCAAATGTCTTAGGACCTCAGAGTGTATGCTTATAAACAAGAATTCAAGGAACAACAAATAAAGCCAAAAAAAATATGATAATGACATCAGAAAATGGTACCTCAAAATTAGAGAGAGAAAAAAAACAGAGAAATATCTATCAGATCTAAGACATACTCCAGGTGAACCTCAGATTTATGATACTAATTCCAGGGACATTTTGAATCCATATCTAAAAAGTGCTTTGTAATTAACCTAAAATCAAGTTATTTTCTATAACCCCAGTGTCACAAAGACTGATGTTCTCAGTATCTGAGTTGCTCCTATATCAATAATCTATTTTTTTTAAAAAAGCCAATGAGGTTAGAGCAATCACTTGTATTCCACAGTAGGGCTCAAGTCAGGTATTACAAATCAGGCCTTATCCAAAGAGATACATACTGATGGACCAGTGTACTCTAGCATAACTGCACTCTTCAAGGTTTCATGTTGCATTTTTATTAGTCTCTCATCCCCATCACATAGTGTTTTCTCATAGCCTCAGCATTCAGGTTATTCCACACTCTGCTACTTGCTCCCAGAGCGTAGACCATGACCATATATTTGTCATCTTAACATGTTCACACCATGAGGTGTGCTTGCTATGTCAGGTACATATGTTCTAAGTTCTGCGTAAGTTTTTCTTGATCGGCCTCCTACACCATGGTTATTCATACAAGAAACTTTAAGGAAATAGAGTGCACTTCTAAGTGTTTATATTTACAGATGGAAACCCAAACTTGTGTTTTTAAGAGAAAAAGTCTTGAAGAGAGCCAATGTCATTATACCTGAGTAGCTAGAGAAATGATCCAAGCACTAGAATAGAATTCTCTTCCTTTTTAAAATAAAATTGTGATTACATTTATTAATTTATTTGTTGGAAGCACATGTATGCATGGTACATGTGTGAAATCCAGAGGACAACTTACATGAGTTAACCCTTTCATTCAACCAGTGGGTGTTAGGGATAAGACACAGGCCATTCCCTTTGGTGGTAAGCACCTTTACCCACTGACTCATCGTGCCAGCGCCCTAATTTTCTTCTTGATTTACTTCATTTCAGATCTCGAAATATATTATGAAAAGATATTATAAAGATTGCTGGAAGTTTAGCATAGACCAGCATTGAAAACACAAATAGATAAAAAGCATTTTATGGATGCTATACTGACAAACAGGCGATCACGCCAAAGATCCCCCTCCAAACACAACTTTCAAAACAAAACAGCAATAGGCAATATGTCTGTTTCCTTACTGCAGGGCCTGGAGGGCCTGGAGGTCCAACGCTGTCCTGTGTACATGTGCAAGCATTCGGAAGAGCGGGGCATTTTGCTTCATCTCTCTGAAATTTTGAAATGATTATTTGCATATAAACTCAGTGAGACACAGAGGGTGACATCTCATCCACCAGCCCTACTTACACACATGAGAATCTGTTTCCCACCTGGAACAAGTAACTGCTAGTTAATCATAGCTTAGAAATGGTCTAACATTAAAATTTGCTCAGCTCCTTTGTGCTATGCTTGAGCAACCCACACATAACAGAGTAATGTTAATAAGATTATCAGGAGCCCTAGTAATTTAGCTCAGTTTTCTTTATTCCCTGTTAAAGAAAATGATGTATCTCTTAAAAAAATCAACTCCTATTTTGTTCAGGAAGAAAAATGCAAAGCCCTTTCCATGGTCTTCACAACTCTCCCTGTTCTGTAAACCAGCGTATGTGTCTCTTTGTGGGCCACGGTCCTACTTTACCTTCATATGTCTCAGATATCTAGAGCACACTGTGAGCATTATAGCTAGAGTGTCTTCCCCTACCAACCACATAGCTCGCTCCCTCGCTCCACTGGGTCCTCTGTTTAACTCTCTTATCACAGTGATGGCGCCCCCATCACTCCCCATGCCTTTACCTGTGCTTGGTTTTCATACCAAGGCCCCTGCTCTGCAACAGAACCCAGATCATACTTAGATTATCTAAGGGGTATTTGTTCCAGGACCTCCAGAAAACACCAAAGCCTAAGGATACTAAAGTCACTCATACAAAATACTGTCATTTTTTGCATGTAGCCTAAGTACATCCTCCTGCATGCTTCAGATCATGTCTAATTACCTAGTATAAGTGCTATGAATAGCTGTTACATTATGCTATTTAGGAAGTAATCGCAATACAAATGACTGTGTGAGGTTGACAAATATCCCAGTTAGGAAAGCAGTAGAGCAAAAAGAATGCTTATAAATTCAATAGATTCAGTCTCTTTAATATTCCCAGTCTGTATTTGGTTAAGCCTACACAAGAGAAGCCCAGGCTCATGGAAAGCCAATGCATCTAATTTTTAATTTCTCTCACTAGCTTTCACAGATGCTCACTTTTTACTGCTACCACTCTGTCATATTGAAGAGTTGATGGTTTATAATACATGTTCACTAAATATTTAATAGTATTAAATTTATCTGGCAGATGTGTGCAGCTGTGTTTGCCAAAAGCTTCATATCACCAACGCTGAACTTTATAATTATTACCTACACACCACATGTATGTACGTATGTATGTATGTATGTATGTATGTATGTATGTATGTATGTATGTATGCATTCCTTCCATCTAAAGATCCTTAGTAACCCAGGAAAGTGATAGCTTAACTAGTAAAAGGCAGTCAAGCAGTGGGAGGTCTGCAGTAAGTAGGTTTATCAGACACGTTGACTCAGCATGATTTTCCTGGCTGTTGTTGAGAGAATTTCCAGATATGGTCTTGTACATTCCTCTCCTCCGAGCACAAGGTCACGTGAGCCTCGGCCTGCGCTGCGGTAACTGGGGAGCACACACTCATTGCTCTCCCTGGGCTCCAGTCTGCAGCTGTTGAGTGCTATTTCCTCTCCCAGACAATTTGCATGAGAAGAGCTCTGTCTTGGGGATTTAAAGCCAGGGCAGGGCTTACTCACCCTAGAGGGAATATCACAGCATCTGTCTCTACTGGTCCACACTGGGCTGCAGACGATGTCAAAGCTCTGGATTTGGAACTGCAAATGACCAACAGTAACATCAGCTAAGGAAGATGGTTTAAACACTTTGTTTTTATTTAGTAATCATTTTGTTTACATTTCAAATGTTACCCCCTCTCCCGGTCTCCCTTCCAAGAACCCCCTACATCATCCCACTTCCTTTTTCATGTAAAATGGTTTGAACATTTAAATCTTGGCAATTTCAGGTAGATTCTCTCAAGAGCTTACACTTTTGAGAGCATTGGGATGCTCCTGTGGTGAGGAAAGTCATTAAAATGTAAGTCTAAAAGAGACAGAAACAGGAACTGCATTGACCAACTCCTATTCCTGATCCACTGGCTCCTGATCCACTGGCTGAAAAGAAATGTTTGATTGAGGTATTTAAGAACATTCGTTTCCATTTTTAGATTAATTTGAATACTACCCACAATTAAATCATCTTTTAAAGTGTGTCATTGTAGAAACGTTACATTAAAGAAACTGCCACCTTATTCTATGATTGATATTTGCTTTAGAAATTATTATCTAGGAATAGACTAATTGTTTTGTTTTATTTTGTTTGGTTTGGTTTTGTTTTGTTTTGTTTTGTTTTGTTTTGTTTTGAGGGAGGGTTTGCGTGTGTAGCCCTGGCTGTCCTGAAACTCACTCTGTAGACCATCCTGGCCTTGAACTCAGAAATTCACCTGCCTCTGCCTCCCAAGTGCTGGGATTAAAGGTGTGTGGCACCACTACCCAGCAAAATAGACTAATAATTTTTAAGGCCCTCAACTGAGCTATTTCAGTGAAGCATATATGCCTGTCTTTTTAGAATTTAAGATGGAACTGTTTTAACAAAAAGAAAAATACTATCTAAACACAGCCATTCTTTGAAAAATCTGATGGTCTCTTCCTTCTTGGAGCCAAAAGATACCATATAGGCTATTAGGGGAGAAAAGACATCTTACCCTGCTAACAACTCTACAGACTACAATACTCTCTTCAGTAGAGGGAATTCAAAGTGTAAACCTAGTCAAAAACCCATGACTGAGGAGGTCTGAGGCCCTAGGGGTGAGCTTAATACAGTTCTTAAGTTGTCATGGTATTAATCTGCCTTCTAAATATTTATAGACAAATACTATCCCCAGCCTTAATCAGAGAACTTTCTCTTTGCAACAAATGGCAGTGAATGCAGAGATACATGGCTGCTGAAGGCGCTTAGAATATGTGATGGGGAGCACTTGATCCTGAGCGGATCATTTAGGCCACACACACACCCCAGGGCCTCCTTCTATGGCCTCCTCCATGGCCCAGGAAAAATTGTAGAAGAGAGGGTGGAGAGAATGTGAGATCTGGAAGACAGGGATAAGAGCTAGGAAATGTCCTCTGAGTATTACACAGCCAAAGCAGTCATGTCATCATGACTATGGCTATTTGCAACTGACCTGCACATCAATTGGAATCAGTAAGAAATTCATTCAGCCCTGCCTCTCTGTGTTGAACTACTAGCTACTGATAAATTTTGGGAGAAGAGAAGACATGTTCTTCAGTTATGTAACTACTGATGAGTCCACCAGACACCAGTGACTAGTTCCAAGCTATGGTCACATAGCCAATCCTGATTAAACTCAGTGCTCCTTCTTCCCCCTACCCCTAAAAAGGGAATACACAAATTCAGGCTAACAATTCTTTTTTTTTTTTTTTGGGGGGGGGGGAAATATTGTGATCTTGCTGGGTATGTAAGCAGTTATCTGTCTTATTTCTTTCCATCATGACCTTGTTTGAAAAGATTCCATGGTGTTTCTTGGTGCCTGGATGTCTTATTATGACTGCAGTAGTAAAAAGATATATTATCATATTCTCTCAGTAGCATGTTTGCTGAGTGTAACTTTCCACACCTTCAAACACACTAACAAATTAAAACTCACTGAGGGGGAAAAAAAAAGCAAATAAAATTCGCTGATTTAGAGTATACCATGTCAATCTGACCATAAGGCACTGGGCAGCCAAAACCTCACAGCGCTTTACTTACTGTGGCTGATTTCCTCTCTCCTTTAAGAAGTTTTCCAAGAATTTCATAGCCATCAGTTGTTATATTTCCAGCTTCTTTGATGTCTTTTTCTATTATTTCATAGCAGTCAACATAAATCTTAACACTCTTTGAGGTCACTACAATATGGACCTAAAAAGATAATTAATTCTCATTATCAAATTTCTCTCTCTCAAAAAAAAAAAAAGCTGACTTCTGCATTACTTTATACCAATTCTTTATAAGTTGTTTTGTTTTTTAGTTATTCTACTCTCATACAATACATCAAGACTGCAGTTTCTCTTCCCTCTACTCCAAGTTTTCCCCCAACTTCCCCTCCCCAGCCCCAGATCCATTCCTATAAACTGTTTCTTAAGTCATTTTATCCCAAGCCAAGAGTCTTGGCATTAAAAAATCCAAGAACCTAGGTTTCAAAATCAATGCTGTCATATGAAACTTTACTAGGCACTGACTGCATTTCAGAGTCTGCCACCCATGTACATGAGTATAACTTCATATTTTTCTACTGTGTGCTCTCACTGAGACAAACAGAGAGGATGCAGTGCATGAAAGAATTTTATAAACTGTAAAACAATGATCTAAACAGACGATAGTAGACCACTAATATATTTCATTCAATACAAAGGAGCTGTAGATATCTTCCAGAAAGGTCGATTCTGATTCATTCACCACCATCTATTCATTATGTATCTTACAGCTCTCTATAATATAGTAAGAGCTAGCACATCATCTATCGTCAAACCCAGAAATCAACACAACTCAAGATTCATTTAAGGAAAGGAACACCTGTTGATTGTGTTATATCTGCTCCTGAAAATGGTGGACATTAGGAAATCTATTGGTACAGAAATTCAGCAAAACACTTGTATTGAAGCAAGGAAAAGAATGATTGGGGCCAAGTGTTGGCTTCACACTTAGACTCATGGATCCCACTATCTCAGCACAAACACGTAAGCAAGAACTTGATGGTTACTGGGAAAAGTTTGACAGACAGATGAAAAAGAGCGGAAGTACTGCTCTGAAGCAGGTAGAATGGGAAGAATTTCTAAAGGTTTATCTTAAAACTAAATATTTTTCCTACAAGGAGCCACTACCAAAGAACTGGCTCATAACATCTGTGATAAATAGGAATTTCATGTTTTTATATACAAGTGATTCATAGCTTACTAAAAATAAAGTTTAAACATCCGTGAGATAATCAACTAACACGGATCTCAAGAACATCGCATAAGCATTTCCAGGATATTTAGTATCTAATAACTAATTTTAAGAAATTTATTGGTTCTTATGAACGACCACATAAACAAATGCTCACAAGGGTTATTTCAAAATCAAAAGAATGTTAACTTGTATCATTCAAAATACTCTCATCTTTCACTGTGAACCATAAATCAGCACATCCTGAGAATACATTTTGCCCTAATTTCTTCACTCTTCTTACTGCATTTTAGACGTATGCAAATTACATTTCATTGCGTATTCTTGATCTGTAGCTCACTGGCCAAAGAATTCAGGATTATGATTGCCTGTACTGGGCCTGAAGAAGATTGGCCTGTCTTCAGTCAAGCATGTATAGGGAGGACTCGCAGGACCAGAGCCTACCCTGCTTAAAAGCTACTGGCTACTAGTAGACTTGGGAGTAGGGCAGGGGTTGTCTTCAACATATACCACATGTGAATATTCCAGGCCACAACAGATACTTTGAAACTCATGGTCACACAAACAGCTCTGGCTTAACTCAACTGGTCTCAAGATAAAACACAAGGACATGAGTGTGAGAGAGGGATTTGTGAAGAGGAGCTGGACTGGTGGGAGTGGGAGGGAGAAAAGAGAGTGAGAGGTGAGAGTAACCCATATGGCATTATATACATATATGTAATTGTCAAGAAGAAAACTCATAAGAGTTATGTCAGTCAGCCACATGTCCTTATGGATTAAGTTATATAATTGGGTGGGGAGGATTACTGGAGAGATAGCTCAATTGTTAGGAATACTTGATGCTTTTCTAAAGGACCTCATTTCCTTGCCTGGCACCCAAATGATGGCTAACAACCACCTGTAATTCTAGTTCAGTACGATCTGATACCCTTTTCTGGCCTCTTTGAGCACCTTCCATGCATGCAATACTCATACACACAGGTAAATACTCATATGCACAAAATAAATAAAATAAAATAAAATAAAATAAAATAAAATAGTAAAATATTTTATGAGTAGGAAAAACAAAGGAAATATAAACAATAGAGTATGAAGAAAATAAAGTTCTATATGGTCTGGTGCAGCCTACCACAGGCAAAGGCTAACCTCTGACTTAATCAGTTTCTCTTTGAAGTGAATGAAGGTGAATGAACAAGATACTGAGAACAAAGGATGGTTGAGGGCTCCATCCTAAATAAGACATTTGCACCACTCCCTTAAGGCTCAGAGAGCCCCATGGAAGAAGAGGCAGAAAGAATGTAAGACCCAAGAGATAAGGAGCAGAGCTACAAAAGCTAAGCGGGGTCACGGTCAAGGCAATCCTGCACTCACAACAGATGTGTGCACTGGCACTGCGCCCAAAGATGTAAGCCCCTCCTAAACATCAACTATGAGTAAGGAACAAGATCACAGTGCCTGGCACTTACTGGTGATCTAATGGCAACCACCAGTCTGATGGTTAGCTCTAAAGTTAGGGTCATACAAGTGGCCCAAATTAAACTCTGATGAGCACTAAACTAATCAAAGATCATATGCCCCAGTACAGAGGAATGCCAGGGCCAGGAAGCAGGGTAGGGGACTTTCGGAGAGGAAACTAAGACAGGGGATTGCATTTGAAATGTAAATGAAGAAAATATCTAATAAAAAATTAACATTTAAAAAAATTTTTTAAAAGTTAGTAAAAATGAGAAAGAAACTGAAAAAACAGGGAGTATATATATATATATATGTATTTATGTATATATAATTTTATACCTGTATTAAATTTCATATGAACATATAATATGTGTATATGTTCACATAAAATTTAATATATATAAAATTTTCAAACAAAAAATGATTAATAAAAAAGAAGACAAAAATAAGTGAACATAGAGAATTTTGGAAAAGAGAGAGCTAATGAAAAGAAAGAAATATGAAAAATATGACACTTCTCTAGGAAAACAAACAGTACAAGAAAGGTAATGCCAAGAAAAATTTATCTTCATTTGCAATAATTAATTACTATCAGTAAAGATCTCTCAAAGTACTGCTCTTTTGGCTTAAATAAAATGGATGGTTTCATGAAAATTAGAAATAGCTACAAAATGTTTATAAGTTCTTCAGGAGATTAGATTCTTAGCATCTCCAGTGACTGTGAAAGAAAAATAAATTCATCCTTCTCAGCTTGATATTCAATTGTAACTTTAAAAGCTTTATCAATGAGCCAAGGTTGTTCCTAAGAACCTTGCCAGAATCAACATCTCCTCCTGGATCAGGATGAGTCAAAGCCAATCATATCCCCAAATTTTGCTTTCCCAAGAAGAAACTTATCTACGGCATTGCACCAAAATCTGCAAATTTTTAAGCAAGTTAGACAATACTATAGCATTTGGAATTGTTTTCTTCTCTATGGCTGTGTTGTTACTGTTGTCATCTACATCACTGTTGGCTTCCACAGCCAAAAGAAAGCCTCTTGTCTCTTTAAGCTAAATTAGGAAAGCCCTTCTCTATCCATATCAAGAATCTATAACTACCTATTCTATTGTGGATGGATAGGAGAGGGTAGAATTGGAGGATTAAACAGAAGTGGGGGAAGGGATGAGGGAGAGACAACTTAAACAAAAGGACATCTGAAGGCTCATACAGAAACCTAATACAGTAGAAGCTTCCTATAACATATACATATGTAAAGTTTAGCTAAACGGCACATCAAACAACAGAAGAAATATCTCTTATCACCAAATAAAGCTTCCAGTACTGAGATGGGTTATATATAATCAAATGGTTGGCCAAAGGGGTCCTATGGGAACCCCCAAACAACTCAGGCTATTGTCAAGAATATTGGTGATTCTCCACAACTGACAACACGGTCTTACTGCTAAAAACAACTCCTAACTAACTGATTGAGCATGAATCAAGCTGGTACCTGCCTAGTGCCTTATGGAAAAGTTTTCTTGGTACAAGAAGGTACTCTGCACACTACCAGAGGAGAAAAGTAAAAACCAACCCAGCTTCAATCCCTTCTATCTATAATTATGATCTGGCTTCAAGATGGACTGGTGCAATAGTGGCACAATGGGTTTTGGAGTAACCAACCAACATCTGTTCCACGAGAGGGAACCCGTACCCAACACTGCTTGGGTGACTGAAAACCTAAAGCAAGATGACTTAAAGGAAAACAAAATACTATTGCTCTGATAAGGTAATGTAGCAATAAAATGACTTCTAATGGCATTCTGCTATACACATAGATCTGTGCCTTCCTTATCAGAGCAAGCTTCCTCCAACAGCAGATGAGAACAGATAGAGACCCACAGTCAGACATTACAAGGGGAGTAAGAGACCTCATAACACTCAGCCCTAACTGGGATGTCTCCTTCAAATCACTCCCCTTGAGGCTCAAGGAACTCTGTGGAAGAGGAGGCAGAAAGAGTTATAGCCAAAGGGAATGGAGGACGTCAAGAAATCAAGGTCTTCTAGACACAGTAGGGCTAGCGCACATAAGAACTCACAAATACTGTTGCAGCACATACACAGCTTAAATGGCTGTGCACTAAATGGGGTCCTAGGGATGAAAGAAAAAGTGAAAGCACACAACCATTCCTAACTGAGAAGCCATCTCCAATTGATAGTCACATGAAAAGAAACTCAGTTGTATCCAAGAGTCTTACTAGGGAAACAACCCAGTCTTAAGAATAACCCCCGAGCTCAGCAACAGAAAATGAACTCAAAGGCATCTTTGAAGGTTCTGTGTCTGATAATGTTAAGTAAGAGGTTTGGGGGTTTTGTTTGTTTGGGTTGGGTTGGGTTGGGTTGGGTTTTTTTCTACCTTTCAGATCCTTTGTGTATATATCATGGCTTCCAGTTTGGGGTTTTTATGTGATCTCTGGTTATGTAAATGTGTGTGTGTGTGTGTGTGTGTGTGTGTGTGTGTGTGTGTGTGTGTGTGTGTGTGTGCCCGTTGTGTGCATGTGTTTACATCTATATGCATTTCTTATGCTTTTTCTTTGGCTCTTTTTTGTTTTGTTTTACTGTTTTGTCATATTCCAATCTGTTTGCTTTCAATCTTATTTTTCTTATTCCTCTTATATGCCTAACTGTTTTCTATCAACAAAAATAGAAAGGGTGTTAATCCAGATGGGAAGGAAGGTGGGGAGGAGTTAGGAGGAGGCAGGGGACAGGAAACTGTAATCAGTATAAAGTGTATGGGAAAATTCTATTTTCAGTGAAAGAAAAAGAGAAATTCTCAAAGAACTAATAAATTTTACATACTGAAGGGAAAAGGGAATCTAATTCATAACCTGGAAAACGTATGGAAATAAATTAAGCATACCCAAGAGCATTAAGCAGGAAGAGGCTGCGCTGACCTACACAAGCAAGAGAAAGGCTTTTCAGTTTCACTTGGGGATCCTATGGAACTAAAAAGGTGCGGTTTTGTGTGTGTGGCTTGTCTTTTACCATGCCATACATAGGGAAATTATATATAATCAATTTAAAAATTTGTATTCCTGTTAGCACAATCTCACATGTGAAAAACAGCATTAAAAATGTATTCCTAAACTAGATTGTTCCTTTCGTTCTGATATATCCTGTCTCAATACTGTACTTTGTCAATTGATTGTCCCGTAGAAATCTGAAAGTTTCAATAATCCTCTGGACACTGACAAAAAGTCAAGATCTCCAAGAATGAGAAACCTTCTTAAATATCTCTTACAGATTTAATGTGGTTATTTAGAAAACTCTGTATTAAGAGAGTGGTGTTTTAGACTTTGTGTTCATGTAATAATTTATTACACATCTACCTTAATTATTCCACCAGTTATTGTTAATTCTTATTAATAAATTCATATTCTCCAGCTTGCTTGCATCGTGTAATGTTTTAATAGGCAAGCACATAAAACGTTTGTTCTCTATAAAATGATAATATGACCAATTAAAATATAATCCATTAAATTATTAAGTTCATTAAAAAAAACAGAATTTTTTTTCAGTAAAGTGGTAAATCGAGTGGCTAGAGAGGTGGGTCACAGGTTAATGGCACTTGCTGTTCCTCCAGGGGACTTGAGTTCTCAGCTCCCAGGTCAGGTGGAATAAAACTGCCTATAACTCCTGCTCCAGAGGGATCTCACACCCTCTTCAGGGCTGTAAATGCAGTCTCACATATACAGAATAAATTTACACAGACAAACGCACATACATATAAATACCAATATATCTTAAATTGGAAAAACTGGTAAGCAGAAAATCAGGCAAGTTTATATATATATATATATAAACATTGGTTTAAACTTTGGAAAATATAGTGGAAATATATCAAAATGCTAGTGGAATTTACTGTTTTATTCAAATTTTATCATGTGAATTAAGCAAATTATTTAAAATAAAATTTTGTAAAAAGCATAACTAGAATTTTAATTTAGTTTAAATACAATAAAACAAGTTTTCAATTCATATTCTTATTCTAAAAATAAGACAGATAATCTTACATTTTTACCTTATGAAAGCTTCCATAAAATAATGTCTTCACTTCATCTGTATCAAATGTAACAGTTTGTACCTCGCCCCTTGTATCTTTATTAAAGAAAGACAGTGTCTTGCTAGAAGCTGCAATCAAGATAAGATCATTGTTAAATTTCTATATGCATAGCATGCTTTTTATTCAAAATATACAAATAGTTCTTGTTGGAGAAATTGAAAAAAATAAGTTCAATATCTACCAGGGAAGATGAGCCCACTGGTACAGAGGTGGCACAATTATGACAAAGTAGCCAATGACTTTCTGGTTGAATCCAAGGCCCACTGCATGGGAAGGATTTCAGGCCTGGAACCATATACCAGGTAAGGATCCCAGAGCTGAGGATGCCATAGGCCAGAGTCAGAGGAGGATCTACTTTTATTCTTTTATAGACGAATTATATGCTATCAGACTATCCTCTGAATACTGGTCCATAGCCATATTTGGCGCTGCTTTCAGTTTTTGTCAGAGGAGCTTCTTACAGCTGCAGACAGAGGTTAGCACTGAAACTTATAACAAGCTAAAGTACCAAGAATAAATGACTCTGGTGTGTTCAGCCCTAACCAAAACATCTACATCACCACTTCAAAGACTCAGGGAATACTGAAGAAGTGGGGCAAAACAATGTAAGTACAAATGTATAGAGAGATGTGCTGCAAAAACAAGTGTCTTCTAAGTATGGCATGGCATTGCACTCTTGAGCTCACTGTGGTTGTGGTTACATGCACAATGCCTGCACAAGATGTGAGTCCATTATCGTTTCAACGTGGATAGAGGAGGACTCATGAGGCCATGAACAACTGTTGCCGCCAATTAACGGCTGGTTATGGAGGAAGGCGTCATTGTCTTCAGTGATGTAACCACTAAAATGTTGCCCAGGGTCCAATGAATAACTTCCCATTCGATCTCCTGTATGCAACCCCAATTAAACTCAGTGCTTTGCAAAAAAAAAAAAAAAAAAAAAAAAAAAAAAAAAAAAAAAAAAGAGGAAAAAAAAAAAAAAAAAAAAAAAAAAAAAAAAAAAAANGAGGCCATGAACAACTGTTGCTGCCAATTAACGGCTGGTTGTGGAGGAAGGCGTCATTGTCTTCAGTGATGTAACCACTAAAATGTTGCCCAGGGTCCAATGAATAACTTCCCATTCGATCTCCTGTATGCAACCCCAATTAAACTCAGTGCTTTGCAAAAAAAAAAAAAAAAAAAAAAAAAAAAAAAAAAAAAAAAAAAAAAAAAAAAAAAAAAAAAAACCCGAAAGAGTAAGGGGGCTTTGTGGGGAGAAGAAGGGTTTCATCAGGGAAGAAAAGGGAGGTGAGAGAGCATGATGAAGGTGAACAGAACTAAAGATTAAATACATACAGTACAATTGTCAAAGAACAAGTAAGTTAATTCTTAAAACTAAATAAATGAGAAAAAAAGCAACCGAATTGTTTCAATTGCAATAAGATGCAATTTGAATATTTGTTGGCATGTTATTTTAATAAGCTTCAACTTTAAACATGTACCAAGTAAATAAATATATATACATATACATATGCATATACATATATTTTCAGAAAAAAACACATGATCAAAACTATACGTATGCCTTAAAATAAAATAAAGTCCCTTACGATCTGCAATCACTCCAACTTGTGGTCTGTAGTCTCTGTCTGTAATTTGCCAAATTGCAAAGGGGTCACTAGGAGTTTCTGGGAGAAGTCTAAACAATAATATAATTGTGTACGAAGGGGGGAGTCCATTTGGATGCAGTTCTCTGTTCGATAAAACAAAATAAGCAATAAATGGGATTATTCATCAGATTATTCATATTTTGAACTTTTATACAGTAATATCATTATAGGTAGTGTTAGGGCCTGATTATAGTCATCAAGCCCCATAACAGAAGCAGAAAACTTTATGAGCATATGAGCATATCAAAGAAACAAACACCAATCAATTACTTAGAATTTGATCAAGTTACAAGTTTGGAAAACTTTCAAATAATCATTATCTTCCTACCCATAACTATTTTTTTCTAGATACATGGAAGCACCAATTTTAAAGTAAGAAACACTATAAATATAGATATAATATTAAGAGATTAAAGCCTTACAAAACATACTTAATTTCCAGGGATAGGATAGTGTAGATAAAATGGCTTAAAGTTTTCATTTCTCTCTTGGCCTCACAGTAGTTCCTACACCTCTAAATTTCTCCCATGAAATCAAGTAAAGCACCTCAATAAACTTACAGATTCCCCCAAAGAGGACCAATGGGAAATGTTTAAGCCGTGTACATATGCAAATAATTAGAAACGAAACAGAGATGTGATTCAACTAGAGGAAAATGAGTTTTGGCTCTAACAACATGAGACAAATATTTCCATCTCTTGTGTCCTTCTAGCACTGTGTGAACTGCTGTTCTGGGAGAATGTTTGAAGGAAAATTAATGTGTTTCTCTATGACACTGCATGACGCTTTCTCCCTGGAGGTAGGACAAAGGCCTGGAGAGGAACTCCTGGGAAAAATGAAGACACAGGATATCTCTGGAGGCTGCATGTCCTGATGCCGTATCATCAACATGCTTGGTGTGATATGCTCTTGCTCCCCAGGGCATAAGCTCTGAGAAAGCTACCATGAGGCCTTTTATGTGGTTAAGAGCTGTCTTTTAATGTTTCGATTTTAAAAATACTGATTTTTTTTCCTATATTATCCTCATCTCTCTCATTTAGGCTACTTTTTTCCTTCCTCGGTAAAACAACAAAGATCTAATTACATTTATTCTTCTTTCCTTCTAGTCAAAACTTGTGAGTTTTGTAGAGACAAGAGGCTGCCATCATTTAAAATCATATCTTGGGGTAACTGGAAAAATTAAATATTTAGTAACGCTGACCACTAGAAAATCTAGCATACCGAACCATAGTAACTAAGCATAAAAGATGTAGGAATTTATAATGGGTCAAACCATGCTATGGACTCCTCCTTAAAACAAATTAGCTTTGGTTTTAGAATTAGCTTTCCATTGGCTTTCTCTGTGCATTTCAAATTTCAGACATTATTTTCTGACACTCCCCTAACTTTCTGGACAATTTATTTTTTTTCTTGTCCTTTCTCCCCTGGAGTTGCCAAACACATACTTTTCAACATAAAAAGTTTTTCATTTCAATGAATAAGAAACATTACTCTTTTGTTATCATACCCAGGTGCAAACTTTCATGAAATAAAATACATCTAGTGCTACCCTACAGACTGCTGAAGTATCTGCCAACATAAACGACCCTCAGCCTGTCTGATGGTGGGCAAGTGTAACTTTGCAGCCCTTCCTTTTCTGAGGTCTGAAATATGAGATAAAAAGTCTGCTCTCACCTCTCACTTACTCCACCCAGGTCTTCTACACCACAGGGGTGAAATGTTCAAAATAATGATCTGCCTTCCTGTTTTAACAACCTCCCTTAGAAGAAGAGAGTAAACTAAAACCCTAGCCTACAGCTCAATAGGCTATCCTATTATCCACCATGCCATTACCAGACTGAGAGCCTTGGATCTCGGAATAACAGGACATGGGTGCTGGTGTTGTACATACACGCTGTTACATAACCCTAGGAAGATAATTAAGCTGTCTTTAGAAAAGCAAACTAGATTATCCATAAGGAGTTTTCTGGAGACTCTTAAGTTCCAAGATTCTGAGCAATCAGCAGCAAGTCTAAGAGCCCCTTGTCTACTCTAAGAAAAGGGGAGCCCCCCCCTATTTTCACACTTACGCTGTGGGCTGATTGATAAAGGCATTCTTCTGAAGTCTATAAGCTGAATAGCTGGGGAAAGACCCTGATTCCAAAGAGACTCCTTGGACAGAAGCAAAATTCTTTTCTGTCAGGTTGTAAGCTTCAAGCATCTTAAAGCCTTGACATCAAAGAAGAAAATATTAAATGAGTACATTGCAGTTACATTGTTGTGAATATCTTGAAATAAATTAGCCAGAGGCTACACAAATATCTTACCTGGTGATGTGTAGCCATCCAGATAGATGAGAGGGCAACCTGGAACATGCAACGTTCTTTAAGTATGTGTCACCAACATTGCTTACATAGATGCACAGAAAGTAGCAATGCATGTGCACAAAGCAGAGTTTTTAATATAGTATTTAATTGCTGAAAATAATACACATATAGTGTCTCCATTATCTAAACCACAAGAACTGTTGCTCATGGTTTAGGAAATGGACATTAATTTGATCTATGTTTAGCATCTGTAGTTCAAAGCTGAATTTGAAATCTTAACATTAAAAAACAAAAATCCTAAGCCTAGACTAAGGCCACAGGTCAGTGGTAGAGAAGCAGCCTGGCGTATGGCAGGTCCTAGGTTCACTATCTAGCACTATAGAAAAAGAAAAGCAAATAAATAAAAGTAAAAGGCCAGTCTTCTCATTGTTCTCTTGGGGTACAAGCCAACAAGAGACCAGTTGATTAAAAATAGGAAACCACCTCACTGAAGTTCTCTCAAATATACAATTCAAATGCTGTAGACATTGCACTGGTAAGAAAGAGAGAGATTAAAATTATTTTCCCATATGGGGTTTATTACATCTTTAAAGCTAAATATGGACTTCTGGCAAGAACCCATTTAGACCAATCTCAAAAGAGCAATGATTCATCAGTTTCAAGAGATTTCCCAGAATCTATTTATGCCCTGGGCATGATCCCACACAGTATGGATAACTGCCTATAAGCAATCATTTCTCAATGAGGCCATGGCTCTGTGCTGAGTGAGACTTACTTGAAGTGGCAGTTTCACAAACAAATGTGATCAGATTGTCCTCGATCTTCTCAAAAGATTCAAAGTCATCCACGATGAATACATGCCTCTCACTGGGCTTGCTGGCAATGTTGGCAAGCTCGTTGTAGTCCACATCAGCCACACCAACAACGAAGACACTGAATCCTACCGAGTGCATTGACAAGGGAAATCACATAGCCTCTTTCCATCGATTGTTATTTATAAAACCCAAAATGAAAGCATCATAAACCAGGAAATACATCATGAATCATGCTGTATTTCCTCAGCATGGACAGCAAATCCTTTTATTTGACACAAACTCCTCTAAGAGAAGAATGTGTACTCTATAATGGATATAAGCCTCTTCAGTGTCATCCTACTTTCTGGCTTATAAAATTCAATTCACTGGGTCTCTTCAAATGACACCTCAACAATTAAGACACAAAGCTTTTAATAGTAGGAGGAATGTTCAGGATACATTGTCTTCCAAAAATCCACAATTCACACACAAAAGTTCAACAGTTCTATTGACAACTTAAACCTGTTTTTAAGTTTTAAACATGAATTCTTAAAACTGATTTTTTTTTAAATCATCAAACTTGGGCTCAAGCGCTTTGACCACTTTTAAAATAGATCCTACAGCTCTTGCTGAGGACAAATATTCTACTCTTTAAGTAAATGCAAGCAGTTTTATTTGAAATGCTCTATTTGACATCATAACAAACAGGCTAGCTAAGGGCAGTTACAGACATAAGCATTTGCATGTGTATCACACTGTTCACCTGTTTCATTAAGTAAGGTAACGAAGGCTCAGTATGAGATGTGCTACATGCTCTCTGAATGGGTATACATGTGTACTCATGGGGCCTGAGTGTCGATAGAGGCCAATAACTAGAGAAAAACACATTAGAAGAGAAAAGAAGTTTTAAGGGAGGGCATGGCGAGGGTAACAGAACACATGTGATATGAAAGTAGACAGAGGAATACCAGACATGGAAGGGAACAAACAGGGATGGAGTATGAGGAAAAGGGAGAGAGAAATCAGTTGGATAGGGGCAATCAAAATGAACTGTGTATGAGAATTTCATAAGGAAAACCATTATTTTATATGATAATTTAAAATTAAAGATAAAAGAAAATGAAATGACTTCATACTCAGCACAACTTACAATTACAGCCACATAACTACATATGAGCAGATGTTCTAGTTAACAAAGTCATCTACCATTGAGTACATCAGATCACACAAAGAATAGAATACTTTCTAAATTATGCCCACCTAAGGCCCTGCTTTGGCCAATGGCAGGAGAGATGATGATACTACAAGTCCTAGAAAAGCCTGTTTTCCTCTCTCATAAGTTTGAACAATAAGTCAACAGAGCCATGTTACCAAGGGGCTCCTACAATGCCTGCTTGGCAAAATCATCCCCAGCCCCATCTCCCAGAGACCTGCAGAATTCTTATTTGCAGACTGCCTCCTGACCATCTTCACTCAGTCTGCATCTGCAAGGATGAGCTATGGCAGAAGGAAGCCTATGACATTCCTTGCACAGGAACTAGAATCAAGACTCATCTGTGCTACAGCAAGAAGCCCAGCCTACGAGTATTCCATCATCATAGCTTTCTATATTCTTCCATCTTCTGTGGGGAGGGTCAGGTGACAGCCCTGATTCACATCTCATGCAAAGGGTAGGTGTCATTTTTAAGGAATTAGCAATCTTTTCCATAATTAAATGGAAATTATAGTTATAAAGTGTACAGTGAAACAAAATTTGGCTCTTTTATTATCATTCATGTATACTTAAAACTTGAATTCTGATACACCATGAAGTCCATGCTGGTGCTTACCTGACTGCTGGATGACAAAGGCTGCCTTCTTCACCTCATCTTGCGACCGGCCGTCTGTGACCACAACCAGCACCTTTGGGACATTCTTCCTCATACCGCTCTCCCAGGTCAAGACCTTCTCCTTGATAAACGTGAGGGCTTTGCCTGCAGAGTGTGGTAGGAGCACTTTAGTGTCACTTCAGTGAGAACTATCCATTGACGGTGCCCGGGTGATGGAAGTGTGACTATTAGTCCACGCTGCCTACTCCAGAAAAAGGAGGCCCACACCAGTACTGCCGCAGGTTACCTGTTCTTGTGTTTCCTCCTCTGTAACGAATGTTCTGGAGGGCTCCGAGGGCTAGAGCCTTATCGTTGTACGTGTTCAACTTGAATTCAGACTTCACCTCATCACTGTACTGCACAAAAGAAACCTGAAAGAAAATAAGTTTAGAGGCAAGTGTCAGACATCCAGTTGGATCTCAGTTTTCCAGTGGTTCCTCTGACGGCAAAGCAAGATCTTGGATGTAATAGGATTTTTTGTTTGTTTGTTTGGTTGGTTGGTTTTTCGAGACAGGGTTTGTCTGTGTAGCCCTGGCTGTCCTGGAACTCATTCTGTAGACCAGGCTGGCCTCGAACTCAGAAATCCGCCTGCCTCTGCCTCCCAAGTGCTGGGATTAAAGGCATGCACCACCACGCCCAGTCGTACCAGCCGTAACAGGATATTTTAATACCTAATAATGTAACCATGACTGTTGTAATCACATTACATTTTCTAATTTCTAATGTCCAGTGAAACTACCACCATTTAAATTAACGCCAAAAATATTTATATGTGCTTTTCTCCAAAATGTAAGATGAGATGGGTCAGCCAGCATAATGGTGATATGCCAACATCAGAAACAGGAGCAAAACCATCCTGATTCATAGGCAGTTGGCGCTCAGCCATCTCCTTTTCATGAATGTAATTCATTCTTCATAGTAGATAAAAATGTCATTGTATCATCATAGTTACTACTCCTGAAAAAACAGTATGATTTACTTGAAAGTGCGATTTAGTGGTATGTAGTCAAGATTCACTGGGCTCAAGTCCTAGTTCTGTCTAACTATAGCTGTACAACACTGGGCAATCCCTACTTTTCTGGATGCTGGTTTCCTTATCAACAAGGTCAGGATAACTGTATTTACCTTGTAAAATTGCTTTAAGGATTGATAATCATGTGGTAAAGTGAAGTTAATAAACTGTAATAGCTATTGTTTTCAGAAATTAAAAAAAAAGTCGCCAATAATAGCTTGATGACATTCTCAAAGGAGTTTGGAACATCACCTAGAGGGCTTTAGAGAACTGTGGAGTGTGGATGTTCATCTTTTCATGGGTATCCTGGGAAGAGTGGAGAAGGCTCTTTGTCTTGTGACAGATTACAATTAAATGATTAATTACTCTTTGATGTCTCTTGTAGAAACATAAACTTCTCTAAGCTCCTACTCAAGTACAAAAGAAAACATACTGGAAGTGATTCCACAGTAATAGAAATGGTAATTACCATCTTAGAAAAACAAACTAACTATCCTTTGGGTCACTAATGGACATGCTTCTGGCTGGGATAATGTATACAATGTAATAACAGTGTAGACACACACCCTTTCCAACTGCTATTCTCATGTTAAGGGCATGATACGACAACACATTTAACGTGCAGAACTTTGGATGGCCTTTCATGGAATGCGCTTTGTTGGAACTTTCAAGTAGAATCTTAGAGTTAGACTGTCCTAAGTTCTCCAACAGGAACATCATCTGGACAAAGAAGAAAAAGCTAAAGGAATATGTATTTTACTACTTGTTTATCCCCAGTACCAAATTACTTCCCAAAGACACATGTAATGGATATAGCAAACCGTGAAGGTAAAAAGAGAATTTCTACTTTAATAGCGAGTGGAAAGAAAACCATAGGAATTACAAATAAGAAAACAGTAGATACTACAAATAACAAAATAGCAGGATAAGAATAAAATAAAGTCACTAGTGATGCAAGGCTCACCTGAATCCCAGCAGGGTTGACTTCATCAAAGGCCCCCACAGTATTAAAGATAAATTTTACAACTTTGTTAAAATTGTCATCTCCAATACTCCAAGAGGCATCCGTCAAGAACACAATATCTGCCTTGGCCCCTTTGCATACTGAAAAAGAAAAAGAAAGAAAGAAAACCCAAATCTTCTTAATTTTCTCATCATGTGACACTCCATAATTGAAAAGCATCTAAAACCTTACTACTCTCAGTATGGCTACATAGTGAACCAGGAAGCAATGTGACCTCCTCAGCCAGGCCAGGATCCTGAGTCAGAAATAGTAAGATGTCCAGATGTCTCAAATGTACAAGAAAGTTGAAAAGGCCTGTTCTAAGGGATCTCAACTTTGGTTCTGGGAATACACTGGTTAAATTCATTATTCAGTGATAACCTCTTGCCACATGTAATCCTTCAAGCTACTTCAACCAATAAATGAAAGGAATCAACTGAAAAGCATCAATATCGAAAATTAAAGGAAAGCCATCAGCAGGTTGGGAGATTTGCAATATAATTATCAAATATTTAGGGCAAATAAAATATTTTCTTTGCTTTGAAATTGGACCATCAGAACCATATGTAAGGAAAGAAGAAAAAAGATAAATATCTTTGACTTGACTCATTTTGGATTTGCAACCTAAAAGAACACTTACTAGGGCAATGTTTAGGAAACCTGAGTTCATTCAAACTTAATACTTAACATGTACAAGTATAACTTCAAGAGCAAACTGGAAGATAAACTCTGAGCTGTGTGTGGTGATGATGTGTGGATGGAGTCTGAGCTGTGTGTGGTGATGATGTGTGGGCGGAGCTTCAAGCACTGCCATGGATGCCCCAATCTGGTCATGAGAGCAAGCGCTAGCTGGGAATGAGAAGGGTAGAAGTGGGGGCCCCTGATAACTGTGCTTCCTGCTCAAGTTGCTATGAACCTGAGACTTCAAGAGGAAATAAAGGCTGTCTTTTTTTAAACTTAACATGTTCAAAGCCATGATTCTTTGAGCGAACTAATTTGAATAAAGCTCTTAGTTTATTCTCTAAATAATACCCTTTAAATTTTTAATTTTAGTTATATAGCACTTTTAATAAGATTAGAACCAGCTAGATCATTATACTATGAAAGAAAAACACTTTGAGAATTGAAATGTTTTCTAAAATCAAAGTGTGGAAAAAGAATAAACCAAATTATTTTGCTTAAACTGGGCTTGATGCAACACAAAGGGAGGAGGAGGGGGAGGAAGAGGAGGAGGAGAAAAGAAGAAAGGAAAGGAAAGGAAAGGAAAGGAAAGGAAAGGAAAGGAAAGGAAAGGAAAGGAAAGGAAAGGAAAGGGGAAAGGGGAAAGGGGAAAGGGGAAAGGGGAAAGGGGAAAGGGGAAAGGGGAAAGGGAAAAGGANAAGGAAAAGGAAAAGGAAAGGAAAGGAAAGGAAAGGAAAGGAAAGGAAAGGAAAGGGAAAGGAAAGGGAAAAGAAATGAAAGGGAAAAGGAAAGAGAAGAGAAGAGAAGAGAAGAGAAGAGAAGAGAAGAGAAGAGAAGAGAAGAGAAGAGAAGAGAAGAGAAGAGAAGAGAAGAGTCCCTCAAATCACTGAAACAGCAGCCTTAACAAGCTCGTGTTTTTTTACCAGTTCACTGCAACTGACAATCGTGTCTCAGAGTTTGATGAATGGAAATATTTTTAGCTTTGTGTAATCTGGGTCTCTTCTCAGTTCAGGAGCCAGGAATTCCAAAGTCAATGGCCTAAGTGATTAGATTTCAGATATAGCCAGAAAGGTTCACAGTGTCTGTTGACGCCAGCAGTTGGCAGAGCTAAGAGGCCACAGTGTGATTGTGAAGAAGATGGTAAGCCCCATTAGATCTTCTGCTGCAAAACTAAAGAAACAAAGTCCCTGGTAAAGCTCTGGGTTGGATTAGGACTGATTTCATTCACCCCAAAAATGTGCCTAGAAAAAGGAGGAACAAATAACTGCTCATCTTTGTTTCCTCTACAAAAACCCTTCAGCAGAAATAGTATCAGGACATTCTGAATCAGCTGGAGATTGTATGGCATAAGTCTAGGATCCCTACAGGCTGACTTTATCTTTTCAAGTTAATGTTACTTACCATCACGTGCAGGTGGAATAGTGGGAGGCGGAGAAGGCGTGGGTGGTTCTGTAGGAGCCTCTGTTGGTTTCACAGCTAGTATTTCAAAGCAACAGTTAGAAAAATATAACATGCACATTCCCTAGCCCCTAGAAATAGGGCTTTTTAACCCTTAAAAACAAATTAAGACTTAGAAAGCAGAGGTCAAGCCCACTGGCAATGACTAAAGGAGATTCCTTTCTATCTAGACTGCACATCCTCAGTCAATTCTCAGATCAATTATGCTGCAGAAAGCAGTGGTTCAGAGGGAGAACGGGGGGCCTTCAGAGAAGCCACACAAGTTAAAGTCAGTAATATGTCCACCCTTTCACCGTCATCAGAGCCATCTCTCACTTCTTCAGTCCTATTTTTTAAATATCATCAATAGGGGCTAGAGAGGTGAGTCGGTCATTAGGAGCACGGGCTGCTCTTCTAGAGAATCAGGGTTCAATTCCCTACACCCACAAGGCAGCTTTACATGTCTGTAAATCCAGTTCTAGGAGATCCAACACTCTCAGACATATATGCAGGTAAAATACCAATACACATAAAACAAGAATAAACATGGACAGGAGCCTGATATAGCTGTTTCCTGAGAGGCCCTACCAGTGCCTGACAAATACAGAAGTGGATGCTCACAGTCATCCATCGGATGGATCACAAGGTCCCCAATGAAGGAGCTAGAGAAAGTACCCAAGGAGATGAAGGGGTTTGTAGCCCCATAGGAGGAACAACAATATGAACTAGTACCCCCAGAGCTCCCTGGGACTAAACCACCAAACAAAGAAAACACATGGTGGGACTCTTGGCTCTAACTGCATATGTAGCAGAGGATGGCCTAGTTGGTCATCAATGGGAGGAGAGACCCTTGGTCCTGTAAAGGTTCTATGTCCCAGTATAGGGGAATTCCAGAGCCAGATAGCAGGAGTGGGTGGGTTGGTGAGCAGAGGCAGGGGGAGGGGATAGGGGGTTTTCAGAGGGGAAACCAGAAAAGGGGATAACATTTGAAATGTAAATAAAGAAAATATCTAAGAAAAAAAAGAATAAACATTGAAACATTTTAAAATACCACCATTAAAGACAGTCACTACAAACAAAGGTCCTGGAATAGCCACACACCCTACTCATCCTATTACTGCTACCCCAGGGGAGAAGAGTCGGATGCTGCCCACACTTGGAACGTTCTACACTCCAGATAACTCAAGACTTACTGGTCTGTTCTTTGATGGGGACACCCGGCCCCTCGAGATTTGGTGTCTGCACAAAAACAGTAACCCCATACTCAGCCTCGGGAGAGAGGCCAGTGAAGCAGTGACTGGTCTCTGATCCTCGCACGGTTATTTCTTGTCCCCTGGTTCCTGATTGTGACAAGAGGAAAAACAAGTGTTATCATCCACTATCTGGAAGGACGTGTTTACAGAATGGCTTATAAACAAAACGAAATCGGCTCGGCTTCCCGTTAAGATGTGGCTACCTCAGGCTCGGTTTGTTTTCTTTTGCACATACCATCTGCAGGACTCAGCTTTAGCCTGTAGGAGGTGGCTGCCCGGTGAGGTGACCATTTGACACAGAATGTATCCCATCCAACCTGGTAAGTTTTCAGATCTGTCACATTTAAATACACTACAGAGGAAAGGGGGAAAAAACAGATTCACTATGTATAGTAAAGAAGAAAAGCATAGCTTTCACCATAATATGATGTTCAAGTATACACTTGTAGATGAAAACTAAAATAAATGCTTGAAATCTCACAGTGTCTTGTTATGGAAAACTTACATCAAACATGTCTGAAAATGTGACATAGACAAATTCATCCTGCTTCTCCATCTATGATTTTATTTTCTTTCCCTTTTTTCCTTGAGACAAGGTCTCCCTATATAGCACTGACTGTCCTGGAATTCACTCTTTAGATCAGGCTGGCCTCAGACTCACAGAGATCCACCTGCCTCTGCCTCCCAAGTACTGGAATTAAAGGTGTGTGCCACTATGCTGGGTTCCATCAGTGATTTTCAAGGAAAAGAAATTATACAGTCCCTCAAAATTATGAATGTCATTTATAGAAAAAAATAAGAAAATTTTCTAATATACTAACTGCTGAATCCTATTAAAACTTGTCAAAAATGTTGGGTAAACAAAATCTAAATGACAAATTACTGATTCAGTATTTCTATTAGATATATTGATGAATGTAAGTGATATATATGTTAGCATTCAATGTCAAAAAAAAAAAAAAAAAAAAACCTGCAATAACCTGTCTCTGCCTCCTAAGTGCTGGGATTAAAGGCATGTGCCACCATGACTCTAGTTTATAATAAAGCAAAAAGAAGCTAAAAAAAATACTGCAATAGAATTTTACACAGGTAACTATGAGTTAAATGATATTGCATAAGGTTCGTATTTTAAAAATCAAAATATAATATTCTGTATCAAGTAAAAATCACTTCCTCCAGGAGGAGGAGGAATGGGATGAGGAACTGTGGAAGGGCAGACTAGGAGTACAGTAATGACTGGACTGTGAATGGATGAATAAATAAATAAATAAATAAATAAATAAATAAATAAATAAATAAATAATCACATAGTCCTCTTATATACATGTATAAGTCTACTAAGTTACTTAGATATGTATATAGTTGTTTTGTTTAACCGAACACTAAATGGTCTATCTGTGTCAGTGGTCTTCATCCTGTGTCTCTCAACCCATTTGGGATTGAATGACCCTTTCACAGGAGTTGCATATCATATATCCTGCACATCAGACACCCTTCATATCAGACATTAACATTACAGTTTATAACAGTAGCAAAAATTATAGTCATGAATTAGCAATGAAGTAATTTTATGGTTGGGGGTCAGCATGACATGAGGACCTGTATTGAAGGGTCACAGCATTAGGAAGGCTGAGAACTACTTCCCTATCTGATGCAGAACACACGTGCACGTGAGAAAGAGTATCTAATGTTCTCCTATCGGACCTTTGAAAATTATGTAAAGAATGTTGGCGTTGCATTTCGTGTTGAGTGTACACCACGGAACTAGACACTCCCCTTGCGACTCAGGTCTCAGTATGACACGTATTTGTGACTGCAGTATCCATCACGACCCTAACTCCAACACATTTCACATACTACAGTGAAGAGGTTGTTTCCGAAGGATGGGCTCATTGGAACCTTTCAGAACAACAAAAGGACACAGAAGGATATGCTCACTAGCCTCAGTTTCTGTTCAGAATGAAAGATATTAGCCTGAAAATTGACTATGAGGATGAGCACATTAATTCCAATCATCCTTCAGACTCTTTTATCGTACCACAGTAGGCAGTGACCTGGAATCTGTAAGCACCGGCTTCTCTCCCATCCGCAAAGCACAGCACAGCATAGAGATAATGTCAGCATGTTTCTATGTTCCTTTACTGAACACATTCCCTCATTTCTTTTTAAAGCCCTGATTTGCCAGCATGATACTTTCTACAGACTACAGACTCTATTAACATTTGCATTTACTGTAGTGGTGAGCTAAGGCCATCTACCCTGGACTACATCCCACACTTTCTGTTTACTGCAGATCCTCCGTTATTAAAGCCCCTGCACAACTTCAGGTTCTCTGCTTCACTGGCAGAGGTTCACATATGCTTTCTCCTGCTTCCTCTCTTTTGTCTGTATTGTTCATAGTCCTCTGGGGCACATAGGAGGTGCCCTAGGAGATTTGACACTGATAAAACATATCAAATCTTTTATTCAAGATGATGTTAGCTTAGGAGAAAATGTCACTGAGGAGTTGAAAGCAAGCCTGAACAAACAAAGATGCATAAAACCTATACCTCAAATGGAATAATTTTTTAGTGTAATGAGGAAAATATAGGCATTTACATTGGTTTACTATTCATTATTTCATGATCATCATGACATAGATGATGCCAGAACATAAGCATCTTCAATCTGTGCACTTTGTGTACCAGCTAAAACTTTTCTTTTATATAATATTTCTATTAATTCTTTAAGAATCTCTCCCAATGTGTTTTGGTCATATTTATTTCCACTCTTCCCCCAACTTCTCCTGAATCTTCCTGTATTACCCAACCCTATCCAAACAGTGTACTCTCTTTGGTTTACTAACCCACTAAGCACACTTTGTGCTGACTACATGCTCTAAGGTGTGAGGACCAGCTATTGGAGAATAGCCAAAGGTCAACATTTTCAATTGTAAAATTTAATGAGAGTCTCATACACACCCAGCGTGATTAGGCTGATGTTTCTGGAAATAGTATCCCTAGCATAAAAAGACATGATGTATTTATAGGAGAATCCAGTAGTAGGTAATATATCCTGATACCATTGTATCTTTGGGCTTGATCTGGCACTGCTGTGTTCTCAAATGCTAAATACTGCCTCCCAAGATCTGGTTGCCCTTGATGAGAAGATCCTCACACAGACCAAGTGATGCTAGATAAATCTTGCTCCCCAGTTTAAAACTATTAGTTAAATAAAACTGCAACAGCCAATTACTGGGATAATAGAGAGAGGTTGACTTTGAGTTATTGAGCTGGGGATCACAGATAGGGACAATGAAGAGAAGGAAAAAGGAAATAGGAACATGGAGAAGACAGAGAGAACAAGAGGTGGGCCTCCCTTCGTCATAATAGGCCAGCAGCAGGTGCCAGAGTGAAATGCCCCTCCAAGATGCCAGATTGCTGAAGGAGAAATAATACAGAAAATTATAATCAGCAACTTCAGGGGAGTGTAGCTGGGGAAGTGGCCAGACTAACTATAGAGAATTAGATTGGGGGTAATCACCCAGTAATTGCGCAGAGCCTAAAATAAATCAGTTTGAATCTCATTCATTTGAAGCTAGACAGGGATAAGGATAATCCATATTAATTGATAATCATATGCAAATAACTTGGTGAGGTTTGGTCCTTTGCTATTGTAATGTGAAATATTGTTCCCCAAGGCCTGGTTGCCCCAGGAATGAAAGAATCTTCATGTACACAAATGATGCTATGTAACCTTGCCCCCAAATTATCCCTAATTGGTAGATAAAGATGCCTACAGCCTATAGCTGTGCAGAAGAGTGATAAGCAGAGTTTGGTTTCCCAGGTTGGGGTCTGAGACCACAAGGGGAGAGAGGAGACAAGCTGAAAAGAGGAGAAGACAGAAGAAGCCATGCATGGGTTAGGTGAGTCATAAAAATATGGCCATGAGGGTTGGCCAATCCAAGTTAAGAGCAGCCCAGACAGAACATGGCAAGTTATAAGTTGGGGTTATTGGTGAGGAAGTAGACATAATAGCAGAGACAGTAGCTATCTGCCCAGCTTTAGTGCTGATTAAAGGCTTATTATAAATATAAAAGTTGTATGTCATTTATCTGGGAACTAAATGATCAAAGGCAGGGTATAAACACCCAATTAAGATTTAGTATTTGTTACAACATAACTTTCCAATATATTCCTATTATGAAAACTGTGTTTCCTTACCCACTGGCTTGTACACAATTTTATATCCAAGAACTGGTGAGGGTGAAGGGTCCCAGGACACTCGGAACCTTGTGTACCATTCATCGAAGATGTGTATGTTCTGAGGAGGAAGCAGACCCACTACAAGGAAACATGCACACACATCACTGACTTGTCAGGACATCCCCTTGAGAGCAGTTTAACTTTTTAATAGCCTGAAATTTTCTTATCCAGAAAATAATTAAAAAGCCATTGTCATGTTCCAAAGAAAACTCAGTAGTTTTTCAAAAAAAGCGATTCAAATGGAATCTGGAATGGATGGTTTTCAGAAGATTCAATAACAAGGTCCAGGGCTGGTGCTTGATCAGGATTAAAGACAAATAAGAGAGATCTCAGATCTCCTTTAGAATATCGTACATTGGACAGTATTAAAACTACAAGGCACATTACAGATTATCTGGTCAGCACCTCATTCCATAAATAAGATATGGTTTCCACAATAGACCAGCAAGACAATGACTAAGGTAATATTCTTTCCCTATCCCACCCTGTCTGCCACACAGTCTAGCATCTCAGTCTACCAGAGGTTTTGCCCAAACATATAATCTCTCCCAAAATATGTAACTTGCAAAATCTGTAGTATTTAGGTGGTACTCTCCACAGCCACTGAGTTACCCATGACATTCTAGAAATGACTAATGCAACACAAGAATTTACTTCCATGAGGAAAACTAGATATGGCTTTGCCCTGCCTACTGAAATCAAGGTTTATGTATCATTTTTGTAAGCACAAAATCCTGAAATACTCCATAATCTCCCCAAAAGTTATCAAAATATACTTTAAACTTGAGAAAGTAGGAAAGTGAGCTGCTAATGGAGAAACACCTAGGGTCACTACAGTATGAATAAATAACACAGATTTCCAAGCTGGCAACCCCAAGATGAATCCACTCCAGTCGGCTTTTCTGTTAGAAGCATCCCAAGGTTGCCTTTCTCAAGTTCTCTGATGTTGTCAAGAACACATAAGTCCCAAAAGACTTTGAACACGTGAGTGCATAAAGAGACATAAACCAAGTAACCCAGTAGATTTTCTAAATCAAGGAAGAAAACACAGTGTCCATATTTACACAACTGGACCCCAGGTTGCCTTGCGGGATCCAGTGACTCTCAAACCTTGGCTGCTGTATAGCAGAAAAGCCACAGGCCGTATCTCAGGCCAAGTGCACTGGAAGCTCTGGAAGAGTCTACCAGGTAAGCATATTTTTAAAGGCTGTCAGGCGAAAAACAGGTTAGAGAATCTTTAAACCAAATAAAATTGCCACCAGTACAGATCAAAGGGTGGGCCCAAACACTGGTTGTTCTCTGTCGATTATCTGAGGCAATAATTGTACACTACAGTTTTAGAAAAGGCTCCTATCATTTTGCTTCTGTGTTTCTGCATTAAGATTCAAGGATAGCAGAGGATGTCTAGCTGATACCATACTGACTTACAACTACAGCCTCACTTGTCGCCATGCACACTGTAACATTTCATAGAGTACACTAAAAAGAAAAAATAATCTCAAGCAATGGAAAATATTCAGATTCCTATCACCCTTTCGCTCCTTTTATTATACCTTTAAATAGTTAAGAAATAAATTATGCTATGTGTCATCATCTTAACATTCAATGCCTAACATAGAATATGATGTGTTATCAATGTAGTATCTGAGCTATGCTGGTAAAGGCTTAGTGGTGTAGTGACATTAAAAACATGAGAATATAAAAGAGAATATATATATGTCAACACTAACCAGTCCTCCCACTTCCAGTTAGATGACCACCATCTCCATCCTCATAAATAGCAATGACAGTAATTTTATACGGAGTGTCAGGTTGCAAGGGCTGCAGAATTACATTGTTTCTTCTGCCTGGAACTGTGGTCTGTAAGGAAAGTTCAATTTAACATTTATTTTCAACAAGAGGACACCTAGATCAGAAGCCCATGTGGTTTTTATACCACTTCATAATTAAAAACAGATTCTTCATACTTTTGTTTCAAAATGCTCAAGGAAAGGCATATTATCTAGCCTGCCTCTACATATCTTGGAAGAATAGTTGAAGGCCTGACAGATATTGGCTAAAATCCCAGATTGGCCACTGTGCAGTCATATGACTGAGCATCTCTGGAGGAAAGTACAAGCTCTGAAGACAGTAACACAAACAACACTCAGAGAGTATCACTGAGCCGCTGTGTCTGAGGGTGTCATCATAGCACCCTCATTCCCAGGTGAAGGACATGCTATGGACCCTGGTATCCCTTAGTCAGCAAAAATGGACAGGTTTCCACCCTCAAAAATATTAATTTAGTTGATACTAATTAAGTGTTCTTTGAAAAAGAGGAAATGAAAAATGTATTAAACTCCCTTTTCCAAGATGAATGATCCGTGCATTTCTCAACCTCCCTTGACTTGTACAAATACTGTGGCTAAGCCTCCTGGCCTGGCCTCCCATAACTACAAACACTGAACTGCTAAAAGAAATTATGTTTTCAATGTTTTCAGAAAGCATAGGAACATTTTTCCTCAGCATGGAAGAAAAAATACTAAGCATGAGTAGTGAAATTGTTTATTTTGTTTTGCTTCTTAAAAAGTCTAATTGACAATTACCTGTTTCTTCTTAATAAAACAGGATTTCAATTCAAGATTGTTGTGCCAAAATCAAGAGGGTGAATAGTTCACATGCAAAAGGCATGTGGAAGGAGAAAGGTTCTAAGAGGATACTGCTAGCGACAAGGCTGCAAACCACAAGTCTAACAACTTTACAGTCACCATTTGAGCTCATCTTGGAGCTTGTCACAGAAATCAGTCAATAAATGTCAGCAACTGTGGTTTCCCAACTATAAGGAAGTTCCAAGAAACTTGAGGGGTTAACTTGAGTGCTTGATAAGTATACACACAAGACCCTGGTTAGTCCGCAGTCCCACAAAAAGGAAGAAGGAAAAGAAGAAAGGGAGAAGGGATGGGGGAAGGGAGATTGAGGAATATCGGGGAGAGAGATGAAGAACTTGAACCTGTGTCCAGGGGGACACAATATTTACACTGCCAAGAGTTTGGAGAGATTCTCCATGTAAGTCAATGGCAGAGAAATTGTTTCTCATACCCCAAGTCCTGAGTTTAATTCTTAACGAAAGAATCAAAGAAAGAAGAAGGAGGGATGGGGAAGGGAGGGAGAAATAGAACCTAGGACCAACTAACAGGAGGTTTGTACATTCTAAACTAAAAGACTACAGAAAAAGATGTGAGTTTAGAGAAAGTGGAGACTAGTACTGAGATACCAAGGGGAAACCATGCAGGGGAATTGGTCTAGAAGGGTAAGATTGGGATATTCACATCATCTGGACATTAGTTTGGAAACTAGTTATGGATTAATGTGTGGCATACTATAGTAGACCTTTTCATGGAAGTCAACAGTTAGAAATGTAGGCTAGGACAGTTTTTCAGACAGTTCTTACAATGGAAACGATCCCCCAATCACTGCTTCGCCATGGAAGTCTCAAGCAGGAACTTTCCTGTTGTCCCCACATTAGAGAAAACTACGTGACACCTGTCACATAAGATCCAAGAGCTCAGTAGTAACCATCTCAAAAAGAAGCTTAATCTCACCCTCCTACCAGGTGAAATGATTGTATAAATGCCAAACAGTGGGTAGTATACATACATATTCGTCAATTGGATCGCCGACAGTAGGAGAATAGATGATCCTGTATTGCTGAACTGGCCCATCAGCGTGGTCCCAGGCTACAGAGAGGCTGTTGGTCGTCTCCCCAAAGACCCGTATATTCCTTGGTCCACTTCTTGGAACTAGATAAAATACAGTTGGTTTTGCTGCTTGCCTGATAACATTTTCCAGGCCAGCTTACAGGAGGTGCTTACTGGTGCTGAAGTCACCATTCATCATGCTTACTCCCCTGCGACACTGTATACTACCTTCTGTGGTTTTCATGTGACACCACACAGCATGACATGCTACCTTTCAGAGATACGGTTGCATACTAAACTTACAACAAAACAGAGCTAGGTTTGCACTGAAACATGCAGACTGGGAAAGAAAGGGTTTGTTTTAACTACTGTAACCATCCCCACTTAAAATAGGGAGGCTAAGCCTTCACATTTCCAGTGCCTGGTGAGCGATATAACGCACTGCATTAAAAAAAAAAAAAAAAAAGAAGGGGACAAAAGAGGAAAGACCTCTTTTATTTAGACCCCAGATTTTAAGGTTTTATTTTTTTTATTTGTTTTAATTAGATTTTTTTATTTACATTTCAAATGTTATCCCCTTTCCTGGCTTCCCCTATGAAAACTCCCTATCCCATCCCCCCTCACTCTGCTCACCAACCCACCCATCCCTCTTCCCTGTTCTGGCATTCCCCTACATGGGAGCATAGAGCCTTCTCAGGACCAAGGGCCTCTCCTCCCATTGATGTCCAACAAGGTCATCCTCTGCTACATATGCAGTTGGATCCATGGGTTCATGTGTACTCTTTGGTTGGTGGTTTAGTCCCTGGGAGCTCTGGGGGTACTGGTTGGTTCATATTGTTGTTAACGTTCAAACGAAATTCATTCAGCACAAAAGATAGCTGTGGACACACAGCCTGAGCCTAGAATGTGAATGTGGGAAATCCCAAGCAGGATTACATGCAGACGCTACCCTGTTCTATACCAAGTCCTCCGAGTCCCTCACCTACCACCCACCCCTCACTCAGTGACAAGAGATAAAGTGGAAACAGGATGTTTGGCTCACGTGTTCGGCCCTGGCTGGGACTGGGATTCCCCTCTCCATCTGAGTAGAGAGCCACAATGTTCACAGAGTAGGGTGTGTCAGGAATCAACCTCTCCAGATGCACTGTTCGGGTATTCCCTGGCACCACAATCTGAAGGGGAGAAAAACGTGCCAAATTCTGCCTGACAGCTAATGCTTGCCAGGTCCTCGGTTAGTCAGCACAATAGTATTTATCGTAAAAGGCTGCGCCCAGGCACGTCAGGAGCCAAATGCGCTTCTCTGCAAGATCTGCCTCTAGCTCATTATTAGACACAGTTATTCTCAGAAATCCCCCTTACACATTTGCTTCAATTTTTCTCCCATTTACAATTCTCATAAAGACTCATAAATGGAATATCTAGGATGTATATTTGCTCAGAGTAGATTCTAAATGTCACATAAGCATGAGAGATGGGATCCCATTGCTAGTGGCAGAGATATTTAGTGTTAAGGCATTAATGTAGATAAGGGTAAAGTCATTAAGAAAGAAATTATGCCATACCATATAAAAGAACATTAAAATCAATGCTACTCCAGAATACACTCTTTGCTTGTCATTTTCTTATCTTTGTCCATCAATGGTTGCTTTTACAAAGACTTGTCTGTCCATAAAATTCTTTCCCATTCGGCATTTTGATGCTATGATTATTCAGACCAAGTAACTTCACATTTGTACATTTTTGGCCTACTCACAAAACAGACCTGGAATTTATCAGGAAGCTGGCTGCAAGTCTCTGACCATACCGCCGCAAACATCTCTGTTTGCATCTGACCTCAGAAGGTCAACAGCCTGGTCAGCACTTGGATAAAATACTGAAGAGTACTGAAGAGACACTGAAGAGCTAATAAATAAATGTGTACTTAAAATATTCTCATAGCAAAGACTGTGTAGTTTCTCAGTGTATCTACTATTGAAAGTTCTCGAAACAGTACATCTCATAGCTAATTCACTTTTTCCCCAAGTTCCTTCCTTCCTAAGCAAACTTATAATTACTACATCTGTCATAACTCACAAACACAATCATTTAAATATTATGTACTAATCTGTGGGTGGGTTATAAAAGCTCCTAAATGGGACTCAAACTTGCAACCACAGTAATCAGGAAGCCTAGTCTACATGAGAGGCAGTGACACCATTACTGTTCCCTAGTCAGCTGCTGTGGCAGAAGCCACAACAGAGTTGACAACATTCTTTTCTGAGATCTAAGACAGCAAAATTACTTACAGATTCTGAGGGTCTTGTACCAGCAACAGGGGAGTACACAATGCGGTATTGCTGCACTGGCCCTGGGGCGGGGTCCCAGCGGACATCCAGGCTGTTGGGTGTAGGGTTATACACTTGGATGTTTCTCGCCAGTCCTCTCACCACTGAGGAAAGGAAAGCCAATGCCCATGTCTTATGTCTGTTTATACATGTCAAGCTTTTCATCACTTTTTCACAAGTTACACTCTCTGTAATAGAATAAAATCCTATCCACT
>LR752191.1:5000-20147 GCA_902729485.2 Mus minutoides | reverse complement strand
ATATATATATATATATATATATATATATATATATATATATATATATATATATATGCCTTCTAAACAATGGAAAGAAATAGATTCAGTCAGCTGCTTTCTTTTCTTTTGTAAATTGGATATTTTCTTTATTTACATTTCAAATGTTATCCCCTTTCACCGTTTACCCCATTCCCATAAACCCCCTATCCCATCCTCCGTTCTATGGGGGTATTCCTCCACCCCCCCCCACCCATCTTCCCTCCCTCGATTCCCCTACACTGGGGCATCTATGGAGCTTTCACAGGACCAAGGATCTCTCCTCCCATTGATGCCTCTGTCAGCTGCTTTCAATCATTCATTTTTTTTCATTCATTCCTGCCTTAATCAACACTAGTTGTGGAATATCTTCTATGATTAAAAGAAAAGATAAATGAAGAGACAAGTCAGTTCTCAATTATCTTCCATCAATAAAATTTAGAAAATTAAATCTGCTTACTAACCCAAAACTTTAACTTAACCAACAGCATCATCTCTCTAGATCCCTGATTGTACCCTGGAGGAAACTACCCATGTTTGATGCCCTTCAACCAGCCACAAGTATGCTTTAGAAGTCATAAAGTGTTAAGCATGCACAAAAGGCTAAGCAATATCCAGAGAGACCAGCAAAAGCACCTAAACTGGTTTGACTACATTAACAGTAGATAAAAGCAAATAACACCAAAAGCATGTCAGCAGCAAACCAGAGAAATGAACAACCAGGTAGTAAAGTGAAGAGGTTCCAGCAACCTATGCTATAAAGTCTAATGACAAGATGCAACAGGTTGATGCTTGAAAAGGGAACTGTGGGTCATTTTGATACTTTTCATCTCCTCATTCTGACTTTTTTTTTTCTAATTTTCTTCATTGCTCAATGTGCTCTTTACAGTGGAGATCAATGTCTATGATGGAAAGTCAATTCTGCTTTTTACTCACATGTCCTTCCAGTAACTGATGTGCGCCCGCCATCACCTTCTGTATAGACCGGAACCACTGTGATGGTGTACGGAGTATCTGGCTGTAGGTTCCTAAGAATGGCATAGTTGGTATTCCCGGGGATTGGGACCTAAAAGTTTAATAAAACACAGAGCAGAGTATTGAATTCAAAAATAGTAAAGGAGCTAATCCTTCAAATAATATAATACCAACTGAAAGCATTACCTTAATGAGATTACAAGAACGTTATAAAGTCTCTGCATTCAATGTCTCCTTTTATCTCCTGGTTCCAACCAGCACCCAACCCACTGTCTCCCTACTCCCTAGGCTCCAAAACATCAAGTATGAGTTCTCTATCAAGTCCTTCACATTAATATAAATTCTTCACTTCTAAACAACTTACCTCTTTCTATTTCCATTTTAAGCCAATCTCCTAAAGTTTAAACAGACTAGTATTTTCCATTCAGGAGTGAGCTCGAGGGCAACCTGGTCTACATAGCAAGTTCCAGGGCAACTTACAAAGACCCTGTCTCAAAAAAATAAGAATTACCAGTTCTTCTGGGCCACCTGCTGTTGGGGCATAGAAGAGTTTGTACTGACGAGGATTGCCTTCTGCATGGTCCCAGCGAACACTCAAAGAGCTGGTAGACGGGTCATACACTCTCAAATTCCTCACAGTATTCAGAGGTTCTGGAATACACAGGAAGTACACTCTAGTGATGCTCTAACTAGCAACTATATCTAAAATACAAGTTATACAATATCTTCAAGCCACCTAGAACATAGCAGACACCCCACAGATGTTTGTTGAAGTAATTATTAAGCAAAAGATTTGCAGTTCTGTGGTACATATGTCTCATGTATCTGTAGTACATTATGGATCCCTGAACTTTTTTGTTTTTGATCCTGGTAGATAATGACATCTTTTGTTTACACAAATAAAGACATTACTACAAGCAAGGACATTAAAAAGAACAACTACCATCTTAAAAGATTCACCTATGGCTCAGGGAGTATCACGCAAAAGGAGACAGAAAGACTGTAAGAGTACTCAGAAGTCTTCAGTGAAACAGTCTCTCCTAAAAATGGCTACATAAGCAAGACCCGAACAATAGCAATACCAACGGGCAAGTTGGCGTGGAATGAAGAATTTCTCATGGGATCCTACCCCTAGACAAAGAACTACAGGCAATGATCAACTTCTGGGAAAAGGAGCACTAACCTCTGCCAGAGATGAGCCCTCTTATTGGTTAATCAATTAATGCAAAGTGGCAAGTCTTGAAACCATATACACACAACAACAAAAACAGACTGAGTTGGTTGTATTTACATACATTTGTAAACACACACACACACACACACACACACACACACATCTCAGAGAAAAAGAGGCTATTGCCAGGCATGGTGGTACATGCTTTTAATCCCAGCACTTAAGAGGCAGAGGCAGGCAGATAGATATCTGTGAGTTCAAGGCCAGCCTAATCTACATTGTGATTTCAAGGACAACCAGATTGATATAAAGAGAATCTGTTTCAAAAAAAACAAAAAGGAAAATGAAAGGGAAGGAGGGAGGGAGGGAGGGAAGGAGGGAGGGAGGGGAAGAAAGAAATAGTAAAAAGGAAAGAAGAAAGGGAAGAGGGGAGGGAGGAAGAGAGGGAGAGATAAAGAGAGAAAGAAAGGCTTAAGAATGAAGTAGAGGGTCATAGGAAGAGTTTGAAGTAAGGTTAGCTGGTGGGCGGGGCTAGAAGGAGAAAAGGAAAGGAAGCAGGAAGTAATGTAATTCTATTTCAATTAAAAATGTTCTTAAATTTTTTAATTTTATAAAAGATCTATAAGACATTCTGCTTCTTCCGTGTTTGTAGAAGTGTGATTTGGTTCCGTGGTGATAATTAAGAAGCTGAAGGGACTCTGGTCTCACTTACTCGTCTTGCCCCTTCCGGTCATCCGGCCGCCTTCACCATCGGGATACTGGGAATACACCGTGATGGTGTATGGAGTGTCGGGCTTCAGTTTCTGCAGGAGCACGCTGTTCTGCCGTCCTCCTACTGTGGTCTTGAGGAAAACACTTCTTGGTAAGCATCAGCCTTACTCTTTCCAAGTCACTAATTTATTCTTTCTCTGAGGGAACTATTTGAGACCCTTGCCAAGTTCTGGAGCCATGTCCCACAATGAAGGCTTAAAATATATCTCATGGCATAATTTTATATGTAGAGTATGTGTCTCGAGTCATGAAAAAGGATTCCAATCTTTAAACTGGAGCTCAAAAAAAAAAAAGATATTTCAACTTGCGAGCCGCCAGGACTGCAAAATTTCATCCAAAACACATTTCACAGAACTCTTCCCAAAAACAAGGCATTAATCATAAGTAAGCTACAAAGGGTCTTTTAGATACCAAAGAACTGTGTAATTTTACAGGCTCCACACCATTCAGTATTATTCTTGCTATTTTACAGATGGTTTTTATTTGCTTTAGAAACACATTTAAATGGTTGGGCAAAGGATGTAAAGCTCTTGATGTTTCCTCCAAACCTTGCCACTCTAACAACATTAGCTGTGTAAACCACGTGACCCTCACCAAGCCACACTCAGGCAGTGTTTCCCAGTGATCTCCATGATACCAGCCTTGAGGTATGAACGTCTCAGTTTCCTCCGATTATGAAGTCTGAAGTTTTTAATTCATTGCTCAAAGCCATCTTGCCATCTTGTTGAAAGAAAATTTGTACTATTTGTTAACAGTCTACTGAATTCAGATGTTTATGCCATGGTAATTAAAGTCACATGAAAATGGCACGCAAATGGAGCGCTGCCCACGGGAAGGGCTCATGGAAAGGTCTGGATGAATTAGCACTAACAGATGTTTCCAAGTTAGCACCCATTCACTCAAACGATTGGAGTTCCAGAAAAAGAGAAAAAAACACTTCATGGATCACTGTAGCCATCTCAATTTGAAGAAACTGAGTTTCAATAGCTAATTTCAAACCATCTCCTCTTGGGTTGTAGAAGAAAAGAGTTCGGATGGACAGAAGCTGTGTTTGTGAAACTTTTGATATGTAACAGGTTGGGAGGGCTTAGTTAGGAGACTTAATATTATAAGGAAGGAAATGGGTGTCTACTTATATATCCCATCCAACTTTTCAGTATAAGCACAGAGTTAGTGATTTGTTGCTTTGAGTATTTCATAGACTGCCATTCCAATGGGATTGGAGCATCTGTGGTCCAGCTAAGTTCATTTGCCAGGCAAGAGCCTATACTACATGCATTTATTCACTGCCAACCTGAATTATGCTAACCTTTGAAACTGATGAGAGATATGATCCACTTGCTTGAGCTCAACACATTTAATATTGAAAATTCAAACCTTGTCTCTCTGTGAGGTTATATAAAGAAATAATATATCCCATACCCTGCTTCCCAAAGGGCCTGAAAAGCTCTAGAGCTCATCAAAAGACATTTGAAAATGAATCTGAAAATATAACCCTATCTGTATAAAAATTGTGCATCTCATAAAAGGGAAAGCTGGTGGAATCCCAGAGAAGCCACTAAATTAAACTAGTGGAGCATACAAAGGCTCTATTAAATAAGGGAGGGCCGGAACAGCAAAAATGACAGCTTAGCTCCATGCATTACTCCCTTTCTCAATTTCCTCCATTTGGTAAATATTTTTAATTAGATCAATGGACTTCTAGATCTGGAAACAAAAGATCTGAAAAATTCAGAACTATCAAAGATCTACCTTGACTCAAGGTTTTAGATATCATCATGCTAATTGGGCACATGTGTGAACTTACTATGAAGAACCACTATCAGTCACACCAGAGCATCCTGTGTATCTCAGTCATGCACTCCAGAGGGAGAGTCAGCTAAATTTAAATGATTCTCTCCAATACAGGAAATCCTACATGCCCTAACAAGGTGAATATTGTAAATGCTCCAGGGAAATATCTGAAAAGCAGCAGGCAGAGCATACCCATGTTACACATTTTATATAACAAATTACCGTTTGTTCATTGCCTTCTCCTGTAGAAGGCTGATAGGTGATTCTGTACTTCTGCACACGCCCACTAGCAGGATCCCACTTAACAGTCAAGCTGTTAGATGTGGCATTGTACACCTGAAGGTTCCGTGGACCACTTTTTGGAGCTGAAAGAAGATTGTTAAAAACATATTTAGCACATAGAACAATCCCCCGATCCACTAAAAACCAAGAGCAAACAAACAAACAAAATCTGTATAATTCCCAGGAAAATCAAGAGAGCTATGTACCACTGAGTTTAGAATTAAATTTAAACTAAAAATAAGGTCATTGAATATTAAATGGTTATTTGGTACTGAATGAATGTGTTCCCCCAAACTTTGTCCTCTTGAACAGTGAAGTCCTCATGCTCAATGCAGTAGAATTTACAAATGGAGCTTTTGACGATGATGTCATGAAAGTGGGTCCCTCAAGGGAGATTAGTCTTTATAAATGGAAGCATTTTCTGTCTGCCACATAACAGTGAGATGAATTCAGATTTCTGCCCAAGAACAGAAGTGGCTGCCATCGTATCTTGATCTTGGACATCCTATTCTCCAGACACTTTTTAGTAGTACTAGAGATTGAAGGTAAGGCTTACAGATGCTAGGCAAGAGCTCTACTACTGACCTTTCATTATGCTATGGTTTTTGGGTTTTTTTTTTTTATTTATTTACTTATGGTGGAACACCCCTGCCACACAATTTGAAGGAGTCAATTCTCCCCTCCAAAAACTCGGTGCATACTGCAGTTTTAACTAAGTCTGTCAGGGTTGGTGGCAAGCACCTTGGCCTCCTGAGTCATCTTAACCACCCTTGTTTGTTTGCTTGTTTGTTTGTTTGTTTGTTTGTTATTGTAAGTTAGGATCTCACAAAATTGACTAAATTGGCCTTGAACACATGATCCTCCTCAACCTCCCAAGCAACTGGAATTACAGGCCTGCAGCACCAAATCTGCCTTCAAGTCTCCAGAATTATCAGCACATAAGTTTTTGCTGCTTATGCCATCTTGTATTTTGTTATGGAAGCCCGAGCTAACTCGTACACTCTTCAAAAAGTAACAGAAAAAGCAAGTGTCTCAAGAAAGGCCACTCCTGGAAAAGGCAAACCTCGCTATTAAAATGCAGAAGGCCTTTTCACAATGGATTTGATGACCTTATTTGTTAATTTAAACTTTGTTCATTCAGACAATCCTATAGGTAAACTTTTTACCTTGTGTTGTCAAGGGTATCAGACGCACTAAAAGAAAACAGAATTTGTAAATCGTTAGTGATACAGCTGTGGCTCCTTTTCTTAACATTTAATTTTGAACTATCAAAATCCTATTTAAACGTTAAACACCTACGCGTGCGCTCGGTGCCACTCAGGTCCTCGCTTTCAGACTCATCAGGATAGATGGCAGTGATGGAGACTTCATACGGAGTGTTGGGGTTCAGATTTTCAAACACCAAGGTATTTTCATCTCCATTTAAGATGGTCTTAGACAAAAAGGAAAAATCATAGGCACACTAAATTAATATCTATTTAGATCACGCATACCCAATAACATCGTGCTGACAGGTGAATGTTCTTCTGCATCACTACAGGTACATGAGCCCAAAGCCACTTGTCAAAGATGATTTTTATCTGTAAAGGAATGTGGTGCTTTGAATAAGAAGTCTGCCATAGCCCCGGGCATTTGAATACTCAGTCCTCATTTGATGGTGCTGTTTGGAGAGGCCATCAAGAGGTTCAGCCTTGCTGGAGGAAGTACATCACCGGAAGTGGGCTTTAAGAGCTTACAGCCTTACTCCACTTCTAATTTGCTCCTAGCTTGCAGTTGAGGACATGATCCCCCAGCTTCCTGCTCTGGCTGCCATGTCTGTCTGCTGCCTGTGCCCCCTCACCAGAATGCATTCTTATCCCTCTGGAGCCTTAAGCCCAAATCAGCTCTTCCTTCCTTGAGTTGCCTAGGCCACGGTGCTTTATCACAACAGAAAGTCACTGATACACAGAAATAATCTGTATTTTAGCTGGGCTTTTGTATAAGCAAATGGAAAGAGAATGGGACAGACGGGAAAGACAGAGAGAGCTAATGTTACCTCCATCTTATCTGGGTTTCCAACAGGTGCCCAAGTTATTCTGTAAAGAGAGACATCTGAAGCTCCATGATCCCAGGTTCCCCTGAAACTCTCCGGTGTGACTTCAGTAAACTGTAGGTTGGTTGGGGCTGGAACACGCCCTATCATAAAAGGCAAGACTATGTGTTTCAGTGGGTACTATGAATTCCATTTAATATAATTAAAATGATTTATTTTAAATGATATGGTAAAAAAAAGAAAACTGCCAAAACATAGCATTAGACTGAAATATTTTATCAGTTTATCTCATTTGAAAAACAACATAGAGCAAGCAGTGTATGGTTATAATGTATAGATTACTAAAATATGTAAAATGCATACGTCTACTAAAATGATGATCTTTTAAAAGTACTGTTCAGTAATACTTTTCTATTGGTGTGGTTCCCAAACTTTTTGTATACCAATACTTTAAGGATCTAGTGTAGCAGCAATATACAAAGTGCAAACTGTGACCTGCGGTTGGGCAGCTCATGGTCTTCACCCAGTCTGTCAGTGACCCCAGATCCAACGATTCCCATTAAAAGATATTGCATCTTAGAGACAGTACGATAGATACCATTGAAATTCAGTAAGTCATTGAGACATATGTTTTTAAAAAGCAATATTCCAGTTTATTGGAAAACTTAGAAAACATGAGTGGATTTCTAGATGGATATCACCTACCAAAAATAATCCAGAGCAGATAAGCAGCTTAAACAGATCTACAAACAACAATATTGAAAAAACAATCTAAAAGAAAGTAAAAAGTCCAATGATGTTGGAAGAAATATTTATTCATGGTGGGGCAGGTCCTATAGGAGTTGGAAGGAAGAGATGAAGAGTGGGTATGATCAAAATAAACTGTATTCATTTATGAATGTCTCAAAGAATAAATAAAATATTTTTATATAAAACAATTCCAGTCTGTAGGATGGAACACACTTTTGATGCCAACATTGGGGAGGCAGAGACAAGCAAATATCTATGAGTTTCAGTACAACCTGGTCTATGTAGGAAGTTCCAGGCAAACCAGGGATATATAAGGAGGCCCAATCTCTAAAGATAAATTCCTGACCCAGCCATCTTACTGCTGAATTTTATCACACCAAGAAATAAACAACCAAACAAAAATTGTAACACCAATGATTTTCTAACTATTCCATTCAAAGAAAAGGGATCCGGGCGTGGTGATGCATGCCTTTAATCCTAGCACTCGGGAGGCAGAGGCAGGTGGATTTCTGAGTTTGAGGCCAGCCTGGTCTACAAAGTGAGTTCCAGGACAGCCAGGGCTACACAGAGAAACCCTGTCTCAAAAAAACAAAAACAAAAAGGCAAAGGAATAAATGCTACCAAACTTTTAACAAAGTCAGTATTACCCTGTTCCCAAAACAGGGTAATACTAATAAAGAACAAAAACAAAATTATATGGCAATCTTCCTGATGAACGTAGATGCAAAACTCATTAAAAAAAAAAAAACACTTAAAAATAAATTCAAGAACACATCAAAAGATCATTGGCCATGATTAATTTGGTTTTATTCCAGGTAGCCAAGGATATAAATGACCTCTATAAGAAAAGGCTGAAGAAAGAAATTCAAGAAGACACTAAGACCTGAAAAGAACTCTCATAGTCATACAGTCAAGGAATTAACATTGAGAAAATGTCTATCTTACATAAGTAATCTAAAAATTGAATATAATCTCAGCCAGACTTCCAGTGTCATTCTTCATAGAAATTTTTTTAAATGCCCATATAACAAACAAACAAACAATAAATAAATAAATAAATAAATAAATAACCCTAAGCAAAAAGAACAACACCAGAGGTTCCATAGGTTCCATAATAGAGGACGTCAAGCTATGTTACAGAGCTATACTACAAACAACAGCATGGCACGGACTCAAAAAAGAAAACAAATGTATAATTTGATGGAATAGAGGATCAAGACATAAATATATGCAGCTACACCAATTTGATTTTTGACAAAAACATCAAAAATAATGTACACTCTGGCAAAGACAATGCACTTGATATATAGTGCTAAATATACTACATATCACATGTAGAAGAATGAAACTAAATCCCTATTTCTCACCTGGAAAAATAATCCAACCCCAAATGAATCAAAGACCTTAATATAAGTTCTGAAAGTATTAGATAAGAGTAGAGAAAACACTTCAAGATATTAGACATAAGCAAGGACTTTATAAACAGTATTAGAGTTGCTCCAGAAATAGTAACGATTGACAAAGAAGACTACCACTCCTGAACTCTCATCACTGACCATGTCCCTATTTTCTAGTACTCAAAGCCTACTGTATGAGAGTATACACAAACCCATGGGAAGTTTGTTCTAGGAATAGCGTTAAAGCGGCTATGGAAATAGATAGTGGTGCCACTTCCACAGTACAGCTCAAAACAACTCAACTATTAGGAATACCTTTTAGATCCACCTAAGATTTCAACTCTTAACTTTTTAAAGCATGCATTGAAAGCATTAATCTCATTGCTGAATTATCTATTTCCTGACATTCGTCTCTTTTTATCTGTTGTATACACAGAACTGTTGACTCGCAGCGGCATCTTCTCTCTGTGATTTCTTTCTTAACAGATAAGAACTGACAGCAAGAAGAAAATGAAAGTGGTTACAGAGGTTCCCATCACAGTCAAGTTCAAAAGAGAGAGAAATGTGCATGCCTGAATTAAGGAATGGGTTGAAACACTGACAGTACCCTGATCAAATATAGACAAACTGGCACCAACAAAGCAGATGCTAACTGTGGGTGTGGGTTAACAGCCAGCCCTCCTACTATATCCAAGGCAAAGATGTTAGACTCTGGCTTCTGCAAAAGTTCCAGACCTTGGTGCTGATCCCCCAGTAGATTACAGATGAGGTCCAGAAAACTATTTAGATTCTCTAGATGTGTGCTGTCCTGTGGGAACCACTAGCCACATGTGATATTGAGAAGTCAATGTGGCTAGCCTAAACTAAGATGCATTGTGAAGACAAATGTAGGAACTATCTCCAGGAAGTGTGAGACAACTTATTATAGTGATGCTGAAGTGATGAAATGATAATTTAATTTTATGTGTCACTTAATCTTTTTTTTAATGCAGATGCTGGAGATTTTTAAATTACATTTGAGGCTCCTGTTGTTAGTTTAGGATACCACTGGCTGTCAGCTTTCATTTTAATCAATAGTATGATCAAGTTATTATGAATTGAGCACTTGATTAGATCATTATATGCCCAGCACTGAGTTAAGTAATTAAATCAAGGAGCAGAGATACAAAATAAGATCCTCTGCCTTCACTAGGAAGGAACCAGGAGGCTGGAGCAACCATGAAAGGAACAGCAGGCCTGATCGCTGAGTCAAACACTACAGAAAAGGCAAAGCACAGACATTGGAACAGAATGGAGCAATGGAGCAGGTTATCCTGGATGTCTGTGTCATACTGTCCCTGATGCCACCTCTCTCTTTCTGGGGTCTGACTGCTCATTCTGAGTCTCACTCACCTGATCATTCTTTCATGACTCTGGGACTTTCCATTAACCTTTTATCTTGACAGCTAAATTGTGAACTGCTGAAGGGAAAGAGGCGTATGTGTTCTGTTTCTCCTGATAGCATTTTACACAAGAAGAAAATACGAGAAAGCAATCTACAGACCCTAGCATCATCAATGCTGGCCAAAGAACATTGAGAAACAAAATGTCTCATTAAGTAGAGATTTGCAAACACATTAAGTATTTCCAACATGCCCATACAACAGAGTGCAACTCACGGGTTGTCTCATAAGCAGTCGCTGGGGGAGATGTGCCCTCATCGTACACTGCAGAAACGCTCACTGTGTACTGGGTTTGAGAGGAGAGGTCTTTGAGGGTAGTGCTGGCCCTTGATCTGTCCACCTCCACCTGTAACAGGAAGAAAGCAGTGGGGACCTCTTAGAAAGGATTTTCTCTGGCCTCTCTTCTGATGCTCACTAGAGCTCTCAGCAGAAAAACACAAGGATCATGACACCAATAAGGCAGGATTTTCAGTTTGCATAAAAATCCAGTAAATGCACACAACTTAAATGTTCCAAAGTAGGAAAAATTGTATGTTCTAGAGCCATGACAACCTGACTTTTCAGGCAAGCAGTGACTGCCTGTGGCTTCAATCACACAAACCATTTTTATCTGTATCTTTTAATATCATTGCCTTACTACTTGCAGAAATGATCTTTTATACAAATCTCATTTGTAATGCATAAGAGCTGTGAGACCCACTGACCATTAAATCCATTTGAAATGAAAATTCAAAATTAAACAGATGTGTACAGACATATAAAATAACTTGCACAATATATAAATGACAAATATATACAAAGGAAGGAAAGGTTGGTTTCACAGAAAAAAAAATGCCTCTGGAATTCTGGCATTAAAATTCCCTCAAGAGCACCCAATTACTTTTTTACTAATTCACTTTATATCCCACTCATGACCCCTTCTAGTCACCCCCTCCCCTTCTCCTCTGAGCAGGTAGGGGTTGCCCTGAGTATCCCACACACACACACCCTAACACTTCAAGTCTCAGCAAGGCTAGGCACTTCCTCTCCCACTGAGGCCAGACAAGGCAGCCCACCTAGAACATATCCCATGTACAAGCAAGAGCTTTTAGGCTGCCCCTGGATGAGCACCCAATTTTTAAACCCGTCTTCCAAAAAAACAGCTTCTTCACTTTGCTCCCATTTTGAATCACATTACAATGTATCCCAACATCGCCTCCAAAAAGATCAGTCTGAAAGACACAGTCCTCTAATAGCCTGTTCCTCCTTTCTCCCTGACCTGCCCAACTGACTATCTTACCACTATCTAACACATTCCCTTTTCTTCTCACAACCTTGTATTTTTAGAACATTTGGAATTTTTAGTTATTCATAGACTAGAGAGTACCATATAAGGCAACTAGATGAGAAGGAAATAACTCACGGATTCTATAACTCTTTATCTACTGATGGATGATGTTTTTTGAGATTAAAATCACACAGCAGAACATTTCCAAACTAAATCTAGCGCAGTCCAATATATTACTGATTTTCAAAACAATGTTTTGACTGCACAAGTTGTCTGCCTTTCATTAACAAAGTGACAAACATTCAAAACACATTATCATCATCAGCCTAGATAAGGTTATTTTGCTAACCCTTGCAGGAACACAGCTATTTCCATATCCTTTCTCATCTCCAACCTACCTCTTTGAACTCCTCATCTGGAGTTTTGTATCTAACAATGTACTTGCGAACTTTTCCAAGCACAGGCTCCCAAACGACATTCATGGTGCTGTGGGTCACATCTCTGAGTTTCACATTCTGAGGTCTGGGTAAGGGCACTGGAGAAACACAAGCCATTAGAACCAGATGTGAGTCACAACAGAGACTTCAGTATCTGAACAAGCTTTTCAAGAAGAAAACTTAAAGGTATGTAACTAAATGATGTTTGTTTGTTTGTATTTTGTTTTTTCAAGCCAGGGTTTCTCTGTGTATCCCTGGCTGTCCTGAAACGCACTCTGTAGACCTGGTCTTGAACTTGGAGATCCACTTGACTCTGCCTCCCAAGTGCTGGAATTAAAGGTGTGTGTCACCATGCCCAGTTTGATTTTTAAATAGAAATACCGTTTTTTTTCAAGACGCAGTTGCTTTATTCTGTAGAAAGCCTTTTAGAAATAAGATATGTGCTTTTATTTCACTGCTGATTTATTGTTTACATGACAATCTCCCAGTCCAGCTAACACTACTTGCTACTCAGCCATAAATGTCTTTAGGCATTTATATGTCAACAGATATTTAAATAACTTAATATTGAAAATGAAATCTATCAAGAAATGCTTCCTTAAGGATGTTATAGATCTCTTGATAATCTTTCAGAACTTGACAGTAAGACCCTATTCCTGAAGATAACCATACCTGAGACATAGAACATGGAGAAGTCAAGCTGGTGCTGACCTAAAAACTGCATCCTAGTGATTAGTTTTCATGGTGGTATAGAGTTATATACACCATCAGAGGGGGAAAGTAGTCATCATTCTTATACAACTGTGAACCCTGAGAGCTACAGTAATGACTGGCCTAGTAACATATGCTTACTGATACAACATTGGCACAAATGTCATGGGAGTAACCAACCACGTTCTGATTTGATTTAAGTCCTGCTCCACAAAATGAAATATATACTTATCACCACCATTATCAAAGCCCACAACCTCTGACTGTGCAGGTTATAACCCATAGAGGAGAACTTACTACTATTACTCTGATAAATAAATATAATATTAGATCAGTTCTTGATAACATCATTTTATCTATAAATTAATGTATCTCTGAGCCATCCTCAGAGAAGTTCATTGCAGTAGATGGTGAGTAACAGGGAGAATGATAACTGGTCAGGGTATAAAGAAAAGATTACAAAGATTCAGCCCTAAATAGGACAACTATATAACAACCCAAAGCTCAGAAACAATTTCTGAAATAAGGGACAAAAAATATTTTAAGAGCTAGACATGGTAGACAACTACAAGGCCACAGTATTCTCCAAAGTCAACAGAACACTTGCACATATAAACTCACAAGAATTGTGACAGCATGCACAAGATCTGTGCAAGTTCAAGCCAGACAAAACCCAGCCTGGAGATTGGAGAGAGGCATGAAGTCTCATCCCTGCTGAATAGCCATTGGCAACTGATACATTCTTGTAAAGAGTATGGGCTCTGATGAACTGTGTATGTTTCATTGAATATCCATGTGCCCAAGAATATATGGGCAGCACAAATTGGACTCAATGGATTTAAAAAGAAAACAGAACACAAAGTTGGGAGAGTAGGGAAGAGAAGCAGCTCTGGTAAACACCAGGGGATGGATATGATCAAAATGTGTTGCACAAAATTCTCAAAAAATTAATTTAAAAGAATATTATGGGGAATGCTTTATAAACTGCTTATGAGAGTGAAAAATAAAAATGGGTGAGTGGTAGGTACCCACTAAAATTGTAAGAACAACTATATTTGCCTGAATGGATGGGAAAAATCTAAGTTAAAAAAATACCAACTCAAACAAGAGATTACCTTTTTAAAAAGAAGTAGATAGACTACAGCCTTTGATCTTCCCAGGAGGTCCATAGAAACCAAAGTCAAACATGAGAATCTTGCCCAAATACCCATACCAGCTGGCACAACCATAGGGCACAGCTGACACAAGACCCACCTCCCCCACCACTGACCACCCCAAGGTCCACTTTCCTTCTAGCCCACCTCTTCACCTGGGCCAAATCAGCAGCCTGATACCCACCCAAAAGCTACAGAAGGCCTCCCAGGAGGTTGGCAGTAAACAAAGGCACAAGAGGTCTGGAGTAACCAGGGGCACAAGATACCTGATTTAACTAGAGACAGAAGATGACCACCCTAACCAGAGACAACACTGCCTGCCTCCCAGGAGACCAGCCCTAACTCAGGTCACAGAGCTCTACCTGCCTCCAAGGAGGCCANCACCCAAAAGCTACAGAAGGCCTCCCAGGAGGTTGGCAGTAAACAAAGGCACAAGAGGTCTGGAGTAACCAGGGGCACAAGATACCTGATTTAACTAGAGACAGAAGATGACCACCCTAACCAGAGACAACACTGCCTGCCTCCCAGGAGACCAGCCCTAACTCAGGTCACAGAGCTCTACCTGCCTCCAAGGAGGCCAGTTCCAGTCAGAGACACCCAGGCCTGGCAACACTGGAGAGAACTAGTTGGCCAGAGTCAAGCACAAAATCATAAGCAACAGAAGCCAATATACTTTGGCACCATCAGAACCCAGTTCTTCCACCACAGGAAGCCCTAGATACCCTAACATGCCTGAAAAGCAAGATAATGACCTAAATTCCCATTTCATCAAGATGATAGAGGCTTTTAATGAGGATATAAAAAAAATGCCTTAAAGAAATACAGGAAGATACAAGTAAACAGGTAGAAGACCTTAAAGAAGAAACAAACTCCTTAGATAAATACAGGAAAATACAATCAAGTGGATAAAGGAATTGAATGATACAGTCCAAGACCTCAAAAAGAA